>OY856413.1:1080312196-1080912196 GCA_963693085.1 Alisma plantago-aquatica | reverse complement strand
GAGTTGTACTGGTGACCTGATATGATAAAGGATGTAGCTGAGTATGTGACTAGGTGCAGTGTGTGTGTCAACAGGTTAGGGCTGAGCACCAGAAACCTGTAGGTATATTGCAATCTCTTTCTATGCCTGAATGAAAGTGGGAACATATCACAATGGATTTTTGTGATAGGGTTGCCCATGACACCTAGAGGTTGTGACTTGATATGAATGATTGTGAATAGACTAATTAAGTCTGCTTACTTTCTTCATATTAAGCCAACCTTTGATGTCCCAAGGTTGGCTAAGATATATGTGGATGAGATTGTTAGGTTGCATGGTATCCAAGATTCAATTATATCTAATAGAGATCCTAAGTTCACATCCAGATTTTGAAATCAGTTGCATCATGCTTTGAGCACAAAGTTGAGGTTCAGTACAACCTTTTCACCATAGACGGATGGTCAGACTAAGAGGACCATTCAGACTCTTGAGGACATGATGAGAGCAGGTGTCTTGCATTTCTATGAAAGTTGGGAAGAACACTTGAGCCTTATAGAGCTTGCATACAATAATAGTCACCATTCCAGTCTTGGTATGGCTCAGTATGAAGATTTGTATGGCAGGAAGTGTAAATCACCCATATGTTGGTATGAGGTAGGTGAAAAGCATATTCTTGGACCTAAGAAAGTGGATTTGACCATTGAAAAGATTACAATGATCAGAGAGCAGTTGAAAGCTGCTCAGGACAGGGCAAAAGATTTATGCCGAGAAGAGGCATTAACTTTTTGAGTTTGAGGTTGGTGATGAAGTATATCCGAAAGTTTCGCTAAGGAGTGAGTGTTGAGGTTTGGCAAAAGAGGCAAACTGACTCCTAGGTTTATGGACCCGTATCCTATCATTGAGAGGATTGGACCTGTAGCCTATAGGTTGGAATTTCCATCTGAATTGTCTAATCTACATGATGTATTTCATGTATCAATGTTGAAGAAGTGTTACCCTGGTACAGAGGAGATAGTGGACCCAGAACCTGTACATCTCGGACCTGATGTGTCTTATGTTGAAGGACCAGTTCAGATAATTGATCGAAGGATCAAGAAACTCAAGAATAGGGAGATATCATTAGTGAAGGTTCTGTGGAGAAACCATAACTTAGAGGAAGCCATGTGGGAGCTTGAGTTTGAGATGCTTAATAAGTTTCCTTTTCTCTTTTAGGAATTTCGGGATGAAATTCTTATAAGGGAGGGAGATTGTTATGACCCGTTTTAAAGCCTATTGGTAAGCAGTATGATTTGAGCCTAATTAAAGTTATTTGAGTTAATTTATGTGCTCATGAGTTAGTTAGTGAATCATTAACTTGATTTAGTTGAAACAAGCACATAAGATCAATTGGTGCATAATTAAGATGATTAATTTGAGTAAAGTAATAATTGGATGCAATTGGAATTTTGAACCAATAAAACAACATAATTAGCATGCTTTCATGCCTTGGGATTGTATCGGGCCTCATTCTTGAAAAGATGCAAAAGAAAACACATGATTTGGACTTTCGAGTCATTAGTTATGATCTTTTCCGATTCCAGGGTCAAAATTGCAAAATTTCCAAAACTTTTCTTTATAAACCTTCTTTTATTTCTTGTTGATTATCCGTTTCATTTCTAGCTATTGAAGTCGGCGCACAGAAGGTGCAGCCGCAAAGACGATCGCAAGGGGCGATCTCTTGGCCATCTTCCAGTAGCTCGTTCTGCTTTCCTTCTTCTTCACTTCTTCTTCTCTTCTTCTTTCCTCCTTTCCTCTTCTCCCGCCACCCACTCTTCACCCGCCTAGCTTGCTGCCCACCCTAACTGCTTGGCCGACGGCCAACAACAGTAGTTGCGGCTGCGCACGGCAGCAGCTACGGGGCTACTTTGGGTGCCTGACGGCAGAAGAAGCTTCCCTTGAGCTCAGCTTGGAGATCCGAACGAGAATCAAAGGCCAGCACCAGTGATTTGGGTTTCGCTAGTCAGTCACCTAGCAACCGTGGCCAGCGGCAAGCACATCAGGTTATGGCTGCTTTGCTTGGGCAGGAGGAGGCTACTTTGGGGCGGCCAATACTTCAAATCCATGTTATGGACTTCGGCCGAGAGTTCTAAACCAATACCCAACGCCAATTTAGCTTGGAGCAATACTTAGCTGAGTATCCAGTTGGGCGTGCGGCTGCTATATACAGCAGGACCGTGAACAGGAACAGTAAAAAGCTAAATCAAAGGTTGAAGACGATCCAAAATCGCCCGCAATCAGGCCTTGGACGCATCTCCGGACGAATCCGGATAGTCCAAATCGCTGTGAGTGGGGTTTCATTTATTTATCATTAATAAACTCAGGCGTTTGAATATTTTCTGTTTTGTGCGCGAATTACGCTGATAACAGGCATTATCAGGCGTCGGGCAACGTTTGGCGTCGCCCGACTTTTTATTTCATAAACTGCTTCTAGACATTGTTATATGATTAAATTTAGCAATTGATCAGTGTGGATTGAATTGGTAGATTTATATGGTTCATTGGAACCTAAATTGCTTATTTGAATGTTGAAATTAGAAATTCATATCTGAAAATGGTATGGTTTGGGTATGAACCCAGACAATAGGGATTTCTGATAAATTATCAGATGTACGATTTCAAAGTTGATATGAATAAATAAAAATATGCAACAAAACCCTAATTGCATATATCTTTTGATGTTAATATGTGTAAATTGATATTTACATGAAATGGCACATTTCTCTGAATTATTCCAGAAATTCTCAAGTATTGTTATTAAATTGTGTTGTGATAGGTAATTAACTTTTAATTGAGTTAAGTGATGCACAAACCAAGATTTGGGTTAATGTGCACGTTTTTCGAGAATTTTAGAGAATTGACAAATGTTGAGTATGATTCTCGTATGTGAAGTAAATTTCCTTAATTTGTGCAATAAGGTGTTCAATTGCGTATATTCGCTATGTATGTGCCAAATTGAAATAAGTTGGGTTATTTATGCATTTCTAATTTACCTGAATGCATGGTATGAGAATTTCTCAGAAATTACAATGATTTGAAATATATTGCTCTGTCAGTTTAGAATGACAGTGTATTGTGATCTGTTATGAAATCAGTAAATGTGATTTTCCTGTTTAAATGTTTATATGTTAATCAGTTAATAGACTTAGGTGCCCTAACACCGTAGAACCCCTTTTGAGAGGTCTGCATCCAGGGGGGTGAAACTCGTGTTGCAACAATAACTGTGCGGAGTCACAGGCACGAGGATAGAGAGAGGCAGTGTTCAACAACAACGCGTGCGATGTCACGGTGGCACTGGAGTAATAGGGGTTATTCAACATTAATCCGTGCTTGTGTCACGGTGGTAACCCGGTAAGACTCTCTGCCTGTGTGCTCAGGTTTGAGGAGGAGTCTAGAGTTCACTCTTTTGAGAGTGTAGTGAGGCCTTGTGAGCCTGAGGCCTTGTGAGCCTGAGAGTCCTGCAGCAGACCAGGGCTGGCAGTCAGACTTAGCATTTCCCGGGTGTGTCGCTAAGTCTTGTACGGTGGGATCGTAGTTCGCTACAGATCTTTATATGCAGAGTACACTGCATATATTTAGGGCATAAAATTAATAAATATGTAATCATATAGGATCACAGTAAATTAATATATCCGAACTTTTGTGTCAATTCTTTCTATTTGTTTATTGGTTTAAATTATCGGTTGTTGCATAGAAATGCGATTATATTCTGTAATCTGCTATGTCATTTGAACTGCCATGCTTGTATAGTATTTATGTTTATTTCAATTTTATAAACCTGATGAGTTGTTTAGTGATAGCTAAGTGAAATGCTATTCACTGAGCGAGTAGGCTCATACCTCTACTCAAAACATTTTCAGGTCATCACCAGTAGCAGGAATCTAAAGGATCCTTTCATCCTAACACTTAGTTTGTAGAAGGTATATGTAGTTAGTTTAGTTAGAGGTCTCTTAGTCCTTTCCCCTCGATCCTTGGGACATGGTGTGGGTGAGAGAGAGTGTGTATGTGGTATGTGTATAAAGATGTAAATTAATTGTTATGTTTACTTTCTGTTAAACAATGTTACATGTTGTAAACTCTGTTTACGTACTCTAGTCAGTTTAATACAAATGCTTCCGCAGTTTGTTTAGATTTAGTTTACAGCATAAATTAGATTATCTTTTAATGTCTTTAAAATGTTTTAAAAAGCTTTGTGTGGTTTGGCTTATGTGTAAATCCCTCCGTCGCGCCCTAATCTCATGATTAGTGGGTAATGCGAGATCGGGGTGTGACATGCATGTTGTGGTAGATCCACATATGTACCAACACACTTCAACGAGGTTGATGAAACACCACACTTTGGCATAACCTATGCTTGGTTGATCAAGTTTTTCACACGTCTTGCTTATGGAAATCATCTAACACTTAATATTTATACATATCCAATCACTACATACTTATAATTTGTATCATATACATATTATTTCCAGAAATAAAACATGCAATCACAAACATACGAGCTATGGTTACGACCATACTAATTTAATTCTTTGGAACCACAAAGAATTTCTACCATCTAAGGTCATACATCACATGTAACAACATATAATTGAAAATGTGTTGCAGGGAACAAGTCGCTTGATTGGTTGGACCCTCTAATTGATTGATTGGACTGTTGGTCATTTCATTAGCTTATGTTAGTCGATTGTCTCTCAGCTCAAGTAGTTGTCTAGACTCCTTCATTCATTCACTTTAGCCTCCAGACAAATGATGTGATCCTTCTATTGGATGGTCTCCTCAGTCCTCCAATTGTTTGCATCGACTTCCCAGTCATCTGACTGACCTAATGCAGAGTATCTTCTATTTGCCCAAATATAAATTCAAAACATCACATTCCTATTAACTTATTAGATTTTAAAAGTGAAACATCAATTTATATTTGAGGAAAGTATCGAGAGGAAAGCATTAATTTATATTTGGAGACAAAGAGAGAGGCTTGGTATGCCAACCAAATAAAAGACAAGAATGAAACCATTCAACCATGCATACACATCCATTTGGGGTATTGGCCATAACCATGCATTCATCCACCATCAAAACAATTTTAGGGTACATGTATAGATTACATAACATATATACATACATACATACATGTATATATATCTATATATATATGGATTGTATGTGGTATTTAAGCGGATACGTACATTGATTATTTTAAATATTCACATTGTATGGGATAAGATAAATGATGATATTGAATCTTACTGCATTGATCTAAAACTCGATACACCATAAATGATGTGGCTCTGATACCACTGTAAGGAAATAAGGACAGAGATTAGGTAGTAGAAACAAAAATATTTTTGTCCTTATTCCTAACCAGTGATTACATCAATATTGATTTATCTAGGAAATAATTTTTCAAGGCATACACCTGGTTGTCGATAAGGAGTAGTGACAATCCTCATGAGGATGTGCCTCTTTCTCAAGAAGCACCTAGACTATGGTCGGCAACGACCTCCTGGTGTAGCACCATGGATGACGATTGATGATGTCCTCCTAGCATGATGGGAACATCATCCATGTCTCTACATAGTCCATGAGGACAAATGGGAATGCCACCTCTCACGCTTCCCAAGTAGACGGGAAGGAGTTGTTCCTTCATGTTTGTTATAACCTGGTTTTTCCCATGTTTTAATATATTTGTTTGCAAATAATGTAATATGAAGGACCCATTATAAAGATAGTACCATATATGTCTTGTTTGTAAATTATGGTGAGAAAGTGAAAATACTCCATATGTAATAGATCTCTTATAGTTTATTGCTTTTAATCAAAAATAGATATTGGCAAAAGATATAGTGGAACATATGATATTAAAGAGATTTCTAAAAGTAATGGGCAATTGGTATGTTAAATATGGAATTGTGTTGAATACTCTAGAAAATAGAGTTTTTGTGCATAATTAAAGAATGGTTACTTTTTTGGAAAATTGAAATGTAAGATAATATGCAAGTTCCCAAAACAAAATAAGATGTGTGGTGTTTTAGATATCTAAAAGAGTAATTATTTAGCCAATTTGGCAACACAATGGTTAAGGCATCAAACGAGTATGTTTCAATATAACTTTTAGCATACTCAAAAATAATAATGTAAAGGAAGAGAATTCTAGAAATTAAGAGATAAAGGATATACCATGGAGAATGGTATTGTTTCAAATAATATGTAAAAGAAGTAGGTTTTATATGGGAAAGATATCCCATTACATCCCACACATTGAAAATGCCTTGGGAAAGGTGAAAATGCTTTTCTTTGAAATAAGGATAATTAATTTGTAAGAATATACCAAAGAGAAAATTAAATAATAATCTAGACTTAAAGTCATACAGAATTCTCCAAAAGACTAATGATCAAATTATCCAATAAAGTGACATATATTGATATCTTTTACTTTAATGACTTAGTGTTTCCAATTGAAATACTAATGAGAATATGGTGATTACTTTTTGTGACTTTTAGATTTATTAGAATAAAAGCTAGAATTTTCTTATAAGGAAAATTAAGAGAAAATATTGAGAATGTATTCAATCACTTCATTCCTTCCTCCTATTTGCTTGAGTTGGTGTCTAATCATTAATAGAAAGAAGTACCTTTTAATGTTTAGGGAAAGGAGGAAGTTATGCCACAAACAAAAGAGGTAAGACATGGAAGGGAACTATAATAGAATATCATTATATATAGGACTCGTATGATACTCGATCAACCAACCTAGCATCTCTTCCTCTACATCACCTAGCTCCCAACCATACTCCTCTCTGGATTCATCATGTCACCAAAAAGAGGGAGGCTCACTATCTTCATGGGTGGAAGTCATAGGGTTATTGTACATTCTCATGGTTGGGAACATGTTGTAGACTCATCTTCCATGCAATCATCACCAACCTCTATGAGACACTTTGAACTTAGGTCCAAGAAGGAGGAAGCAGTTGATTCTCTATAAGACCTGGTCGACAGATGCAGAGCAAGTTGTCATCTAGCCTAGAGCTACTCATCATCAGTAGTTCAAGGAGGGGGATAACTAGGTGTGAGCTTCCTCACATGAGACGATTCTGTGTTGGGGAGGTGTGGATGCAACATGAAATAACACAGGCACTACGACATTTAGATTGACACATAGTTCTTCAAGAAGGTATGCTATAGTGATTGGAGAATGACAGCCTAGGGTCCTCACCGTTGAGGTTATTGTTGAAGACAATGAAGGGGCTCAGTAGGGGTGCATAGCCCTAGAGATGTGAGCAAGCTGACATGGGCATTGAGCTTCGTCATCCGGTAGGAATGCAACTCACTGGGTAGGAGTCACCACGTGTGAGGAGGTAGGAAAAGAAAGGGTCAAATGACCCAATTAATCTGGGCACGTGTGTATGATAGAAAGAGAATAAGGGTCTTTTACCCCCTGATCTCGAGCTAGTATGGAAGCAAATAAAGAGGTAAATATGCCTATGTAGGGATTTTTGATCAGCTAGAATGTAGCAATTACTACAATAATCATAACTAATTATTGGTAGCTCGGATAAGGACATATAATATATGAAAAATGGTCAACAAAATGAGAGGAATCTTAAATAAATTAATTTTAGAATCTAAATATGCTTCTAATTCCAAGATGTCTTTAAGTGGTGATTAGTGCATGAAAACCCTACTTTTGAATAATTAACATGTGAAATATTGTAAGAACCTCTCTTTTGTGCTATTAATGGATACTTTGAACTATAATGCTAATATAATATGGTTATAATCATTTTGATGAGAAACTAGGTTTTTCTAGAGTGGATGATCCTTAACATGTGTAATTAAGATCTTGAACATCAGTGATGTAACTTGCTATAACCTTAATGAGCCTAATCTGATATAAGTGTTCCAAAAGAAGTAAAACGGTATATTTGATAATCATGGCTAAACTTAACATGAATTAGGGTTCTTGAGTCATTAAATCAATGAACATGGGAATTGGAATATCATAACCCTAACGATAACTCAATGTCAAGGAACCCTAGATCCTAGATTTAGACACGAGTAGGGTTTGATGTAATTAATGTGGTGGTGACACTTTAGTATTTGCATACATGAAAATAAAATATTATTGTCTATATTCATGTTTGTTGATTGGATTGTGTGAAAGTAATTGAAGTGTAATATGCATGGCTCACCATCAAGATATGTGGTTACGCCTATGACTACTTGTATTAGTTTTCTAGTGTTTGTTGAGTTTTTCTTGAAGATTGAACAACTAAAATATTAGATGTTTATTTACATTTAGTTCAATTATAATACAACTACAAGTACCACTTAAATAAAGATTATGCAAATGAAATTCAATTTTTTATTGGCAAGTATTTGATGAAATATATGTTGTTATTTTAGTTGCATTCTTTTGCATGCACCCCACGTATACATTTGTTTATGACCGAGAGAACCCACCCTAGGTGAAGCCAACATGGTAAACTCTCGAGGCATGAGAGGGTGTGGTCTGATCACCCCCCTCCTGCACCTAATCAGCGTGGATTGTCATTCGCAAAGTGCCTTCGGTGAGGTTTGAACCCGGGTCCTTCATTAGGACTTACCGAGCTGCTACCACCTGGGCTACTATGGTCGGACCACCCCACGTATACATTATAACTTGTTATATTGATTCATGGTTTGGTTTCCCAGCATTTTAGGTACATGCTAGATAAGATGATGGCAAGGGATGATGGACAGATCAAGTAACTTGAAGACATTAAACTTAACTTGTAATTAGGATTAGATAGATACTTCTTCCTGTATAGTTCTCTTATGTACAAATGTGATAATGGAAAGTGATGTAAGTTCTAAAGAAACATCTTGTAAATAATATATTTAAATTAATGAAAAATATTTGTTGTTATTTATTGTTAACTAAATTAGGATACTTAGGAAAATTTTAGTTAATGTCTCCCATCCTTTTGGCCTTCTTTCATTGGATGGTTTTTGAAGAGTGAGGTCATTTTAGTGTTGTAAATGTGCTAGCATCAACTTTTCTCCCCTTGGTAATCTCTCCCTTTTACAAGTAAGATGTCTTTTTGGCTATTTCTCCCTTTTATGGGTAAGATGCCTTTAGTTCCCATATTACCGCAACTTTAAGATGAGGAGTATAGTCATACAAGAGTGTTGAGAGCCTTGGCCACCCCCCCTATAGGAATTGATGGACTAGGGATTCCACATACCCTAGGCCAAGATGAGATAACTATCTTGAATTTGTGATTGTTCTAAATCATGAGTTGGCCAACTGGAATGCCAATTGGTTGAATGGACATTACATTCAGTCGATCAGAATGTTTTCTTATTCATAAACATGTTTTCTTTCAATGTGGAAACTGATGCATGTCATGATATCGGCATCAACCCTTGATCCAGTGTTACGGATCCTCAATTCGATCAACTGAGGTTTTTAGTTGATCGACCAGGCACTCCACTTAGTCACCAAACATTCCTAGCTAGTTGAATCACATCCCCAATCATCCAAACCATCAAGCTATGTTGTTTAAGTTGACTAACAAAACACTTTAGTAGCAAAGTTAAACCTTGTCAATGAGTGAACTCCTATTCCAAGTGAATCATATGTGTGTGACCCTATAAATCCCAAATTATGTTGGTAGTCATGTCCCTAACTAGATTATCACATCACAAATAACAAGTGGTATCTAACGACACATCATTACTACCCATGTACTAGGAATGTTAGAGAACAACTTCAATCTACAATCAGTGACTAGTGTTACCGTGATTGCTTAACTCCTTTGTCTCTAATATCCAGATTGAACTCAATGCAAGGAATCATCATCCTTTTAATATTCAATCCATGTTTCTTGAAATAGAGAAAACTGTATGAGATGTGTGTGAGCACACATATCACAAATTTAGTCACCCGATATGGCCATAAGTTTCTCAATTTTTCTTATCAAGTGGCAAGGATATAAACTCCTTTAGGAGGGGAAAATCTCATCTACATAACTCAGTGTCGATTCATGTTAGCTAAATTGGACATTAATATACCCTTTGTTTTGATGATGACAAACATTTCATACTTGTGGATCTAACATGCCATTTGAGTATTTTAGGGATCAATGTAATTAGGAGGTTCTACTAAGTAGAAAGATGAAGATCAATGCAAATTGAAGATCAAATGTGCTAAATTTTATATGTGTTCATGATTCTACTGAAATGTGAACACTTATACAAAAATATAATATATAAGTACTTAGACATCATGTAAATCAAGTGTTAGATCTTCCCTATCCACTTATAACCCTTAGATAGGTTTTCCCCTAAAGTTCGAGTCACCATCACCCATTGATACACACACTTAGTAGGTGATTTAAAAGACTAAAACAAGGACATACTCGGTCGAGAAACTTGTCATCTGAGACACACACAATCGAATTTTTTGTCGACCAAGAACCACCGCAGTTGAAAATATGAGCATTCTTCAATAACTTACACATATGTGCTCTAAAATGGGTATCAGTCAAAAATGTTGTTGACCGAGCAAACCTCTGTCCAAAGCTTGTGACAGTTAGACCAAGTGGTTAGTAGTTGGGAGTTAAAAATATATGTTACTACATACCTTCCTTAAACATGGCCTCGGTCAAAAAAATGCTCGACTGAGACACTGCTTGATCGACAAACATGTCGACTGAGAAGGGTTCTGGATTTTTTTTAAGCATGAACAAATTAGCCTTTGCTAGCCAACTAATGTACACCTAATAACTAGTTAAGCACTAAGAACACTCTAGAGACTCCCTAGAGTGTCCCTAAGTACATGCAAACCATTCCTATGAATAAGAGAGGCCATAGGACACCTAAAGCACCTAAGCTACACTTGCTAATATATTTTTGTGAGCAACAAAACTAAGAAATGCATGCCATCTTGTTCTACAAGGTCCAAATTCATGTCCTATAGCCATATCACCATAGCCACCTCATATCAAGGTCCATCCTAAGTGGTTTAAGAGGTCTAACATTTGATATAGGATCAAAGTGCTATACACAATTGGTGTACTTCCTTTCTTCCAATCCCCCTTCATAGGTTGAACCTACTCATGCTCCTTGGCCACTCCAAGTTGTGGAGGTTGCTTGAGGGAGCTTGGTTGAAGATACTTCTTGGTGGAGACGCCTGCTTCAAAAGGTGCTCGAGATTACTTCAAGAAGGTGGCTTCAAGGAGGTGAAATCTACTTCTAGGTGAAGGATATCTCAAGGTGTTGGACCTACTTCAAGGAGAAGAAGGCTACTCCAAGGGCTTGGAGTTATTTAAAAGAAGGGTAATTCAAGGAGAAGGCTACTTCAAGGAAGGTGATTGTATTTTATTGTAACATTGTTTACAGGTAAATATAGTTAATCAAATTAAAAATCTCAACTAGAGACAATTGGGAACTTTGATTCAAAGGTTGGAACTACTCTAAATTGAATTGTCTTCCATGTTTCCTCCTCCTTCTTTGGTTGAGTGTTTAATTATTTTTAAATTATCAAAAAGCTCTATTCACCCTGCCCCTTTAGATCTTTCAATTGGTATCAGAGCAGGTCTTCAAGGAGCCCTAACAAGTCTTCAAGAATCAGGGATGGTGTGCTTCACAACCTCAACCTTGAAGGAACTTATGTGAATCGACCACCGCCCTTTGATGGAAGAAACTATACTAATTGGAAAAGAATAATACAATTCTACTTCCAAGGGATCAGCTTAGAGTTGTGGAGGATAGTATCTACACCTTATGTGCTTCCCACATCTGAATATGCAACATGAGATCCAAATACGGTAAAACAAGGTTAATTGAATGCAAAAGAGGTAAGCATAATATATTGTTCTATCTCTATAACGGAGTTTAATAGGATATATTCATGTGAAATGGCTTATGATATATGGAATAAATTTTAAATAACACATGAAGGTATCACCCAAATTAAAAGTACCAAAATTTATATGCTTAAACAAAAGTTTGAACAATTTCATATGCAACCTAATGAATCTATTAGTGAAATGTATGCAAGATTTTCTTCCATTATTAACAACTTGAGTGCATTAGGTAAATATATAAGTGAAGAACATCATATGTCCAAAATATATATCTCTTAGCCTCCAAAATACAAGCCAAAGGTGATGGCCATTGAAGAAGCTAATGTTCTCACCACAATGAGGATGGAGCAGCTAATTGGCAATCTAGAAACTCATGAGGTCACCCTTAAAGAAGAAGAAAGATTGGAGGTTGAACTTCAAAAGGGGAAAATGAAGGACATTGCTTTAAAAGCTACAACAAAGGCTCAATCAAAGGTCATCACTCAAGAAAGTGATGAAACAAGTGAATGAGATGACGAAGAGGATGCATTCATTGTAAATGGTAAGAAATATAGAAGGTATAAATCTAATAACAATTCTAGTTCTTCTTCCTCTTCTTCCCTTAGGTGCTTTGAATGCTTAAAGAAAATACATGTAAATAATGAATGTCCTAAAATCAAGAAAGGGAAGAAATCTTTCTTCAAGATGAAAGATAAGGAAGATAAAGCTTACAAAGTTGTTTGGCATGAATCAAATGTTGACAATGAAAGTGAAGAGGAAAAAGTGGAATGTCTTATGGCTAAGGAGATGAAAATGAAGACTCAAATGAGTTAATCCTTATTGAATTATCTAAAGAAGAATTAGTTACTAGTCTTTAAGAATACATGACAAATATGTTGATTGTAAAAAGAAATTGAAGAAGATTACATAAACAAATGATGATTTGCATGCTAAGTTATATATGCTTTCTTCTGAAAATGAAATTTTAATATCTAAAAGAGATACTTTAAAATCCTCCATCAATGATCATAATATTAAGTTTCTTTCTTTAGAGACAAATAATAATTATATTTTCCAAGAAAAGGTTAAATTGCTTGCTAAAATAAATGATGCTTGCTAAAATAAATGATCTTCATATTCAACCTATTCTATGTACTCATTTGGATTATGATGTTATTGTCAAAGAAATACATATATTGTTATATAATTTTAATAAAGAAAAGTTTGACATTAAAAGGAAAATGGATGAAATTGTTAAGTTGCAAAAAGATACTAGTAGCTTGAAAAATAATGACATTCTTGATAAAATCCTAAAGGACTCATCTAGTCAAATTGGGAGAGAGGACTAGGTTGTGTGCCCAAAGATAAATCCTATCAAAAACCTAGAGCTAGAAAAACACAAGTACCCATGACTAAAGTCATGTATGTACCTAAAAAAAATCTAGCTCATGACCACAATGTTAAAAAGAGAAATCAAATTTATTTTATCTGTTGTCATTATTGTTTATGTCTTGGACATTACTCATTTTCATGCCCTTACAAGAAAAATATGGATACAGATTTAGTTTGGGTTCCAAAACTAAAAACTTAAAAACATGGATTACGTAGTTTAGATTTGACCTAAACCTTAATTTGAAAATCTTATTGTCTTATCTCAACTAAATTGTTCTTTAACTTGCATATTCTGGTATAATTTGATTGGAAATGATAACATGTTTTTATTGAAATTGATATACTGAAAACACACAGAATCTCATCTTGATGAACAAAGTTTTCGATCGAGAATCTCTCTAGTTGAAGAAATAATCGACTAATGGGGATTCTATCAAAAGTCAATTTTTCTAGAAAATCCTTCCAGTCGACAAACTTTTTTACTAAGAATCATTCTGGTCAAGGAAGTAGTCAAACCAGTATAGTTTTGTAAAGAAATTGACATTAAAATAATAAACATCTGACTGTATTCAACTTTGTTTCTCAAAATCTACAAAATCTCTTCATAATAAGCTATTACAAAATATAAAATGTTTTAATAAATGTTCCTAACCAAAAGGACCACCACATGGGCACCAAAATCTATCTAATTTGTAGGATTGGGTGGTTGATAGTGGTTGTTCAAAACATGGCTGGAAACAAAGAGGATTTCCAAGCATTTGTAGAAAAGAAGGGTGGAATGGTCACATTTGTAGACAATGCCAAAGGTAAAATTATTGGAATAGGTAATATTGGTACAAATCTTCAAATTGAAAATGTCCTACTTGTTGATGGATTCCATCACAACTTGATTAGTGTTAGTCAATTATGTGATAGTGTCTATGATGTTCTATTTAACCTATATTGATGCAAACTACTCATAAAGAACATAAATGATGTTGTTTATGAAGGAAAATGAATAGGAAATTTATATATACTTAGAAATAATTCTATGCAAGATATTATTGGAAAATGCCTTCTTGCAAATGATGAACCTTTATAATTATGGCATAGAAAATTAGGCCATGCAATATCACATGTTATCAAAAAGTTGATTAAATATGATCTTGTTCGTGGTTTACCTAAACTCTGTTTTGATAAACCTGAAAATTGTGAACTACGTACTTTAGGCAAGAAAAGTAAAACTTCTTTCAAATTCGAAACCTTGCTTAGTACTACTAGATCACTAAAACTCATTCATATGGATTTGTTTGGTCCTATGAGGACTCAATCTATCGGTGGTAAAATATATTGCTTTGTTATTGTTGATGATTATAGTAGATACACATGGGATCATTTTCTTTCAACTAAAGATGATACAATTAGTATATTCATTCAATTATTTTCTTAAATTGAAAATCAACTACAAAAAAAATGCACCATTAGGAGTGATCATGGTGGGGAATTTGAAAATTACATCTTTTAAGAACTTTGTACATCCCAAGGGTACACTCATAAATTTTTAGCTCCACGCACTCCACAAAAAAATGGGATAGTAGAAAGGAAAATCCAATCTTTACAAGAAATGGCTAGAACAATGTTACTTGAACATAATACACCTAAAACCTTTTGCGATGAAGTATTATATATAGCATGTTATGTATTAAATCGTGTAAAAATTCACTCCCATCTTAAGAAAAATCATTATGAACTCATCTTCAACAAGAAACCTAGAGTAGACTATTTTCATACCATTGGTACACCTTGTTACATCTTAAAAACTAAAGATGATAGAGATAAATTTGACCCTAAATCATGTAAAAGATTTTTGTTGGAATATTCAACTTCTAGTAAGACATTTAGAATCTACAATAGTATCTCAAGGAAAATTGAAGAATGAATTCATATCACATTTCATGAAATGATAATAAAAAGTGATGAAAAAAGAAATTGAAAATGAAAACTTAAATGATATTAGTTGTCAAATTGAGGATCTAACCATATCAACAAAACATGATAAAAATTCTAAAATAGAACAACACAGTGAGGCACAACAACCTACTCCTAGATTAATCAAGGTCCATCCTCAAGACTTAATCATAAGAAATCCTTTTGAGAAAGGAAAAACTAGATCATCATTTAGAGATGTTGCAACATGACCTTTGTATCTATCATTGAACCTAAAAAGATAAATGAAGATCTAAAAGATTAGTATTGGATAATGTCATTACAAGAAGAACTAAATCAATTTAGTAAAAACAATGTATGGAACTTAGTTCCTAGAACTCAAGACAAAACCATCATTGGAACTAAGTGGGTTTTTTGAAACAAACTTAATGAAGCTGGAGAAGTAGTTAGATACACAGCTAGGTTGGTTGCTCAAGGATATAACCAACAAGAAGGGATAAATTTTGATGAAACCTATTAACCCATGGCTAGACTTGAAGCTATTAGAATGTTATTAGCTCCAGTTGCCCATAAAGACATCAAACTATTCCAAATGGATGTAAAAACCTTTCTAAATGGAATCATAGAAGATGAAGTTTATGTTTCTCAACCACCTAGTTTTGAGATTCCTGACACTTATGCCAATGTCTATAAACATAAGAAATCTCTTTATGGTCTAAAACAAGCACCACAAAATTTGTATGAAAGACTAAAAAATAATCTATTTGATAAGGGTTTCTCCATTGGAAAATTAGATTCCACTTTATTTTTCAAAACATATGAATTAGATTTTCCTGTTGTTCAAATATATGTTGATGACATCATCTTTGGTGCTTCAAATGATTCATTATGTAATCAATTTATTTATATCATGCAAAATGAATTTGAGATGAGTCTTATGAGAGAATTAACATTTTTCTTTGGTTTTCAAATAAAGCAAACACCCACTGGAATTTTTCTAAGAAAAGAGAAATACAACAAGGAACTCTTAAAATGATTTAGTATGGAAAATTACAAACATGATACAACACACATCGCCACTTTTGCTGAAATAGACAAGGATGAAGATGGTGAATCCATTAATGATTCCTTATATATGGCCATGACAGGTAGTTTGCTATATTTGACTGCTTCTTGACTAGATATCATGTTTTCCGTTGGACTTTGCACTAGATTTCAATCAAAACCAATGCACTCTCATTTTCAAGCTGTGAAAAGAATTTTAAGATATCTTTTTCAGTACTATCGACAATGGTTTGTTGTATCTCAAAGGACAATCGCTGGATTTAAAAACTTACAATGATGCTGATTATGTTGGTTGTCGACTTGATCGCAAGAGCACAAGTGGTGTTTGTTTTTTACTAGCAAGAGCCTTAGTATCTTGGTTTAGCAATAAGTAAAATGTAGTTTCCCTATCTACCACTAAAGCCAAATATGTTGTTGTTGGCTTGTGTTGTGCCCAAGTACTCTATATGCAACAAGTTTTGAATTACTATGGCTTTACATTTTCTTCTACGCCGATCTTTTGTGATTATACTATTGCTATAAACTTGGCCCATAATCATGTTTTACATAGTCATGCCAAGCATATTGAAATTAGACATCATTTCTTAAGAGATCATATTTCTAAAAATAATATATCCCTTCATCATGTTGATATTGAAGAGCAGTTAGCTGATATCTTTACCACACCTCTTCCTCTTGATAAATATCAATATATTATAAAGAGGTTACTCATTACTCCCCTAGAAGATGTTTTCTTTGATATATGTGCTCCAAATTCTTGATAAATTTCTGACTTGAAATTCATGTGATTTATAGTGCATATAATTTTAGAACTATTCCTTTTCTTTGTCACAATAATTTATTATCATGGACAATCACTTAAACAAGATATATTCAATTCAATAAAACTACTCATAGTATCATGATCGGTCGACAAAATTGTAGACTGAGAAAGTCCTCAGTCGACAAATTTCTTGACTGAGTTCCACTAGGTGGGACCTTCTACTGACTATGCAAATCTCAACTAAAATTCTTCTAGAAACCTCGTGAACTGGAAAATTTTGCACAAAAACCCCTCTATCAAAAGTATTTCTGACCAAATCCTCAACCTTTGGCCCCAAAAATTCATAACTTCAACATCGACCGACTAGCCATTAGAAAAGAGCCATTGGGCTCTCAGTTAACAAAATTGTCGACTGAGAAGGTTACTATTTTTTGATAAAATGGACTCCAAGCCGCCCATTTTCTTCACACCTCAATTGTTTTCTTCTATATCCCTTCTCTAGTCATTCTTGGAGCTATTCTCTAGCAACATCCATCCCCTACCATCTCTAGCTCTTCTTCCACCTCAGTTTTCTTAAGATGGCCTCCTTTTCAGCTTACGGTGGGAAGAAGCAAGTTTCGACGAGAAAGGGAAGGATGGTCTCTCCAGTTTTGAGCGTCATCAATGACATCCCCTTCAACAACGTTGCTGGTGGAGAACACTATATGTAGCTCACATAAAAGATTCCTCTTTCTCGATGCCCAGTGGACCTCAATGACTTTATCATGCTTCTTGACCTCTCTGGCTATTCAAGGTGCAAAAATTGACAAAGTTCCTTAACCCATCCTTCCATTTCTACTTCAATCAAGATGTTAATGAATTCTATGCGAACCTTACTAAGGAGTCCAATGAATCATTTTCTTTAGCCTCCATGGTTGATGGGTTTGCTTTCTATTTCTCTAAAAATTATATCCTTAAAATTCTGGATATATATGTGGAAGAGTATGGAGAATTCACAGAGTTAACCACCGGAAATCCTACATCCAAATTATCCATAGATGATAACACCATTAGTCTAGGGGACATCAAAAATGCTATTTTCCTTCCTAATACCTCATCTCATGAGCATAGGGGAACTTATTATGTTGCATCTTTTACCACTGAAGCTAGGGTAGTGAACCTAATTATTTTCCATAACATCTACCCTAGAGAAAACAAAATTGAAATCCCACAATTTAGGATGTGCCTCATCTATGTTATACTAGAAAGCATTCTTGTGAACTTTATCTGCATCATCCTATCCAATATGTTTAACCTTTCCAGAAATCCTCCCTATGCTGATTTTGTGTACCAAGTAATCCAATACTCTCTTGGCAAAAACCAAGAGGAATTAGGCTACAAGTGTGATAGGCATCCTTAAAGACTTACCAAAAACACTGTGGACAAAATGGGAATTAATTTTGGGCATAAGAGAGCAAGGAATGAAGGGAATATATTCACTGAAGCAAATCATCCACCTCCTACTCCTCCTATCTACTCCATAGAAAATCTATCCAATGATGTTTGCTATCTCAAAGGGTCCACATATCACCTTGGGAGACAACTAGGCTACAACCACAATGCCATGACATGTCTCAATCTAATAATGCAAGCTTTGTTTGCCAATGTTCCCAACACATACCCTTATGCACACTATCTCAGGAGCATGTATCCTTTTAACCATTCAATCCAGTACACCCATGTTCCTACACCACCTTCATATGATCTTTCCCGATACCCAATACTCACCCATGAAACTCTAGGACATAGCTGCTCACTTCAGATTTGATCAAGCACCTACATTTCTGGAGGCATATTCTCTTACCAAGACAGGTGCACCTGATTGGCAAACACTTGACAAGTACTATGGTGATGCTCCATTTCTTGGGAATGATCTTGAGGTTGATGTAATATTGAACTATTTCAAGTGATGTTGTCCTAGTTAGTATGTAATAAAGCTTATGTAATCACTTTAGTGAAGATTATGTTGTTATCCTATGTTGTCATCAATGAAATTGAGCTTGTTTGTGTTCACTTGATCATGATAATAAAATTTTATCTTGTGTCTTTCATTGGAAATTTTTTTCATCACTTTATTTTCTTTTTACAACTTGTGCACGACATTAAGGGGGGTATCCTATTAAGGGGGAGTAAGTTTAAAATGATTTCATGGCTATCTTTTTTAAATGGCAAAGGGGGATAAATAATATAAAACAAAATAAATGAGTTTCATGATCTCTTTGCTTGACATTAATTTATGCTACATTTCCTTAAGAGATTGATGCTATGTTACACATCTCTTTAGGAATAATTAGAACATGTTTTTTATGAAAACAAGAGAACCTTTTCATCTCATGTAAATAAGAGGTATGAAATTCATGTCATTTAAATTATTTTGATTATATTTTAGAAATGTTTGTCATCTTCAAAAAGGGGGAGATAGTTGGATAAATTGGACATTGATATACCCTTTGTTTTGATGGTGACAAACATTTCATACTTGTGGATCTAACATGCTATTTGAGTACTTTAGGGATCAAGGTAATTAGGAGGTTCTACTAAGTGGGATGATGAAGATCAATGCAATTTGCAGATCAAACACACTAAATTGTATATGTGTTCATGATTGTACTCAAATATAAACACTTGCACAAAAATGTAATGTACAAGTACTTAGGCATCATGTATATCAAGCGTTAGACATTCCCTATCCACTTATAACCCTTACATAGATTTCTCCCAAATCATAGAGTCAACATAACCCATTGAAATACACACTTAGTAGGTGATTCAAAAGATTGAAATAGGGAAATCCTTGGTGAAGAAACGTATCGACCGACACACACTTGGTCGATGTTTTTGTCGACCGAAACCATATCGGTCTTACACATTTGTGCTCTTAAATGCGTTTCAGTCAAAAAAAATTTCGATCTAGAAAACCTATGTCCAAGGCTTGTGACTGTTAGACCAAGTGGTTAGTAGTTGGGAACTTAAAATAGACGTTGCTACATACTTGCCTTAAAATCATCCTCGGTCGGATGAATGCTCTACTGATACACTGCTCAGTCGACAAACATGTCAACCGAGAAGGGTTTTGGATTGTTCTTTTAAGCACGAACAAATTAGCCATTGTTGGCCAACTAATGTACACTTAACGGATAGTTAAGCACTAAGAACACTTTAGAGACTCACTAGAATGTCACTAAGTACTTGAAAACCATTCCTATAAATAGGAGAGGCCTTAGGACACCTAAATAACCTAATTTATAGTTGATAATACATTCTTGTGAACAACAAAGCTATGACACACTTGCCTCTTATTCTACAAGATCCAAATTCATGTCCTATAGCCATATCCTCTTAGACACCACATAGCAATGTCCATCCTAAGTTGTTTGAGAGGTCTAACGCTTGGTATAGGATCAAAGCAGTAAGGACCCTGACATATGTTTTGGGCTTACCCTATTTTCTTTTCTTAATAAAGGTTCTTAGAACCTTAATCTAATCCCTCAATAATCTTTGATATCATGTGACAAGCTTATGTTTCCAGTTTGGTCCTATTTGGATGTTGTTTGAGCAATGTTTGCTTATTTTGGATCAAAGTGCAATTTACCCAAAGTAAGGGGTTATATTGCAATATGTCACATGTATATATGCCTTTAGTTCTTTAGCATCATTGGAAAGAGAATGATGTAATGGGGCACCTTGAGGAGGGCCTATGTTCCAAGTTTGAGCTTGGTTGAATGATGCTTGTGCTTTAAGTGCTAGTTTTGGTGTAAATTGCAAATTACCCAAATTGAAGGGCCAATATGCAATTTATCAGCTCTAGAGTCTCCTCCCTTCTATTTGGCATCATCTAGTATGTGGATAGAAGTTGGGGCGCCTTGTTTGGATGATAGTTAAGGAGTGACATCTCTATATAGTCTTAATGCCATATATGTCACATGTGTCATCTTGTCCTTTAGTGTATCAGGTAGAGCTTGGAGTTTGTATCGGTTTAGGGGCTGTGTCGCCCATGAAGGGTGCCTAGATGCACGATACACAGCCTAGAGTGTATCACCAGGCCGTGTATGTGGATCTTGGGTGGAAACAAGTGGCGTTAAGAGCATGAGCAAGTGGCATCTAAGTTTATGTGGTTATGACACCTTTCCTTTACTACCTCTCTCTTCCTTGGTGTATATAACTCCCTTCCTCCTTACGCAAGTGATCCTTTTCAGCCACCACTTTCCCCTTCCTGCATGAGACGAGTTTGGGAAATTTGGGAGCTTAAGGAAACCCCCATGGAGCTTCAGAAGCTGAGTTCCTTCCCCATGGAGATTCCTTTCTCAAGATCCGACCTTGGTGAGTCATGCTTCTTTACTAGATTTTCCTTGTGCTTTCTTATTCACCTCATTCCTCCCCTCATGGCCATGGATGGACCCTTGATGATAGTAGGCAAGTCCGTGGTTCTCTCCCTCTTTACTTCTTCTTGAGCTAAGCATAACCATGGCTTCTTCTTCTCCATCATCTTTTGTTTCTTGAGGTGATGATGATGGAGCCGAAGGCAAGTTTGGAGCCTAGGATGGATGATCTTCATGGTGAGGAACGTGGGTTTTCTTCTTGGAACAGGAAGCTTGATGTCTTTCATAGAGATCCTCTTAAGGCAGGTTACATAACTCTTAACTATCTCTATTATGTTCACTCTCCATATGTGCATACATTGATTCTTGTCTTTAAATCGATACCCTTCTCTATGATAGTTGTGTATGTGGAACTTGAGTTCTATTATAATGGAAATGGTTACGTTTTATTATTTTCCTTATCTTGTTTTCTTTGTGCAAGTTGGTGAAGGGTGTCTTGAGGTTGAAGATGACCCGCCCGATATGGTGTTTTACCCAATGTAGGGCCTTACCCGATACTATGTTTTGCCTGATATAGTACCTTACCCATTAGGATATGCCTAGGTTGATGGATTGTGAACAATACCCCTCTCTCACTTTGTTGTTGAGAGGTGAGCTTCGGATTCCTTGATCCAAGGATGCATGGTAGTGAGTCCTTGGGCAATACCCCTCTCTCACTTGGTTGTTGAGAGGAGAGCATATGCTCTATATGGTTGGGTGACATGTTAGTTTGTCCGATAGGGTCTCCTTAACCCTAGGTTGGATGATATACCCTCTTGGATACCTTGGGAGACATGAGTAGACATGCTTTGATGTTGATTTTTGGGTAACACCCCTCCCTCCTTGAGTTGTGCGATGAGCTCTAGCTCTTCGCCGATATGATGATGGGCGATATGATAGTTGGCTGATATGAAGCCCTAATCTTAGCTTGGACAATATAGTGTCTTGGCCGATATGGATGCTCTAACCCTAGTTGCTTGATATGTTGTCTTGGGCAATAGGATGCTTTGGCCGATAGAAGTGATGACCTTAGTGTTGAGATGAGGATCTACCCCATTTGTACGACGTGTTCTTAGGGGTGAACCCTTGGTTGGTACCTTGGGCGGTATGCGGTGGTTATGCCTTGGTGATGGGTTTCCTTGGTTTGGTATAGCGAATCTGATAGGCTGGTCCTTGGTGAGGGTGATACCCTTTGAGGTAGTGCTTCCTAATATCCCTCTTCTTCCTTGAGTCATAGCTTGGGCGATACAGTAGCATGAGGCTTGGGCGTTATATGGTAGATGCCTTGTTGATCCCTTACCCGACATGGTGTTTGTTAGTTGAGTTAGTTAGGTGTTGCCTGATATGGTGTGTTGCCCGTTGTGATGCGTTGGGTGATATGGATTTGATGTGCTTTGCACGATACATTGGATGAGAGCCCTACCCTAGTGTACGATTTTGGGTGATACTAAGTATCCCTGACCGATATGCCTTGGTGATGGATCTAACTTGATATCCATGCTAACCCGACACACACCTTTAGAGGTCTTGGCCGATACATTAGTCTTCATGAGTATTATCTAAGATTTGCAAAGATATTGAGGTACATGTTGTTGTCCTGCTCGATATCATCAGCCCTATCTCCGTATGAGCATGGTCGTGTATATGAGGTTTTGGGCAATACTAGGGTTGAGTGCTTGGCTAATACCCTATATGATGACATGATATTGTAGGCTGATATACTTCCTTGGATGGTTTCCCAACATAAGAAGGGAGTTGTAGGCCGATATATGTTTTGAACTTGGGAGATATAGGGTCTTAGATGATATAAAGTTTGGGCGATATAGTGTCTTGAGCAATACCAGGTCTAGTAATGATAGGTGAACCAGGTATGTGAAGTTTGTTACCCTTATACCCTTAATAATTATCATGGACAAGGAAAAAGGGAGTTGACCATGCTGGGGTTGACCTAGAGGATAGCTTAGTTACTATAAGGTTATGTGGTTCTTGGCTGACATGGTTGCAAGCTTGCATAAATCGATATGAAGTGAGACGTGTTAGAGACATGAGTTGCCCGATAGCCTAGAAGATGGTCCCTTAACCATGATGGGCTGAGGTGTGTTTGAATGATATGACCTTGGTGGCTTCTTTGCACGACATGGTTTGCCCCATACCAGACATAAGTGGAGTTTGTGGGTATTACCCGATATCAGCTTGCTTAGTGCTCTCCCCGATATGGGTGTTAACTGATATGGTAGGTTGTGTTTGTTGCTTGGTTGAATACCGACACCAATAGTGTTTTCTGGCTTTTAGTGAGGGTTCATTTGGTCACTCCCTAGTTGTTTTAAGGGTAGGTGACACCTTTAATGAAAGTTGTACTATAGCTCGATAACCCTAAGTGTTATCTTGAGCCCTAGATGTTAGTATGCTTATCTTGTTACTTTGGGCCATATCTTTTGTCATGATGATGAGGTATGATGAATAGGTGGTAAACCTTAGTATGGTGGTTACCTATGGTTGATGATAGGTGAACTTTTGATGATAGATCATGGTTGTATAATCCTTAAAAGATGAATCCTTAGGGATGGTACTCATGGTGACTTGGGAAGTAGGGTATGGTGGGATACCCTTGGTATGGTGATAGTAATGTGTATTGTTTAATATACCATTTAAGATATTATGCTCCATGTGTTCATGATAATGGATAATGTTGCAAATCCTAATGATGTGATAATCATGTTATGTTTTTGGTAATTAAGTTATCTCTATTGCTGTGCAATCTAACCATGTAGGTGTTACTAATTGAAATACATAGCCAGGAAAGGGCTATGATGCTTATGTGAATATGTGTCTTGTGTGGCACCTGGTATATGAGAAATATCTGAGAAATGATAATGTTCCTTGTTGATGAGATAACATGTATCACTATTATGATGTGAAAGGTTTGGTTACCTAATAAAGGCTGAGTGCCTGATTGAGGTGTTATCCTCTAGTTGTGATATGAGGGATTGCTATCCCATGATGATATATGATGATGAAGCCTTGAGAGGAAGTGCCATTATGGTATGAGGGACTGATATCCCATGATGATGAAGCCTTGAAAGGTAGTAACATTATGTGATGAACTGAGGGATTGATTTCCCATGGCAATATGATGATTGTCAAGGGCATTGAGAATAACAGTAGTGTGACACAAGATAATGGAATTTAATGTTGTTTATGTTTTATATATGGTTGTTTAATAAAACTTGGTTGCCCCAACAATCCACTTAAAATTCATTAACTAAATATAGATGAACTTTCATGTAGTTTGCCCTGGCCATAGATCCATCATTGTCAGGAGCTATTGATGGTGAAATGGATTCTCCTGCAGGTTATCCCAGAGCGCATATTGTTGAATA
The DNA here is from genome assembly GCA_963693085.1 of Alisma plantago-aquatica. NCBI lineage: Eukaryota > Viridiplantae > Streptophyta > Magnoliopsida > Alismatales > Alismataceae > Alisma > Alisma plantago-aquatica. The sequence goes on along the minus strand of OY856413.1, from coordinate 1,080,887,430 downwards.
TGCGGGATTTCTCCTAGCCTAAAATAGGATGATTAGAGTGAAACTGTGGTTGTAGACTCAAGATGTGTATAAGAGCATGGTGAACAAGCCCTTGGCTCAGTGCGATAGAGCATGGTGAACAAGCCCATGGATCAGTTTGATAGAGCATGAATGCGTTCATGGCTCGGGAGCACGGTGAACATGCCTGTGGCTCAAGATATGCTAGAGTCGAGACCTGTACTAAGGTGGGCTACAGAAAGGGTAGCCTATAGAGTTGACCCTGTGACTGATATCACTTAAGTAAGACAATGCGGACCTACTTTGGTTCTCATGCACTGACCACGAGGGTAGAGGTTGTGGATTTCGACTCTTCCATTAATCTTATATGGCATCGGCTTTGGGTTTCACAACAAAAGGTTGGATTTGAGAGGTACGACTCACTTCCATAGGGCATAATAATTTGTAATCAAGTTGTATAGTATATTTGCTTAGGGAAAATATGAAACATTGGATGAAGCCTTGTAATGTTCTTCTGTGATCTTTGTATAAGTGTTTCATATACATGTTATTCATATTCCTTCTTGCATAACTGATTAATTATTACCAATTATTTAGTTGATCTATTTGCTCAGTCATCTGTGATAATAATAAAGTTGGTAGAGGTTTATCTTTCTTGCTGGGACTGTGTGTCTCACCCCGCTGGTTAATAACCCTTTTTAGGTGGACGTGCCTGGTGAGATGAAGATCATGTGGCTAAGATGATACGCAAAGGTATCATACATGGTGGAATAGATAATGTCTAGTAGTAGAGTCCTATGTGTCGTCCATGTACACTCAGGTCTTCAGGAGAGTTGTTGATGTTTCTCATATGATGATCAATGTACAGTTTTTGGCTTATGTACCTTGATGTAATAAATCAACACGTGGAACAGTTCTTTCATGTAATGAGATGATAGAAAATTATGTTGTAGCACCTTGAAAATATGTTATGAAAAGAAATTGTTGGCTCATATGCAACATGACTCATCTTATGGTGCTTGTTGTAAATAGGTTTTAATTTCCCATGATTTTCGGTAATCTGTTGGTTAGTATGTAATCATGTTTTGTTCGATATGGGATGTTTCAAGTGGTTGGTATCAGTGCTCTAGGTTCGCTGAGTCTACAAGGACACTTGGACTAGGATTAGGATGGTTTCTAAGGTTGGACTGTGACATAAAATATGCTGCATACTACCTAATCTCAGTTTTGATGCCCTGGCCAGGTATTAAACTATTGAATACAAAGTTAAGTGTGGAGCCTTAGATTGTTTCCTCCTTGATTACTCTGATCAAGTAGTCATTCTAGAGAAATCTAAAGAGCATAATAAATAAGGAAATATGACTCTAATATCTTCATCATGTTATAAAAGAGGTAAACGAATGCACCATAACCCCTTAATACATGGATGGTTGGTAATAAAAAGAGGAAGTAACGGTTATATGAAACCCAAATCCATATAAGAATGTGACGAGATAAGTTCTTGGAACCATAATCTCAAGAGATATGCATGGCAAAAGATAGATTAACCTATGGTAACAAGGTGAGTTAAAGTATAAAACTTACACAAGATGAAGAAAATTCCTGAAAGCAAAGATAAGGTTTGAAGAAAGAGAAGAACATGTGATGAGTAAATAAGATGGAACCTGAGGTAATCTCAGACAAACCAATGAACGTAAGCAAAAATGGGAAAGTATAAAGTGTAAAATTCGTGATAAGTAAAAGGGAACAAGGGAGATGATCCCTGTTCAATAAAGAATATGTTAAGAGTAACACTCTTTTTCACAAAAAGAAAGTGGAAGAACGGTACAACTAGGAAATAATCATGAATATGATGAAACAACAACAAGAGGAAAAGAGTAATAACACATAATTGTCTTGATAATTCCTGTGTTGATTGCAAGGAAACCAAGAAGAAGCAAGATAAAACCAAATGGAACAAAGTTTAATGATGCATAAATAGTTGAAAAATCATGTAAGGATCAAAGAAAGTGATAATTTCCTCCCCCTTGATATGAAACCATAGATGTTGATGGGGTGATAGGAGGAGTTTGTTCCCTTGTGTTCCTTCCTTCCGAGGGAATGGCAGTCAAGTAGACCTTGTGTCACTTGATATGTATGCTTTTGGAGCGATCTTTGGTTGAATACTTTGAAACATATTAGTTGATCTTGGACTTTAGTTCCAAGATGGAGATGCATGTGATAGATGATGATGGTAGGATCCTCCTGACATGTTTTGATCTGGTGACGACGGTAGATTATGGATGTGATACTGGAAGTGATATGTTTTGGCTCAACAGATGGATACCAAAGTAAGGAATCCAAGAATATCAACAGGTGAGAACATGTATTCTAGTAAGGGGGAATTAAGAGTCAAGATACCTGGATCGTGAAGGTATGGTAGTGAACCATATTGACAGATCATCCTTCACTTGGAACCCATAAGCTTGAAGCTTGTTTTGGAGTTTGGACCTATGTGGTGACCCTTGAGGCAGCAGTTCAGCATCACAGAGGAATACTGATCAGGATAAGTATGTAAGGACTGGATGGTTTGACCAGAAAGCAGAAGGCAACAAATAGATCTCGTGACATGAGTTGGCCAGAACAGTGTGTGCTGGCAGGTCAGATGGAGTCACTCCATTCCGCTCTAGTTGATCCAGTTTAGGATGTACCCTCCTTTGAACGCTTATAGGATGTGTGGTAGATGTTTCCTTCTTATTCGCCAGAAGAGAAGTAGCCTTTTATCGAATGCATTGTTGAATGACCTAGTTGTGTTGGATGAATTATATCCTTCTTTATCCTTCCTTTTCCTAGACATGACAGTCAAGTGAAACACTTTCCATGTGACATGCTGAGGATCAAGATAATCCCGAGAATGGATATCCTTGGAAAGGTGTAAAGTGGTCTCAGATGGAGAAATTGGCTTTGGTTCGACCTGGCTAAGTGCTTATAGTATGTCTATCACATGTTAGGGGTTTATGCTCTGCATAAACATGCCATCATAAGGCATGCACCCAAGGAAAAGAACCATGGTAAGATCGTCAGAGGAAACGTTCATCATGTTAAGCCTGATTCCTTGGAATACTCCTAGCTAAGTCTCGAGTAAAGGAAGGTCCAGGCAGGATGTGCATCAGTTAGAAACATATGAACAAGGTTTGTATTCCCTATCCAGACTAGTTGAAAATAATGCATACATGTTACAACCAGGTTGACACGTGTTGTGCCCTTGGGAACCATTATGAAGTTGTGGCAGCCTTGCATCCAAGATGATGTAGTGTATATTGCTCTATTGTTGCTAATTGAGATGTTTAGTTCCTTGGCTACTTGATAGATCCTTTATGTTACATCTTAAGCAAAAATAGTGAAGTGCTTTATGAGTTTTGTTATGTTTAGGAATGTGTTTATCTTATGACAATCTCTTCTGAGATAGATCTCCCTTGGATTAGAGACATCCTTTGTGGAAGGAGAAGGAACAGTTGGAATATATATAGTAGAAGGATAGTGATACAAGTTATGTGAAGCTTAAGTGTTGATCTTGTAAGATCAGAGTAGTGCAATAGAAGTGCAACAAGAAAGGAAATATATCAGTAAAGGAACTGATACCTAAGTGATACAAGTTGCATGTGATGTTCCAGTATATAAAGAGTGTTATCAGACAAAGGATAATGAGACAGAGGGCTGAGCCTGTGACTAGTACAGGAAACCATGTGGAGGAATAGCAAGTATGTTGGTCATAGATCTGTGACACCCATGAGTTTTGTTGGGGTTGTATTATGTGATGCGTAAGTAACACCGTCTTCTTTTCGCTCGGGATTTCTGGGACAAAATCATTGTTAGGGGTTTATGATATGTAAGGACCCTGACCCTTGTTTTGAGCTGATCCTATTTTCTTTGCTTAAGAAAGGTGCTTAGAACCTTAATCTAATCCCTCAAGAAGTTTTGATATCATGTGACAAGCTTATGTTTCAAGTTTGGTCCCATTTGGATGTTGTTTGAGCAATGTTTGCTTGTTTTGGACCAAAAGTGCAATTTACCCAAAGTAAGGGGTTATATTGCAATATGTAACATGTAGACCATGCCTTTAGTTATCTAGCATCATTGTAAAGAGAGTGATTATGTGGGGCGCCTTGAGGAGGGCCTATGTTCCAAGTTGGAGCTTGGTTGGATGATGCTTGTGCTTTAAGTGCTAGTTTTGGTTGAAATTGTAAATTACCCAAATTGATGGGCCAATACACAATTTATCAGCTCTAGAGTCTCCTCCCTTCTATTTGGCATCATCTAGGACGTGGAGGGAAGTTGGTTCACCATGATTTTAAGATAGTTAAGGAGTGACATCTCTATATAGTCTTAATGCCATATATGTCACATGTGCCATCTTGTCCTTTCGTGTATCGAGTAGAGCTTGAAGAATGTATCAGTTTAGGGGGTGTGTCGCCCATGAAGGATTCCCATCTACATGATACATAGCCTAGAGTGTATCACCAGGTCGTGCATGTGGATCTTGGGTGGCAACAAGTGGCGTTAAGAGCATGAGCAAGTGGCATCTAAGTTTATGTGGTTATGACACCTTTTCTTTGCTACCTCTCTCTTCATTGGTGTATATAACTCCCTTCCTCCTTACCCAAGTGATCCTTTTCGGCCACCTCTTTCCCCTTCCTATATGAGATGATCTTGGGAGCTTTGAGAGCTTAAGGAAACCCCCATGGATCTTGGAAGGTCGAGTTCCTTGCCCATGGAGATTTCTTGCTCAAGATCCGACCTTGGTGAGTCATGCTTCTTTACTAGCTTTTCCTTGTGCTTTCTTCTTCACCTCCTTCATCCCCTCTTGGCCATGGATGGACCCTTGATGAGAGTATGCAAGGCTGTGATTTTGTACCTCTTTACTTCTTCTTGAGCTAAGCATAACCATGCCTTCTTCTTCTTCATCTTTTGTTTCTTGAGGTGATGATGATGGAGCCGAAGGCAAGTTTGGAGCCTGGGATGGATGATCTTCATGGTGAGGAACGTGGGTTTTCTACATGGATCAGGAAGCTTGATGTCTTTCATGGAGATCCTCTTAAGGCAGGTTACATAATTCTTAACAGTCTCTATTATGTTCACTCTCCATATGTGCATACATTGATTTGTGTCTTTAAATCGATACCCTTCTCTATGATAGTTGTGTATGTGGAACTAGAGATCTATTATAATGGAAATGGTTACATTTTATTACTGTCCTTATCTTGTTTTCCTTGTAAAAGTTGGTGAAGGGTGTCTTGAGGTTGAACATGACCCACCCGATATGATGTTTTACCGATGTAGTGCCTTACCTGATACTATGCTTTGCCTGATATAGTACCTTGCCCGATAGTATATGCCTTGGTTGATGGATTGTGAACAATACCCCTCTCTCACTTTGTTGTTGAGAGGTGAGCTTAGGATCCCTTGATCCAAATATGCATGGTAGTGAGTCCTTGGGAAATACCCGTCTCTCACTTGGTTGTTGAGAGGTGAGCCTATGCTCTATATGGTTGGGAGACATGTTAATTTGGCTGATAGGGTCTCCTTAACCCTAGGTTGGCCGATATACCCTTGGATACCGTGCGCAACATGAGTATACATGCTTTGATGTTGAGTTTAGATCAACACCCATCCTTCCTTGAGTTGTGAGGTGAGCTCTAGCTCTTGGACGATATGATGATGGGCGATATGATAGTTGGCCGATATGAAGCCCTAATCTTAGCTTGGACATTATTGTGTCTTGGCCGATATGGATGCTCTAACCCTAGTTTCCCGACATGTTGTATTGGGAAATAGGATACTTTGGCCGATAGAAGTGCTGACCTTAGTGTTGAGATGAGGATCTACCCTAGTTGTACGACATGTTCCTAGGGGTGAACCCTTGGTTGGTACCTTGGGCAGATTGGGGTGGTTATGCCTTGGTGATGGGTATCCTTGGTTTGGTATAGGGAACCTAATTCAGCCCTATTTTAGGGCTTTATCTTATGTCATTTTGCATTTCAGTCACATCTATACTTACTAAATTACATGTTATTTTCCCCAATATGCTTATTTCTATCAAATGCACTTATGGAGGCTTTTTGCATGTTTTATAGGTACTTTATCCACTACTTCATGGCATGGATAGAGGATGGTCCAATCTAGGGTTTCCTCAGGCTTGGAGGAGCCCACAATGAGGCCAAAACCACTTCCAACCTACCCCAAGTGGTCAAAGAATGTTTTGAAGCAATACCCTCCATGAATGATCAAGTTTAAAGCTCAAATGATTGGGAGAGACACTACCACGGCCATGGTGGACATGCCCCAAGCACAAAAAATCACTAAAACTCCCAGAAATTGATGAAAATGGCCAAAACGACTGTGGTTTTCAACATGCCCGTGGCCATAGGTTCCCACCACGACCGTGGTGACCCCCCACGGCTGTGGCCATCCATGTACACATCCCTGTGATCTCCACATTTTAATTCCCATGACCGTTCCAATCCACCACGGCCGTGGTCTACCCTACCCACCATGACTGTGGTGACCCACCACGGCCGTGCTACTCACAAAATCCACCCACTTTTCCACTACTTTCCCCATTTTACCCCTAACTTAACCCTAGACCCCCTAGACACCTATATATACCTAGGTGGCGGCTGGGGCATGAAGCTAGCTACCTTCTACCCCTCCTAGCACCCCAAATCGTCACTCCATATCCACCTCAAATCCACTCCATTTCACCATTTTCACCACCAAATCACTAGTTTAGACTAGTTCCTACCCATAATCCCCTTCATTCTTCAACCTTGCACCCTAGAGGACGAAGGCGGATGACCTGCAGCTGCTGGAGAGGGGGATTTCAGCCACTACTTTGAGCTCCATTTCCACCTCTCTCTTTCTTCTCTCTTTTTATATTTTCCATTTCTATGAGTAGCTAGGCCCCTGTGGGTGGGCCGTTTGGGGGAAATTATGTTACTTTGATACCATGTTGGGGGAAAATGACATGTAAACATTGTAATTCCATTTTTTAATGATTGTATTCTATTTGCATCTCATTCTCCATGGATTGCTTGTTGTTTTGTGTGTGAAATCACCTACGAATTTAGGCAAATTACGTATATGTGTGAATTTTGGGATTTTCCCCTAGGTCCAATTCTTAGATCCCTAGGTTGTCTCCCATAGTCCTACATCCTAATCAATCTCCCTAAACCTAAGTGAGAGATCTAAGTAGCTAGATTAGATAATTCTAGTGCAATTACCATGGATCCTTCTCAAGGCTAGAATGTGGGGGAATTGGGGTCCAAAACCCTAATTTCACCTCCCCATTACTACCCTTAGCCCCTAATTGTCCTAGGAATGTCTAATGTAGAAACCTATACATGATTAGACTCTAATTGGATTGAACCTAACCCCTAACCCAATTGAGCCTCATAAGGGTAGTAGGGGGTGTTAGGGACTAGTTCCCCTATACACAACCTAGCATATCCATGGCCAGTTAGTAGCTTAGGTTAATTCATTAGACTCTAACTTTTTGTTTGGTTTGGATAATCTAAATGGAATAATAATGTTCATATGTCACCCCCCAACTTAAGTGATAAGTTCATACCCCTAAACAGCCCACACATCTCTTTACTGCTTGAAACCTTAGTTTTGTGCTTGCTTAGCATAATTAGTTCTTTCTTTGCTTCATTAGCTTGTTGCTTTGCTCTTGTCTTGTTTATGATAGTGTATCTCTTTAATTGTTCTTTTGCTTCTCGCTTGCTTGCCTTACTGTAATTTTCCTTTTCATTCCTAGCTTAATCCTTTCTTGATAGTTTAGCCTTAATATAGTCTAGGGTTAATGTAGATTTCATTCCTGCCTTTAACTGCTTTCTTGTTCATCCTTAGTTAACAATCAAATCAACCTTTAAACCCTTAACCCTAGTCTCCGCAATAGGAACCTATCTAAACTAACCTAGCTCTAGTGCCCCCTCTTTTCCCTGTGGATCGACCCTTTACTTGCCACCATCCTATACTACGACATGACCCAGTGCGCTTGCACGTGTAGTGTTTTAGTAGAGGTAGGTTGTTAGATTAGGTCTTATAAATTTTGAAAGCAAAAACCCATCACGTGTGTTCCAACCTCGTGGAGCGCATCTAGTCGGGTCAAATCGGCTAGTGTTTGCACCTCTAGTGGAATCGCACCAAGCTTTCTAACAATAGGTTGATCCTTGGTGAGGGTGATACCCTTAGAGGTAGTGTTGCTTGATATTCCTCTCCTTCCTTGAGTCATATCTTAGGCGATACAGTAGCATGAGGCTTGGGTATTATATGGTAGATGCCTTGTTGATCCCTTACCCAACATGGTGTTTGATAGTTGAGTTAGTTAGGCATTGCCCGATATGATGTGTTGCCCATTGTGATATGTTGGGTGATATGTCTTTTATGTGCTTTGCATGATACATTGGATGAGAGCCCTACCCTTGATTAAGCTTTTGGGTGATACTAAGTATCCCTTCCCGATATTCCTTAGTGAAGGACCTAACTCGATATACATGCTAACCCGACACACACCTTTAGAGATCTTGGTCGATACATCAGTCTTCATGAGTATGATCTAAGGTTTGTAAAGATACTGACGTACATGTTTTTGGCTTGCCCAATATCATTAGCCCTATCTCGGTATGAGCATGGTCGTGTACATGAGGTTTTGGGCGATACTAGGGTTGAGTGCTTGGCTAATACCCTATATGATGACATGATATCTTGGTCAATATGCCCTTGCCCGATATAGTTCCTTGGATGGTTGCCCAATACAAGAAGGGAGTTGTAAGCCAATATATGTTTTGAGCTTGGGAGATATAGGCTCTTGGACGATATAGAGTTTGGGTGATATAGTGTCATGAGCAATACAAGGACTACTGATGATAGGTGAATCAGGTATGTGGATTTTTTTACCCTTATACCCTTAATAATGATCATGGACAAGGAAAAAGGGAGTTGACCATGTTGGCGTCGACCTAGAGGATACCTTAGTTACTATAAGGTTATGTGGTTCTTGGCTGACATGGTTGCAAGCTTGCCTAAACTGATATGAAGTGAGACGTGTTAGAGACATGAGTTTCCTGATAGCCTAGAAGATGGTCCCTTGACCATAATGAGCTAAGGTGTGTTTGAATGATATGACCTTGGTGGCTTCTTTGCATGACATGCTTTTCCCCATACCATACATAGGCGGAGTTTGTGGGTCTTACCCGATATCATCTTGCTTAGTACTCTCCCCGATATGGGTTTTAACCGATACGACAGGTTGTATTTGTTGCTTGGTTGAATACCGAACCAATAGTGTTCGCTGGCTTTTAGTGAGGGTTCGTTTGGTCACTGGCTAGTTTTGGTGAGGGTAGGTGACACCTTTAGTGAAAGTTGTACTATAGCTCAATTACCCTAAGTGTTATCTTGAGCCCTAGATGTTAGTATGCTTATCTTATTACCTTGGGCCATATCTTTGGTCATGATGATGAGGTATGATGAATAGGTCGTAATGCTTAGTATGGTGGTTACCTATGGTTGATGATAGGTGAACCATTGATGATAGATCATGGTTGTATAATCCTTAAAAGATGAATCCTTAGGGATGGTATTCATGGTGACGTGGTAAGTAGGGTATGGTGGGATACCCTTGGTATGGTGATAGTAATGTGTATTGTTTAATATACCATTTAAGATAGTATGCTCCATGTGTTCATGATAATGGATAATGTTCCAAATCCTAATGATGTGATAATCATGTTATGTTGTTGGTGATTAAGTTATCTCTATTGTTGTGCAATCTAACCATGCAGGTGTTACTAATTGAAATACATAGCCAATAAAGGGCTATGAAGCTTATGTGAATATGTGTCTTTTGTGGCACCTAGTATATGTGAAATATCTGAGAAATGATAATGTTCCTTGTTGATGAGATAACATGTATCACTAGTATGATGTGAAAGGCCTGGTGACCTGATAAAGGCTGAGTGCCTGATTGAGGTGTTATCCTCTAGTTGTGATATGAGGGATTGCTATCCTATGATGATATGTGATGATAAAGCCTTGAGAGGAAGTGGCATTATGGTATGCAGGATTGATATCCCATGATGATGAAGCCTTGAAAGGTAGTAGCATTATGTGATGAACTGAGTGATTGATATCCCATGGCAATTTGATGATTGTTGAGGGCATTCAGAATAACAGTAACAGTGTGACATAAGATAATGTAATGTAATGTTGTTTATGTTTTTTATATGGTTGTTTAACACAACTTGGTTGCCCCAACAATCCACTTAAAAACATTAACTAAATATAGATGAACTTTCATGTAGTTTACCCTGGCCATAGATCCATCATCATCAGGACTGATGATGGTGAAACAGGTTCTCCTGCAGGTTAACCCGAAGCGCATATTGTTGAATATGCGGGGTTTCTCCTAGCTACAAATAGTAGGATTAGAGTGCAAATGCGGTTGTAGACTCAAGATGTGTATAAGAGCATGGTGAACAGGCCCATGACTCAGTGTGATAGAGCATGGTGAATAGGCCCATGGCTTAGTGTCATAGAGCATGAATGCGTTCATGGCTCGGGAGCACGGTGAATAGGCACATGGCTCAAGATATGCTAGCACTGAGACATGTACCGAGGTGGGCTAGAGAAAGGGTAGTCTGTAGAGCTGACCCTATGACTGAGGTCACTTAAGCAAGGGACTGCGGTCCTACTTTGGTTCTCGTGCACTGACAACGAGGGTACAGGTTTTGGATTCTGGCTCTTCCATTGACCTTGTATGGCACCGTCTTTGGGTTTCGCTACTGAAAGTTGGATTTGAGCGGTATGGCTCTCTTCCATAGGTCATAATAATTTGTAATCAAGCCTTATAGTATATTTTCTTAGGAAAAATACAAAAAATCGTATGAGGCATTGTAATGTTCTTCTATGATCTTTGTATAAGTTTTTCATATACATGTTCTTCATATTCCTTCTTGCATAACTGGTTAGTTATTACCTATTGTTTAGTTTATCTATCTGCTCAGTCATATGTGATAATAATAAAGTTGGTAGAGGGTTATGTTTCTCACTGTGACTGTGTGTCTCACCCCACTGGTTAATAACCCTTTTTAGGTGGACGTTCCTGGTGAGATGAAGATCATGTTGCTGAGATGATATGAAAAGGTATTGTACCTAGTCGAATAGATAGTGTCTAGCAGTAGAGTCCTATGTGTCGTCCATGTACACTCAGGTCTTTGGGAGAGTTTTCTTTGTTTCTCATATGATGATCGATGTATAGTTTTCAGCTTATGTACCTTGATGTAATAAATCAGCATGTGGAACAATTCTTTCATGTAACGAGATGATGGGAAATTATGTTGTAGCACCTTGAATAAATGTTATGAAAAGAAAGTGTTGGCTCAGGTGCAACATGTCTCATATTATGGTGCTTGTTGTAAATCGGTTTTAATTGCCCATGATTTTCGATAATCCACTGGTTAGTATGTAATCATGTTTTGTTCAAGATGGGATGTCTCAAAAGCGCTATACATAATTGGCATAATTTCTTTCGTTCAATCCCCCTTTACAGGTTGAAGCTACTTGTTCTACTTGGCTACTACAAGTTGTAGAGGCTGCTTGAGGGAGCTTGGTTGAAGCTACTTCTTCGTGGAGAAGACTTCTTCAAAGGGTGCTTGAGATTACATAAATAAGGTGGCATCAAGGAGGTTGGATCTACTTCTAGGTGAAGGATATCTCAAGGTTTTGTAGCTACTTCAAGGATAAGAAGGTTGCTCCAAGGGCTTGGAGTTATTTCAAAGAAGGCTACTTCAAGTAGGTTGAGGATACTTCTATGATAAGGCTGCTTCAATGAAGGTGATTGTATTTTATAGTAACATCCTTGGGAGGTAAATAAAATTAATCATTTTCAAAATCCTATTTGGAGACAACTGGTAGTGGATTGAGAACCTTTCATTCAAAGGTTGGAACCACTCTAAACTGAAGTGTTTTCCTTGTTTCCTCCTCCTTCTTGGGTTGAGTGTTTAATTATTTTTAAATAATCAAAAAGCTCTATTCACCCCCCCTCTATATCTTTCAATCCCCATGTGCCACGATGTACTCGACCACCACCTTTATGGAGACCCTTATTTAAGGTAAGGTTAGATGGTGCCAAAGTTCATTGAATGAGATGTGATGAGTGTAGTGACTTCATATCTAAGAACAACTATCACTTTGAGAGATGATTGTTACTACCATTCTATGGTCTCCATGTATCACTTTCAAGGGAAGTTTGTCCGCTACATTATTCTATAACAAATACCTATGTGTTTTACTTGATATTTCATATCATGACTAATGAGACTCTGTCATCAGTCAACACACATTCAAGTCTTATATATTATTATCATCTATTTTTCTTCCATAGTTATATTAATCTATGGATACAAAAAGAATGCATATACTCTTATCATACATATGATCTCATTCTTTAGGTACTCAACCTCAAGACATATGTCATCGAGTAACGTCATTCCTTAGACATCAATTATGTGTGTGTCATCATCTCATGACCAAAACAAACGTAGTAGAAAAAATTACCTTCACTTTTATTATCAAATAAAGGATAGGCAATGCTATATATAAACAAGTGATGATCAACTTCCACAAGGATAGGCAATGTTATATCTGATGGAGTATGACACTATTGTTGATCTATGTCTTAGATCTGAAGATAGCAATGTGGAATTCTAATAATAGATAAAGATAGAATGTAATCAATTTTCTCAAGTGTATGTCCTAAGTGGTCATAGTCACTCCTATATATAAGGAACACTTAGGAATGGTTGATATAGTTGTTGGGGGTGTGTTGACCTAGTCAAATACTAAACTAGTCATTGGATTGTCAAAATTTGAGTTTGCAACAGATAGAAAATTTATGCATATTTTGACTACAAATTCTTGGTTGAACTATACTTCAATCGAGATCATTCTCAGTCAAATTGTAGTTTGATCAACAGTCGGTCTCCTCTCATATATTGCAATGGTCACATTCTACAATTACTCTTTTTCTACAATGGGTCTTTCTTAGTGAAAGTGTAGTTCGACCAATAATGTGTCTAAAAATATATTTATAAACTTTTGTAAAACATATTAGATGATTTTTAAAATGACATCTATGTATCCTAAATACTTGATATAACTATGGGAAAGGGTTTAGTATAGGATAACATCATTCCTAGCAAGTTTCACAAAATGCACATGTATAGTGTATATATAAGGTACAACTTATTCTACAAGATCCAAACACATATAATATCATATACTCCTTATTGTTGAATCGTTTCTAAGTTCCTTGATCACTTGAAACACTATATGCATATTTTAGTAAACGCAAAAGGAAAATATTTGAATCGTCTAAATTAGAGTGTGGTATATAGAAAAAGCTAATAGTAGGTTCTTATACAACTTAGGCATTCACATATTAGTTGTATATTTGGAACAATGGGCTTCTTTCAGAACATTCTCTATTAAGTCACCAACATTTAGAGCTCAAAGTCTTTGAAAAAATTGAATAGCTCTACTTCCAATATTGTTTGAGGCTTATCTACTTATTTCATGACTTCCTTTAATTTGAGACTAGTCCTTTGAGATTTTATAATCTCAGTAATGGAGTTCAGAGTAATTGAGAGGCTAGACATCTTGACATGCAGTTCAAATATTCTCTCAAGCTTCCATTCCACAAGTGTATCTGGGTTCTTTCACTCATTGGTTCATGGAAGCACATGTTATGGCTTTCTTTCTAATCAAAGCATCAACAACTATGGTGGCCTTACAACAAAGGTAAGTGATTGTGAAATAGTCTTTTAGGTACTCTACCCATCGATGTTATAAAAGATTCAAATCTTTCTATGTGAGTAGGTACTTGAGGATTTTATAATCAGAGAAAATTATGATTTGTTCTTCATAAAGATATTGCTTCCATATTTTCAAATCATAAACAATTCCTTCAAGTTACAAATCATGGGTGGAGAAGGTTATTTCCGTTCGGTTTCACCTTTCATCAACCATATTCTATGACTTTCTTATCTTGTATGAGGACAAAACCTAGACTGTGTCTGGAGGCATCACTAAAGACTTCATATTTCTTTCCTTCTTCTGGTAATGTCAAGGTTGGGTAAAGGTGAGGCGCTCCTTTAGTTTTTGAAACCTAGATTTGCATCAAGGGATCCACACAAACATTATATCTTTCCTGGTCGACTTGGTGAAGGGAAAAGATATGGGTAACAAGTTCAAGATAAATCGTCAATAGTAGCCTTCCAATAATGCAAATCTTGGTATATCCAAAGGATTGTGAGATGCCTACTAGTTCTGAATGGCTTCAAATTTTGCATGGTCCACAACTATGTGGCCTAGAGATAACATTCCCTAAAAACATTACTTCGGAGATCCAAAACTCATGCATTGAGGACTAAATATATAATAATGATCCTTGAGAGTGTTTAGACCTATTCTTAGATGTTCTCCAACAAAACAAGAACATCATCAGTGAAGACCACTAATAGATAGTTAAGGATGGCTTGAAGACTATATTTGTAAGGTCCATGAAAATAGCAATGAAATTTGTCAATTTGGATAACAAGACAAGGTATTCATAATGACCATAGGGTGGAAAAAGAGGACTTGGTAACATCTTCTTTCATCTTCATATGGCGGTAGCCTCTATGAAGATCAATTTTTGAGAAAAACTAGTCAAATTTAGATGATCAAATAGGTCATTGATCCTCAAATGAAAATATTATTTATTCATTGTAGCCTGATGTAGTAGTTGAATGTCGATATACAATCGCATGGACCTATTTTTCTTCTAGACAAATAGGAAAGGTACACCCCTTGGTGATAGACTAGGTTGGATGAAGCCTAGGTTGAGAAGCTCTTGTAATTTATTTTTTAGTTCTACTATTTCTGAAATGGCAGTTGTCCCTGGTAGAAGTTTGATATTGAACTCTACTTCCCTTTGTGAGCAACATGACCATGTTGTTGACCTGAAACCACACCTTTTATAGTGAGAACGGTCATGAGGGCTTTGTATCCTAGAGTATGCCTTGATACTGAGCAGTTCTATTATTTTAACACCAGTAGAATGTTTGTAGTAAAGTACCATGGTTGTTCTGTGGGCTTTAGATTGCACTTTGATCTTCCAAGTATCCTTTTATAGTGCTCCTTTCTTCAACTAGTTCCTTGATCAATTGCGGGTAGGTTGGGGTAGTGCTAGAGCTCATTTATTCTTCTTCATGGATCAAGAAACCCTAGATCCATCCTTCTCTCCCATCCATCAATAAGTGCCAAGTTAACTATAAAACCATCCATGAGAAATCATAATTGCATTTAACATGAAATGATTTTTACACAGAAATAAAATGCATTTTACATATCTTGTTGAGAAGAAGGGACAAAATGCCACGAGATGCAGACCAGGTTTCCATCAATTTTCAAACTGACAAGAATCATGCAACGTACAAGAATAAGAAGACACATTGCTATCTGAGATCTAGAGTTTGTCAAGAGAAGGATGGAAAAAATGTAGATGTAGTTGTAGGGGAGAAACCTAAACAAGAGCACTCATTGGAGGTTGTGGAGGGGTGGAAAAGTAGTATGGTCCGCCATAGTGCAATCCCCTCCTAATATTAATCAAAATTTTCAAATCTTATGAGACAAAACAAGAATGTTCAAAGGATATGAAAATTAAGCGAGAGTGATCCAATTTTTTTCACTAACATGATATGAAAATAAGAGCAAACTTAATAGTACAAAGTTTTAATTTAGATTAGAGAGGTACAGTGCCACACTTGGTGACCCTTTTTTCATATCTATCTAACAAAGGTGTTTGAAGAGGTGAGGAGGTGTGTCTTACTATCCATGTGATGAGCAACACCTGAATCCACAATTTGCTAAAAGTGGTAGTGAGTTTTGAAGACCCTGGGATGCCTTTATGAGTAGTTAAGTGAACAGAAGGTTATGTAGTGGGTGGGATGTTAATGTGTTAATAAAAAGAGGAGTGTGGTGTTTTCATACACATGTGATGTTGAGAGTCACCATATTGATGTGCAATTTGACAAAGACATTTGTACTCATCATTTTTCATCAGTGAGACATGAGTGGAATGTCTATTCAATGTAGGAGACACATGCCCTTATGGAGGGCCTTGATCAATGATTGGAGTGGGAGCCTGAGCTAAATATGAAAATCCCATGCTACTATTGGGAAATACTGGATCAGAGTAGGTAGTGAAAAAACATTACTATCTGTATTCCCCATAACATCAAGATCGCATCAACAACTATATAATGGGAAGGATGATTTAACGAGTTCATACTTGATAGAGGAGAAAGTCTAGTAACAATAACTCATTTAAGTAGTTGTGCAACTATTTTCTGGTTTCTCTTAAATGACGTTTGTGCATCTCCTGGTCTAAAACATGGTTAACAGACTTAAACAATGTTTGTAACAGCTCCTAGGATCACCACAGACTGCGGCTTAATGTTGCCCTCCTAGTGATAGGAAAAGGCCTCCTTGCCTCTAGAGAAGTCCACCTGGACCAACTAGAATTGTTGTTCTAGTAGAACATACTGGAAGGAGATGTCCCTTCCTTTAGCGTGCTAGTTACCAACTTTCTATCCTACAATTGTTTCTATATTTCTATCCCTCCCTTTAGTGGGTAGGACTTGCTTGGGATTTCTATTGGTTATCACAACTAGAGTGGACAACAGTTGTCAAAGGCAATTGAGTTGTGTATTTAGACGCCCCCAATACCCCTCTATTTATAGTAGAGGTTAGGGTATGGGTTCCCAATTTGTGTGGGAGTGGAAGGGACTGACAGATCTTGAATTTTTGTGACCTACGAGTGTCAAACCGGTTGATTGGCAACTGAACCGGTTGGTTCATGCATGAATCGATCTGTTCACATCCCTAACTATTCATTTTGCCATGTTTCCCAATCAATTATGAATATGCAATTTGTTTTTGATTAATATTCAACATTAATTCCTTGCAACAATCGAATTGAGCAAGTACGATCAACTTTTCTCATCAATTTTGGAAAGTCACTAGAACCTTTGGTTGGCATGATCGAGCTATTTGATTCACTAGGTGAACTGGTCATCTCATCCAACCTGAGCTGATTGGTTCACCCAGTGAGTTGATCGGTTGGTGCCCGGATTCATGTAGAACTTAGCCAATTCAATTTCTACTCCAAAGGACTATCTCAACACTCAAGTTGATTGGTTCAAAGTTCAGTCAGTTGATTTGTTGCTTGAATTGAATATCTAAACACATTAGTAACTAATAAAATCATCATTCATGATTAAACCTCTTCTAGATTAGTTCATGTGTGTGTGACTCTATAGGTCCCATATCATGTTGGCAATGTGAATGTCCATAACTAGATTATGGCATCACAAGCAAAGAGTGGTGCATAGTCGCACATCATTGCTACCCAAGTGAATGGATAGTTGGAGAAGAACTTCAACCTACAATATGTATAAGGTGTTATAGTGATTGTATAAT
Source organism: Alisma plantago-aquatica (assembly GCA_963693085.1). Lineage (NCBI taxonomy): Eukaryota > Viridiplantae > Streptophyta > Magnoliopsida > Alismatales > Alismataceae > Alisma > Alisma plantago-aquatica. Next base: position 1,080,869,874 of record OY856413.1, on the reverse strand, counting down.
TCCTTTGTCTATGATATATGGAATGAACTCATGGCATCAAAACGTCATCCACTCAATGTTCAATCCATGTTCCTTGAACTAGAGAAGATGGTATGAGATATATGTGACCTCAATATCATATATTGATTCACATGTGCATTTTCATGCATTTCTCAGTCTCTCTTATCAAGTGGCAAGGATATCAAACTCCAATAGGAGGGATAAATCTCGTCTACATCACTCAAAGTCAGTCCCCATGTGTCACAACTACCCAATCATCACCTTTATGACAATCCTTATTTAGGGTTATGTTGGATTATGTCAAAGTATACTGAACGACATGTGATGAGTGTAGTGACTTCAGGTCTAAGAATCACAATCATCACCTTCACATTGTAAGATGACAATGACCACCTAAGCATGATTTACATGTGTCATTGTCAAGGTGGATCTGCCCGACACACTATTCCCTAACAAATATCTATGTGTTTGGTTTAATGTCATATATCATGACTAATGAGATTACATCATCAACCATTCAGCACTCTAGTCTTAAGTGTTACAGGTGTCTTTCTGCCTTCCATAGCAACAAACGACCAGAGACATTATAAGAATGTGCATACTATTATCATCTATTAGATATCATTGCTCATGTCACGTACTTGATGACATATGTCATTGAGTATTGTCATTCTTTAGAAATTCATGATGTTTCCTCATTATCTCATAACTGAGTGAAACAGAATGAATTAGAAGCTTGCCTTTATTCTTATCATTCAAATCCTTTATGTTAAATGTCATGCCAATCATCATATGACTGGATCTCTGGGCATACCATACCAAAAGACTCCCACTTGCGCTTAGACCCAATCACCCACGAATCTCATTGTTAGTGATCCAAACATGTACACCATGTATTTGTTGTGTAAGTGCTAATCCAGTGGGTTAGCAAAATTTTGCAATAATCATTATATTCCATGTTTCTCATTTCTTTGTTATGAGATTAAATTGTTGTAATATGCGATCTGATATTCCTTTCCTTACTAGTAGTTCCTTTTTTGTCATAGCATCTCTATTGAGTCATCAATGGTTGGAATATCTTTAAGTTCATCCATATAATATCCTCTCCAGTGTTCACAACACTAGAATATTTGGCTTCTATCATAGAATAGAATTAATGTCCTATAGTTTTGAACCCTTCCAACTCACAACTCTTTTCTTACTTTCAAAAATATTTTATTGTGATCGCTTTTTTCATTCTAGACACTTGCATAGGTGTAACCCCTTACATCCAACTCTTCCGCATTGTTGATTATCTAGAGTCGCATCCTTAGTGCTTCTCAAGCACTCAACGGATGACTTTTAATGACATTCCAATAACCCTAATTAAAAATAACATTATCTTGTTATGTCTAATACATACAAGATTATGGGATGACTACATTATATAGCATATATGATAGATCCATTGCTAGTGCACATGGTATTTTACTCATGTCTTTCCATTCATGTCAAGAATCAGAATGTAGGGTTCATGAGATACTAATACAAATTCTCTCTCATTGAATCTTTCATGCTAAACTCTTTTAGCATCCAACTATTGTATTAGGTTATGAAATTTTCAAGAACTATCTCTATAGGTATTGATTCCTATCACATAGGATGTTTCACCTCATTCTTCATTGTTGAAGGTGTTTTCCATAGTAGTCTCAACACTTACAATAATGAGATGTTTATTCCCATGAATATGTGGAATATACATATATGCTCCCACTATTTTTTTGTAATCACAGATTTCATCTTTTTTCTTGGCTCAAGTCAAACTCATTGACTATCTTGTCAAGAAAACATCCCATTTTTGAGATCCTTGTTTCATTTTCAAAATTGAGCTTTTGTATCTTATAGGCTTTATTTGCATTAATGAACTTATAAAACCTTTAGGTTGTGCCACATAGAAATCCTCCCAAATATTCCATTTAAGGAATCAATTTTAATCTTCATATGCCAAATCTTACACTCTATACAGGCCAAAACAAAAAGCATGACAATTGGGAAATGTATTTCTTCATGTTCAACAATTTGAACTGATTTAAAAAACATTCCAACTTATGTCTTTCTTGGTCATCCATGTAGGTCTTTTGAACAAGACCCAACTGCACCCTTTGGGTTTCACCCCTTTAGGTGGCACTACCACGGTCATACATTGTTAGTTTACATGGAATCCATTGTGGCCTTAAGACATTTATCATATTCTGGTTCCTAATAGATTCAATTTCACTTGTTGTTTCATCATCTCATGATCATCCTATCTGAGTTATTGGAATCATAATCCTTCAATCTCAGATGTATTCTATTAGAACTATGAGGTTTTGAGTTACATGAGAAACCTGAGACTCCACAATAATTTGTGATTCTCACTTGTTCTCATTGTACCTTCTTGACCTCAAACCCTTTGAGTTCCACTTTTACTCCCATTGATTCTTTTGAAACTCACTTATTCTATTAATAAAACACATTAGATATTGTATTGCGATTAATATTAGCATTTAACAATCATGGTTTGTGGATAAACCTTTTCAATAAACTTCTTTATTTATTTAGGTTTCAATCCTTAAGACATATCAGGACATTCTGATATCATATCACATTGTTGTCCTTTAAACCATTAATAAATGGTACATGTCTTAGTTTTAAGTATATATTCATGAGGAGACTAGAATATTAGATTCATATGATAATCATGACCCATCATGATGTAATTCCTTCAACCTGACACATCCTCATGTTTAGATGGATTTGACTCATGATACAATAGCATAATCTTTCGAAAAGGTCCTCAAACTATTGATGTAAAGTATTCCAATATTTGATCATATCAAAGTTTTATGATACTTTTATCAGTGTTATTCTTCATTTATAATCTCCTTGAACACTTCAAGACATTTATTCTTATGTTTCACAAAATACAAACCTCATACCAACTGATATCATCTGTGTATATAATGAAGTACAAACAGCTAACTCTAGCATTTACTTTGTAAGATCTTCATACATCAAAATGTATAATCTCTAATAGAAATGTTATCCTCCTACTACATCTAGTGAAGGGTGTCTTGTCATATTTCTCATAAATAAGACTTGCATATCTCTGGTCAGTAGTAACCAAAAGAGTCTAGATAAACATCAATCTGGATTCTAGTTATGCATTTCTTATATATGTGCATTAGATGACAATGCTAAAGATTTTTTAAGTTATAAAAATGCAATCCTTTCGTATTTATGTTTATAAAAGTTGTCATATAAGATCACATCTTTGAAACAAAAACATTAACAACTCATTATTTATTTATCATCCTTGTCATATAAGATGCATAAAGTAAATGTTTCAATTTATTGGCATTATGAAATAGAAGATCAACTAACTCTATTACATGTCTAGTAGGCTAAGATAAATTTAAATATAGACTAAAGCTTCAAAAACTCTTGCTTTGCCTTTGTCCATCTTTGTCCTTTCATAAAGGCCTTACTTCTAGTCAGATCCTGCACATCACATATGTTAGTTCTTTTTTAGAATCACATACCAAGATGAAGAAGTAATAAAATTTATCTTATAATGTATACCTTAAGTAGAGGCCTCTTCCCCTTCCCTTTTCTTCTTTAGTTCCTCTAACTAGAGGGGGGTGATTTCTTTTCCAATGCCCAGCCTAGTGACAATGGTGACAATTACCTCTTTTCTTTACTCCTTTCAATGCCTTGAGATCTAAAGACTTCGGCTTCTGGCCATCTTTAGAACTCTTCTTAGCTTTGCCTTTGCCTTTAGACTTCCCTTTTGTCTTCTTGATCATCATCATAGACTTGGGCTTGTCTTTCTTCATATGTGCCTCAGTTGTTCTCAACATTCCCAACAACTCTGTCAATGACTTGTTAAAGTCATTAACATTGTAGTTCATGACAAACTGACTGTATGATTCTAGAAGGGATTGCAGAATCACATTATTTGCCAACTCTTACCCATGGGGAATCCCAGTCTAGCTAGATTCTCCACATACCCAATGAGCTTGAGTACATGAGGACCTACTGGATTTCCTTCTACCATGTTGCACATGAACAATGCCTTGGAGACATTATATCTCTCATGTCTGGCCTAATCTTAAAACATGTTCTTGAGATGTGTGGCCATATCAATCACATCTATGTTCTCATGCTGCCTCTGCAACTCATAGTTCATGGAACATAGCATTAGAAACCTAACATCTATGATGTTTTTAGTATGTTGATGCTTGTAAGCATCCCTGTCAACCATTGCTACATTGGGAAGGGGTTCATCTGTCTCTGGCATCTCCAAGATATAGAGCTTGTGCTCCAGTGTGAGAATGATTCTCAACGTCTTGAACCAGCCGTGAAAGTTTTTCCCATTTAGCTTTTCCTTCTCAAGGACTAAACATAGAGAAAAGTTGTTGTTGTTTGTTGCAATTTGGTTCTATAAAAGAATTTGCAATTTTATAAAAAAACTCATTTTTAATTTAATTAAAATTTGACAATGTTAATAAGGTTTTTAATTAGCCATGTCTCTCATTATTTTGATCAAATTGACAACCCTCAATTATGAATTCAGAAAATTGCAGCAAACACTTTTCTAATGAGACAAGATCCAAAATAATTATATATTACCCGGCCAACTCCAACGTCTGTAATTAATCATTAAGGTACGTAACGTTTGTCAATTGCATCATATTTCATTCTTGGATAGATAATATGCACAACTCTTACCCATAATAATCTACATACTTCTGGTACTTAATCTCATTAAGATCACACATTTAAACCCGACTCAAAAGCCGACGCAATAATAATGCACCCCACTTGGAGGGCCCACATTACTTCCATCACACTTCCACGATATAGATAGTGCACCCCCCTTGGGATGACCATGCTTAGTCGATCAAGCTTTTCATGTGTGTCTTTAATGGAAAGCATCTTAGACTTAATATGTTTGATTGAGGGATTATATATATATATATATATATGTATATATATATATATATATATATATATATATATATATATATATATATATATATATATATATATATAATCACCACATACTAGTATGTATCATATACATGCTATATCCCACAACGTTAAACATATAACATAAAACAAAAGGTGATGGTTATGGCCATGTCTATTGTTATTCCTTGGAGCCACAAGACATTAGTACCACCTAGGTTAACATCACATCACATGCATAAACCTATTGTTGGTGTAGTTCTATTCTTTCCAATCTGGGTTGATGGGTTCAACCCTTGAACCGATCATCTCACCTATTGGCTAGTCAGTTTGTCACCTAAAATGATCAGTTGGCCACTTGTCCAATCGATGTTTGGACACCTCAGAATGGTGGGATGGGACCACCAGTCGGTCGGTTCATTCCTGTGATCTCCCCTCATCAGTCCTCGAGTCGATCTTATTGCCACATGGAACGGTCAGCTCACCTGTTATTGATCATTATCTTTGTTGTTGCAATAAAGGAAACTATTCTATTGCTATTAAACTAATTACATGGTAAAGAGAGACCTTGATTTATATTAAAAGGTAGAAAATGTAGGAAAGAATTAACTTTTACATTGGGAATAGGAAGTTAGAGGATGGGTATGCAAACCAAGATAAAATAGGAATAAAACCAAACCATCTAATTACATACAAATATCGATTTATTGTCCATAACCATGTTACACTTCCACCATCCAAACTACTTTTAGGGCAACATGTGTGAATTGCATATATATATATATATATATATATATATATATATATATATATATATATATATATATATATATATATATATATATATATATATATATATATATGTGTATATATATGTATATATATATATTTATATATTTATATATATGTATATATATGTATATATGTATAATATATATATAAATATATGTATATATAAGGTATTTGATCGGATATGCACATTCAGTTTTTTAAATTTTCACCTCATATGCAGTAAATAAACACAATAAATTGAAAATCTGATTGCATAAATTATCCCAAAATATAGTAAACGGGCATGACTCTGATACCACTATCAAAAAATACCAGATTAGAGTTGGTAGTGGAAACAAAAAAATTTACTAGTTGTATTCCCTATAACAGCAAGATAGTGTCAAAAACTATGTAATGGGAAGGATGGTTTAAAGAGTTCATACCTGGTCCTGGAGCAAGTCCAGTGACAATAACTCATTAAAGCATTCGTGTAATTATCTTCTAGTTTCTCTTGAACGACATCTACAAAGCTCCTAGTTTTCACCACGAACAGAAGACTCCAACAGCTCCTGGTCTCACCATGGATTGTGTCACGAGATAACCCTCCTAGTGACAGGCAAAGGTCACCTTGCTTCTAGGGAAGTCCATATGAACCAACTAGAACTCATATTGTTCTAGTAAAATAGACGTGAAGGAGTTGTCCTTCCTGTAGGTGTACTAGTCACCAACTTTCTATCCCACAATAGTTACTCCCTCGGTATCCCTCCCTTTAGTGGGTAATACTTTCTCAGGCTCTCTATTGATTACCACAACCAGAGAGAACAACAATTGTCAATGGCAATTGAGTTGGGTCTTGGGAATCCCCCAGTACCCCTCTATTTATAAGAGGGGTTAGGGTCTGGGTTCCCAATCCATTTGGGAGTGGAAGGGACCATAAGATCATGAATTGTTGTATCTTGTGACTATTGAACTAGTCAGTTCACATGTAAATCGATTGGTCATAGCCTGAACTAGTCATTTTGCCATGTTTCCCAATCGCATACGAATTAGCAATTTGTTTCCAATTTATATTCAACATTAATTGCTTGCACCAATCAAATTGAGCAACTGAAATGATCAACTTTTCTCACAAATTTTGGAAATTCACTAGAACCTTCAGTTGGCTTGACCGATGTGATTGGTTCATTAGGTGAACCGATCGTCTCACCCAACCTGAGATGATTGGTTCTCCCATTGAGCCAATTGGTTGTTGCCTCAATTCATGAAAAACTTATCCAATTCAATTTGGAATCAACCTAACACTTTAAACGACCATCTCAACACTCAAACTGATCGGTTGGTAGTTCAATTAGCTAATTGTTTCTTTAATTGAATACCTAAACACTTTAGTAACCAATCCAATCATCATTCATGGTTAAACTGCTCTTCTAGATTAGTTCTTATTTGTGTGACCCTATAGGTACCATATCATGTTGGAAATGAATGTCCATTGCTAGCTTAAGACATCACAAGCAAAGAGCAGTTCCTAGTCGCACATTCGTGCTACCCAAGTGAATGTAAAATTGGAGAACAACTTCAACCTACAATTTTTGTAAGGTGTTATAGTGATTTTATAATTCCTTTGTTTCTTATATCTGAAATGAATTCGTGTCATGGAAGCATCATCCTCACAATGTTCAATACATGTTCCTTGAACTAGAGTAGACTGTTTGATATATATGTGATCTCAATATCATATATTGATTTACATGTGCATGCACATGCATTTCTCAGTATTATCAATTGTCCATGATATCCAACTCTAGAAGGAGGGACAAGTCCCATCTACATCACTTATATTTAGTCCAAATGTATCACAACTACCCAATCATCACCTTTATGGAAATTCTTATTCAGGTTTTTGTTGGATGGTTTCAAAGTATACTGAATGACATGTGATGAGTGTAGTGACTTCAGGTCTAAGAATCACAATCCCCGCCTTCACTATGAGTGATGACTATGACCACCGAAACATGGTTTGCATGTGTCACTCTCAAGGTAGGTTTGTCTAGTACATTGTTCCCTAATAATATGTGTGCTTGATTTGATATCATATATCACGACTAATGAGATTTTGTCATCAACCAACCCACTCGATCATTGGGTAATTTTATTTTGAGAAGGGCTTAGGAAAACCCCAGCCCTTAGCACTGAGTACTCATAAAAAGACTTGTCTACAAAATGGAAACAAAATCACAAAAATTTCCCTAAGGCCAGCTCCCACCCCCATTTACCAACTATGTCTGTCCAACCTAGGGTTGTTCAGTACACTCATCAGGTATGGGAAGTGAGTTGTACAAGGTACCTAAAAATATTGTATCACAGTCACTCCTCTGGTTCATTCTAAAGAGGCTACCCGACCACATAAGGAACAAAATAAACATACTGGTAAGATGGGCACAATTGATCTCAGTCGTACCCCTCATGCATGCGATCATGCTTGTGTCCAAAACAACCCGAGCCAGATACAAAGTCTATGATGTGTGTGTCGCACCACCTGGCCTCATCTAGCATCTTCACTTCAGTGGACGTCCCATGTAACAACAAGCCCATGTGGTAGCTGTTCCTTCCATGTTGGGTGTGCAAACAACACGTTCCTTACCGACCTCCTAACCTGTGCCACCAACATGGCACTAGGATGTCCCTGTTCACCATGTCTTCTTTTATTTCTTTCCATCCAACCAAAGTAAGTAGCTGCAGCAAGTGCAAGGAACACAAGGTCCCTCGTGTGTAAATCAATCCAATGAGTGGTGATATCATGTTGTGAGCAGGGATTGAGATCCATCACCCCCTGATGGCCCCTCATGAGTGTGGACCATACAATGGATGTATATGGGCATTGGAAGAACATGTGTAATGTTGATTCTTCACCACCGTTACATAGCGAGCATGATGTGTCATAGTCCGCACTCCATCTCGCAATTTGATCCGCCATGAGTAGTCCATTGTTACACACCTTGTGGACTGTTGTTGCCCATCGGGGAATGCAGCGTGTATGCCAGAGTACTTTGGCAAACTTACACTCAGGCCTGCGAGGGCAAACAACTTGCCAGAAGTCAGGGAATGACTTGTTGCGCAAGTGTTCACCTCTATCATTGAGTGAATATAGGGCTTGGTAGTTTGTATATTCCTCTACCATTCTCCTCCATGTGCATGACAAGCCTTTTCTCATAAGGTGTTGTACATCTAGAGAGTGCCGATAATGTCTTCTCATCTATCGTGTCCAGACTGAGTCGGTGTTAGTGAGAAACATGTCCACTTTCTTTCTCATTACCCACTTTGCCAAGTCTTGGAAATTTTTAAGCCCAACTTTGCCTTCTTCGATTGGGTAGGCCATCTTCTCCCAAGCTATAGTGTGCACTTTACCACCCCATAGAAAATGGGAAGTAAATGTTTGGAGTCTGTCTAAAACAACATTGGGTACGTGGCCTTGCATGACCCAGAAGGTGATAAGTCCCATGATGTTGGCTCTCGGAAGAGCCACTCTACCCGCGAAGGACATTCGATGGAGTGGCCACCGATCAATCATCACCCTCAATCTGTTTATGCATGCACCATAGTGTCTAGCATAGACCATCTTGGTAGTGAGAGGAAAGCCCAAATAAGTACACGGGAGCTCATGGATGGGCATGCCAATGGCTTGAAGATAGCAGCTCACCTGTGTGTCAGGCCATCTTTGAAAGCAACGCCATAGATTTGGTTTCATTGGCGTGTAACCCAGTGATGGTAGCAAAATTCTCAAGTCCTTCCTTTGTTGCTTGTAGGTTCTTAATTGTCCCATCTAAGAACATGAGGACATCATCGGTGAATATTAAGTGGGAAAGCACCAGTGTGTGTCTCACTTTAAATGATTTGAGACTGCCCCTTCTTTCCATTTCTTCTAGAATGAGCATGAGATGCTCCATAACAAGGGTGAAGAGCAATGATGATAGCAGGTCACCTTGCCTTAGACCCCTATTTCTAGTGAATAAGTTGTTTGGTTTTCCATTGACCAACACCGAAGAGGAGGCAGATTGGGTACACTCCTTTACCCATCATATCCATGTGTGTGGGAAGACGTAGACCTCCAACAGTGCCCATAGGCTTTCCCAAACAACATGATCATAAGATTTAGAGATGTCGAGCTTGATGCACACCTTTGGTTTGTTCCTCTTCAGCTCAAATCCATGGAGAAACTCCCGAGCAAGTTGAGTGCAGTCGTTGATGTTATGACCTGGTTTGAAAGCTCATTGGTTTTGTGAAACAAGTGTGGGCAGCACCACCTTTAGCCTAGATGCAAGAAATTTTTCCCAAATCTTGTATAATATACCACATAAATCTATGGGCAAAAATCCCTTATAGAGGAGGCCATCGTTGTCTTAGGAATGTGGGCTACGAATGCATGGTTACATTCACGCAGCATGCTTCCTCCTTCTACGAGCCAAATTATTTCATTGTATTCATCATTACATATGACCGGCCATGCATTTCTTTACCATTTGGCGTTGAAACCATCTGGGCCCAGGGACTTGTCCACTCCTATGGACCATAACTCCTCCTTCACTTCAAGAGGTGAGACCTTGGCACAAATACTCACCTTTTGTGTCTTGGTTAGAATGTGTTCTGGCTTCATCGTGGTTTGGTTGTATGTGCCTCAATGTCCATTATATAGAATGGTGAAGAATTGTACCACCTCCATGCACAGGTCATCATGCATGCTCACTTTCCATTTGTCATCATATATAAGTTCATGGATGGTGTCCTTGATTATCTTCCTCTTCATTGTGCCTTGGTAAAAGGAAGTGTTGTGATCTGCATCCTTAATCCACCTTGTGCAACTCCTTTGGTAGAAGTAGCCTTCTCCTACTTTATCTAGTGCCTCCAACTAGGCGCGTAGGTCCCTTTCTGCTTCAATCAACCCTTGGTTCATAGGTTGGTGTTGAAGTTCTTTGCTAACATTCTCAAACTCTCGAAGAGCATCACGTTTGAGTTTGACTACATTGCACTTTTCAGCAGCCCATCTCTTAATGCACTTCTTTGTGTTTTGGAGCTTCTTATCCATAACGAACATAGGATTATATTCTACTTGTAGGTCCCATACTTCCTTGAGAACTTGGTCATAACCATCCCACTCTAACCAGTAGTTGAGAGATCAGAATGGTTTCTTATTGTGAGTGGTCACCGGTGTGCCAAGAAGCTATGTCACCAGCGTAGTGTGGTCGCTGATCGTTGTCAAGAAGTTCAAGCTTACAACCACATTCCCAAATAGTTTCATGAATGGGTCATTGGCCAGCATGCGGTCAAGCTTGCATGCTACCCTCGTGTCTTTGTCTTGTAGGTAGGTCCACGTGATCTCCCCCCCTTGCATAGGGAGTTCCATCAGGCTAGAAGTGGCCAAGGCATCGTTGAAGTCCAAGATAGCTCATAGGCCTCATTCACGACATCCTTTCTTCTCCCAAGCGAATCATGTGCAGTTGAAGTCCCCCATCAGTAACCATGGCCCGCTCACCATGTTGGATATGTCGTTGATGTTGGACCATAGGTGTCTCCGCTCACTTGTTGTCGTGTATCCATACACCGCAGTGATGGATAAGGCTATCCCTCATTTATTGTGGCAATGTGTAGTGATTGTCTAGGGGGTAGAGTAGATAACCTCCACCTCCTAAATTCTAGGGTCAAAGCCCCAGTAGATTCCTCCACCTTCCACTTGTTCATGGTTAGAGAGAAAACTCCAACCGACTAGGAATAGTGTTCTCACCTTGGCAATGTTGCCCCTCATGATGCGAATCTTAGTGATGGTAGCAAGAGAGGAATTTGCTTCATGGATGACTCTTCAAATATCACTTTGATGGTAAGATTCCACCCCTCCTCTCACATTCCATGCGAGAAGAGTTATTTAGTACCCTTGGTCGCATTGTGTTCCGTTACGCGATACCGATACATTGAAAGTTTGCTCATTTTGTGCCCGTGCACCTTCCTCCTATTTTCTAGTCTAGACTCCCTACCCACATGCTTGATGCCCGTGGATGTGTCTTTGCATGTACGGGTCTTATTTGGAGGTCCCATCTTTGATTTTAGTCCCACCATCTTGTGCTTGGGATTTTTGTGAGTCTTTTGTGGTCTCTCCTCCGCCTCATCAGTCTTATTAGACTTGGATTCTCAGCGAGTCTCCTCCTTATATGTCTTGTGTAGGTCATCTGAGGGATCATACAAATCCCCTCCATTAATAGCATCATTTCCATTCATGTCACTGACAACCGAAGATGGGGTGATAACGACACCCGGTGTGTAGGGACAAACGGTGTTGAGTAATTTCTCCTTTGAGAAAAATGGGCCTTCCTCCTCCTCACTGTCCGCATTTACACTTCTGGGGGTCTTTGGATTGGGCCCACCATACCCCTCAGTAATGACCTCCATAGGCCTCGTATCATTGGTGATAGAGTTACCACCTCTTACCTCATAATCATTGATAATGATTTGCTCTGTGATGATCGGTATAGACGTGTGATCACCGTAGGGTGGGTCAACATCCATGTATTGCGCTGGTATGTCTTTAATCACCCAGTAAACTTGCAAGGCATCGTTACCATTCTCCCATTCCTCCACTTGAAGTGTTTCGGGTAGGTATTGCTTCAAATCTCCCATTAATTGGTCCACACAAAGTATTCTCGAAATTAATGTTTGACCCAAAAGTAGAATCAATGGCCTCCGCAATCAGTGGGATCTCTGTTGAAAGGGGAATGATGTTTGACCCGTGTGTCTCCTTGACATCGCATTCCTTCTGGTTTGATGGCATCGCCAGCTCCATCGAAACCCTAAAATCATCATCGGACTCCTCTGTCATCATCACCGGATGATCATTTGCCAACGGGTTTTTGCTGGCCTCTTCTGTCCCCTTGTCTTGCTGTCGTGCCAAAGGAGGTCTTCTTGATCGTTAAAGACCAGTTCTTCTTATCACCTCATCAAATGTTGTTTTCATTGTACATCGATCCCCCATGTGTCCAAAAGCTACACACTTCTTGCAATGTCGTGGATAGTACTCATACTCCACCGATCATGGAATAGCTTCTCCTCCTTCCACCCGCAAGTCTACTTCAAGTGGTGGGTCTCTATCTGCCGAGAACTCAATGAGCACCCTCACGTAATCGGGGTTTGTCCCTCTCTCCGTCCAGAGGTCCATGAAGAGGGGGTTGCCCAGGAAGCTGGCCACAATACTAACAATCTCAACTGAGTTCAGTAGCCCTAGAGAAGGGAACTTAACCTAGTAGGATACAGTGGATAGGATGTCCCTTTCCATAGTCATCGTCGGTCTCCATTATTGCATGAGCACAACCTGTCTGTCATAAAACCAGGGTCTCGCTGTCATCGCACGATCTCTGTCAGCAACGTCCTCAAATGAGGCAAAGAAAAAACCATTCTCTTTCTTGGACACCTCCACCCCACCCTTCGGGCACCATGAGCGTTGAACCCACGCTTTCATAGGGATAATATGAGGGTTAGCATCAATGACATGTAAAATGAGGGTGTTCTCCAACTGTCTCTAGATCTGTTCAAGATGTATCTTATAGATCATTGCCACCATCTTATCATCCTCTAAATGAACCAGGGGGGTCATCTTCAGTGCAAGATGTGAGAGTCCCACTAGTGCATCCTCCCCCACGCCCCCAATGATCTAAGAGTTGGGATTAGGCTTGAACGTCCAAGCCCATACATGCCTGCCCTCAGCCCAGTATGATGTTCCTGCCATCTCGCCTCCTGCCTGCATGGCTTCCGACATCGATATCGATGCATCATGCAACCCTCTCAATGCAGAACCTGATCTACCTCCTCTACTCCATGCACCACCACTGTGGGTGCCTCCTCCTTCTCCCTCGTTGTCCCATGTATCTACCATGTTGGTATCATAATCTGAAAGGCCTTTGCCTTTCTCCATCCTCCTCACCTCATCACTCTGCATGTCCATCCCCTGCATAAAACCCCGGCTTCTCGATTGGCCCCCTCCTCGCGACCCTCCTCTACAACCTCCTCTCCTTGATCCTCCTCATCCTACTTGGCGGGTCGCCTACCCATTCTTCTCCAACTCTTATTGCTTCTCCATCGCTAGCGTCAAACGTAACCCCTTCGATCCTTTGTTATTTCCTTGTCTCACCATGATGGTAGCAACCACCTAGAGGAGACTAGGTGACCGGAGAAGGTAGCAACCTGCTAGCGGGTGCTAGGAGGCCGAGATGGTTGGGCACCGACCAGTAAGGGCATTGGCCGACAGGCACCTCCGGGGCGTCCTCAGTTCTAGAGAGAAGGAAGAGCCTCAGTTCTAGAGAACTCTAGTGCTAAGTGTTACTGGTGTCAATCTTCCTTCCTGGGCATGGATGTGGTCTGGTCAAGTTTGGCGGACTGGTCAAGTTTGGTGAGGCAGAGGTGTGCTACCTATAGTAGAGGACTCCTGAGTAGCAGCAGACTCTGCCTGTAGTCTTTGGTGAATGCTTGCATAGCCCTTTGGACCCATAGTATGGTCATGCACATTCAGTGCACGCCTTGCTTTTTGCGCCTCATTGAGGGCCTAGTTAGTATGCACATTAATGATTTGGTTAGTAGCACTAAATCTTAATCTTGAATAGGTGAATACAACGTATATTAATTAAACTGGGAGTGACGCCTAATACCTTGAATTCTTCAGATTTTCTTGAAGCAACAAACGTGTCCCAATCTTCTTTGTCCAAGAAGTTCCACTGTTCAAGGGTTGACTTCTTCTTCTTATCACCATCTTTTATGTATTCTCTGTTGAGATTTGTCCTATAGTTTCTTAGCATCTTTCCAGTGTGTTGCATCACACTTTTATGATGAACTTCTCATCCAATGCAAACAGATTCTGTAAAATAGAATTCTTATTAACTAGTATCCAAAAATAGAATTGCAAATAATAGAATTTGTAATCTACAAAATAGAATTGCAAATAATAATAACTCACACATATATCCTTCCATATCAAGTCTTTCTTCGCCTGAGGAACTTTATGCCAATTATCATACTTAACACCACAATGGCTTCGAGTGACAGTCCCAATATAGTTTAAAACATTATTGCGGTTCACTCCAATTGCATTTCCTCCATTATCAAACTCCACAACCAATCTGGATCCACTACCACTTAGCACTATTAACTTCTTGAACAGAGTGATGCCCCTTTTCTTGTTATGTTTTTGGTGATGCGCATCAAGTTCCTCCAGTGCTTCAGTGGGTACATGCGCATCATCAACCTAAAATTTGACAAAAATAAACACACTGAATTAGCGCAATATAGAAATATGGGATATATGACATAACTAGAAGATAATGAATTTTATAGAAATACAGGAAATGTTTTTACAACTTACATTGGTATCCTCGACATGCCCATCATGGATAGCATGCTCATTGTGGATTTCATGCTCATCATGGACATCATGCTCATCATTGTTAGCCAACTGAAAATGTCATTAAAAAGGCAAACATTTAGCAACTGAAGATAATGAAATATTAAATCTGAAAACGATATTGATAATAAAAAAGCAAACATTTAGCTTCAATAAAAAAATATAAACATGCATGCCTCTAAAATTGTGATCTTTTATCAATTAACAATCCTTCATTGTGATATCCACGCACATATAAGTCATCATTAGCTTCAATATTTTGTGGAGTTGGCAACAACAAAAGGGCATAAACAACCGATGCCAAAGACATGTTCTGTAGTAGTAAAATTCAGGGCATAAACACATGTGATGTCATTCTGATATATAATAAATGTGTACCACCTATCCCATCCTTGAACACCTAATCTCACTAGTAAGTGTATAATGTGTATTGGGTTTTCAAGAAAATCTCGGCAGCATTTCCCCGTTGTTCTCTAAGTACATATGTACTTAGAGAACAAACGGGGAAATGCTACCAAAATTTTCTCGAAAACCCAATACACATTATACACTTACATCATAAGTGAGATTAGGTGTTCAAGAACAGTCCCAAACTGGGGACTATACAAGATTTACTCCTAATGAGTAAATCTTGGACGGGTTTCTAGGCCAACAAACACATGTGATGTCATTCTTATATATAATAAATGTGTACCACCTATCCCATCCTTGAACACCTAATCTCACTAGTAAGTGTATTATGTGTATTGGGTTTTCAAGAAAATTTCGGCAACATTTCCCCGTTGTTCTCTAAGTGCATATGTACTTAGAGAACAAACGGGGAAATGCTATTGAAATTTTCTCAAAAACCCAATACACATTATACACTTACATCCTAAGTGAGATTAGGTGTTCAAGAACAGTCCCAAACCGGGGACTATCCAAGATTTACTCCTAATGAGTAAATCTTGGATGGGTTTCTAGGCCAACAAACACAATAATAGATATGTACATGTTAGGGTTTCATCACAATTAATGTTAGGGTTTCATCACAATTGATGTTAGGGTTTCATCAATGTTAGGTTTAATCAAATCAAATTAGGATGCTAGAATGGACAAGTTTAAATCTTATTTCAACATGCATCAAAATTTACTGAATTAGGTAAAACATTAGGATTAGAAGCACAAATATATGCAAGCAAAAGATTTGTTCATATCCAAGGATGTACATAAAGCATTACATAAAGATTTGTTCATATCCTTACCAACAGCAAACACGGCCGTGGCTGTGTTGGCCTACCACGGTCGTGCTGTCCAGCACGACCGTGGTAGGCCAACACAGCCACGGCCGTGTTTGCTGTTGGTAAGGATATGAACAAATCTTTATGTAATGCTTTATGTACATCCTTGGATATGAACAAATCTTTTGCTTGCATATATTTGTGCTTCTAATCCTAATGTTTTACCTAATTCAGTAAATTTAGCACGGCCGTGGTAGGCCAACACAACCACGGTCGTGCTTGCTGTTGCTAAGGAGCTAGGGAGAAGGAGCTAGGGTAAGGAGCTAGGGCTACCTGGAGCTAGCATGGAGAAGAGCGGCGGCGAGCGGCGGAAGCAGTAGCAGCGAGTAGGAGAAAAGCATAGCAGAGCGACGCTCACACTGGCACCAGGAGAAGAGAGTAGAGCAGCAGTGGCAGCAGCAGCAGCAGAAAGAGGACGCGGCGGTGGCGGCAGCGAGCAGAGCACACCAACAGTAGTGGTGGCAAGCACAGCAGCAGCGGCGACAAGCACAGCAGCAGCGGCGAGCACAGGGTCATCGGATGATTTTAGGCGAGAGAGGCGAGCACAGGAATTATCGTGATGAAATAGGAAGAAAGGGGGAAGAGGTGGGTGATCGGGTCTATTAAGTTGGTGAACGGCATCGGTTATCTCCAAAACTGATGCCTTTCACTCTTCAGCGTCGGTTGATAGTAAACAACCAACGTCCAATTAGACTATCTTTGCCCTAAATTATTTGGCAGGAACCATTATCAGTGTCGGTTATCACAGGATAACCGACGCCTAAATTGGAAATTTTTGTGCAAATTTCCATCTTATATTGGCGTCGTTTAATGGTTAAAAAATCGACGTTGTATGTGATACTTTGGGGCAAAAAACAATTTCGCTCAAAAATTGGATTTCGCGGGCGATTTTAGGCGTCAATTTGTTTTACCCAGCCGACGCTGAATACAAAGTGGTACTCGTGTCTGGCTGGTCTTTGAATATAGACGTCGGGGTTCTTAAATATCCGACGTTGAATATTATAGGTGTCGGTTTTGTTAAATACCCGACGCCCAAAAAAGTGACATTGAATGATGTTTCTATAGTAGTGACCCTAAAACCATAGATCAGACAACATATGGTGGTCTGAAAATTTTACAGACCAAACTTGACTACTAAAGGGGTCTAGACCAAATTTAACTTGGCTACTATAATTTGGTCAAGTTTGGTTAAGTTCGGTCTAAAACCATTACTACATGGTATTGACTTGCCGCACAATTAAATGAAGATAAATAAAGTTCATTAGTAATAATAATATTATGTTTTGACATTGAGCTATTGATTCTCTTCCACAAAAATGATACTATTACAAATGAACTAAATATTATATTCAAAATATTAGATGGAATGTATTTTGTATTAAACACATTTAATAAATATTAAATTCTTTAAAATATTATATATATTTATAAACTATGTCATTAGTATAAAAGTCATTCTCAACACTAATAAAAATAAAATATAAAGATCTTTTGAAATATTATCTATACATTAAATAAATCATGGTTCGAAAATTTATTTGAGTATACATATATACACAAAGACATACAAACATATAGAGTTGGTGAAGTTCTGTCTGTACAGTTAACCAACTGCCCAGACTATGACCAGACCAGTTAAGGATGGTCTAGACACTTCTCAGACCAAACTTGACCACAATACTCATTAGACCTAACTTAACTAGGTCGTTTGGTCAAGTTCAGTTTGGTCTAATAGCTAATTTTGGTTTCCTCTCTAGCCTTATGCCTTCCACAGTACAACTGACTAGGGACATGACAAGAATTTGCATAATCTTAGAATCAGTATGATCTCATTGCTCAAGTCACATACTTGAAGACATACATTATTGAGTATTGTCATTCTTTAGACATTCACAATGTTTCTTCTTTATCTCATAACTAATCAAAACATAATGAATTGGAATCGTGTCTTTTTTCTTATTAATAAAATCATTTATGTTATATGTCATGTCAATCATCATATGATTGGCTCTCTGGGCATACCATACCAACAACCACATCCTCACCATAGTGAGGAGGGTAGACATGTTTGGAGTGGAATACATCATCGGTGTGGCCCAGTTTGCCATAGAAGGTGCATTTGGGTCATGGGCTATTGTGTGAGACATGACCTCGACCGCTATAAGGCATATCATATGCTGCTTTGGTATCAAAAGCATCATTCATGGAGATACAAGCAAAGACCAACTCATATTGGGACATTTGTAAGAAAGAGCGATTCCAACATGAAGAAGTTGATGCAAATAATCATATGGGGGATTAAGACCAGTGAGGAAGTACCCAATAATTAGAGTGTAACTCTCCCTAGTATCCTCAAAGAGGTGGTAGGCAAGAAAAAATCCACCTGATTGGTAATGGATTTAATCGAATCAAAATATTTTGGCAAGCAAAGATTGTCTTGTTGTTCTAAGAAATTATTCTCCTTGCCGTTGTACAAGCACATACAAATATTTGCATGTGTGTAGAATTTTTTCATCTCTCACATGGTTTTTGCATTCATCTTCCGCATGTATTTGACTACCACATCAGGCTCCTTATGCCCCTAGATCTAAGAAAGAACATGGATGTTTCAATGATCTCGACATCATTAAGTGATTCAAAAGCATCTTCTGTGATGGATTTTAGTGTACCACATGATTCTTGGAAGTTTTGGACATCATTTATCCATAATAAGAAGTTACCTCCATTGATATTTATATGACATGGGGCTTGTCGTTGTAGATGAACATGTGACATGGATTTATTTTCAGTCATACAGAAAATTAGAAGTACTGAATTGAAGGTTGGGCATATAAATACTATACTATCAGAGTTTAGCACGTTGGTAAAGATATGAGGAAAAGAATCACTAATGTAATTTAGGCATGATAGGAAATAGACATAAATATAAACAATACCAGAATTAAGGCATGATAATATAAAAAAAACACAAGAATGTAGGTACTATGATATATAATATAAAAAAACCCTAATTGAAATAAAAGAACTATGTCATGAGATTTGGGAAATGACACACACAGGAAGAAAAATAGTTCTTTATATACTAGCACACAATCCTTTTTTTTGTTTGTCTTTTACTTTTTTATGTTGTTGTAGACAAACAAGGAGAAAGGAAATTTTCATATCAAGTGGTAGCCAATGGCAAGTGCCTTTGTGCAGTGTCTACCGGTGGTGGCATCCTACAGTCATTTAGATCAACGACTGTGCAACCAGTGGTCTGCATCTACTATTGGCACTTTTGTGAAATGACAACTAGGAATTGCTCCTACCACGGGAAGCACACAATGGTGTGCTAATGTTGCGACCGCATCTCGTTGCCACAACTATTGTTCTTCTTGGAAGTGCCAACCACATAAAAGGGAGAAGGAAAAGGGAGGGAGGGGAGCAGATGAATTAGGGTGGATTACAGTTAGGGTATATCATCCTATACCATACATATAGAATAAAAGAATTCTTATAGTTTATAATGAGGTGTTGATTCTCTTATATATAGGGGTTCGAGATACACATGTAATATTAAATGGATAAATAGATCCTCCCTTAAGTGCACTTTTATTATAACACAATGGGTCTAAGCCCAATTAAATATTGACCCACATATAGTAACATTCATAGCATAGAACCATTACATTTAACGTTTATAAATGTGAAATTCCTTTCCCTTGATCATCTTATGAGTGTGACCTTGTAGGTCCAACATTACGTTGGTCATGGTGTTAGAGACTTCTCAAGCAATTAGTAATATCTAGAAAGACATCATTGATGCACAATTTACTAGAATGAGTTCGAGAAACATCAACATGTAAGTGACTAGTGTTACCATCATCTTAAAATCCACATTGGACTTGAAGCATGGAGTAGTCATTATGTTAAAATTAACTCTATTTTTTCATGATCCACAACATACTACTGAGATCCAATGAGCTCAATATCATATATTGACCTCAGACGAGCATGGCCATGCATTTCATGATCTCACTTATCAAGTGGTTGCGTTGTTACTCTAGTAGAAAGGTAAAATTACTTCTATATCAGTCACAACAATCCAAAAGTGTCACACTTCACGTAATCAACGTGTACGATAACTATTGTTCCAAGTCATGATTGGATAGTGAAAAAGTACAAAAAATAACATGTGATTATGGTAGTGTTTTATCATCCCTTTGAATCACAATGACCACTACCACCTTGAGATGTGACTCTACCTATCATCAGATAACTTCCACATGTTATTCTCTAGGTGGGCATGTCCACTATAACTAGTTCTATCATAGGTACATATGTGTCTAACTTGATATCTAATACCATGTTTGAAGTGACTACTCATTAGACAACATACATACTAATTTATTTATCATAATTATGTTATAATATCTATAATAGTATACGACTAGGGACATAATAGGAAATATTACTATAAGTATGCATATGATCTCATGTTCATGTTCATGTCCTCAACTCAAATCATATGTCATTGAGGCAGTGTATTCTTAGAACATAATTGCATTTAACAATCATCTCAACATTGAACCATATATAATAAGTGGAACAAGATTTATTTTTATTATCATATCATGTACAAAGTATCCTATTCTAATCATCACATAATGTCTATTAGGACATACAACCAACAATATTCTCACAAGAACGAGGCATTGTTGTTGTTATTAGGGAATGTGCATGTTACTTGTAACTTCTTGCAAGTGGCAAAGAGAATTTTGTGAATGTGATTATGGACATCACAATGTAGTTCGTCTTGATCGTCACAATAAAAGCAAAGGTGTAACGCCCTCCCACATTTGATTATTAAAAGATTTGGTTGTGGTTTGAATATCTTTCTCTTGCACCAACGTTATGGGTTGCAATACGTGAGGTTCATACTAAGGACTCGGTGCTTTTGAGAAAACTATCCATCCGAAAACTAAATATTAGGAATGTAATGCATAAATTAGGGCTTCCTACAAAATAACATGTCGCAACGAAGAACACAAAAATAATTTACCATCAGTCACGGATTGTCCTTTGACCAAGACCTTTCCTCATCAAAGCTTACCTCACGGTAACTGGTGAGGGATTGAACGCTAGGGATGACTCAATGATGACCAGTAGGCTATTTTGTTGTAGTGATCTTCATAGAGAACGGATGGAGGAGGATCCTATCACAAGCAATTAGAATCAAAGGCCCGTTTGCAGACTGGGAAGTCAGATAACCGTTTGTGCAGCCCTACATGGTAAAGTGGAGGTTGGTTTTTGCCTAATTTGTTGGGGGACCATGAAGGCGATAAGTAGGGCTCCATGGAGCAGGAACATGGATTTTCTTTCTTAAAAAGAATCACGTGGGGAGTTGTAACCAGTCTTTCCGTAGTGGGGCTAATTGAAGCTACCAGAAGCGTCGAACACGCAACACGCATCAATATATATGCCACGAACATTAGAAAAATAACATAGGCTATAGAAGAAGAAAAAACAGAAGTTGTATCTTTATGAGTGGGTGAATTAGTTCTTCTTTCTATCCAACATTGATCGAATCAAATGCTAAACTGCTATTCGGTTATATAAACATTATATTTGAAGGCACTGCCGGAACGACAAGTTTGGAACAGCTGATATAAAGGTTATAAATATTCTCATGTAAACAGAAGGTCGAAAATAATAAAACTGGATGCCATGCAATTCGCCTCACTAGTGAGCATGCAATCGGGACTTTCTGGTCGCATCCACCCTACAAAGAAGCGTATCGAGGTCGCCGTCCTCTGCAGCTATAATACAAATGGGACCACAGTAGCAAGACGTCATCAGTGCATCGTGCGGACGCTGGGGCAAGTGTAGTGCCAGACGGCAACTGTACTCCTACCCAATAATGTACACAGCGGCTGTGTCGTCGCGTTCTGCAGGATGGTACATTTCATCCTCTTATAGCACACAGATGCTTTGTAGGTTGTACTAATCCTCTTCTAGACTACAAGGTATGCGTGCACTGCATTGCACCTGCAAGCTGTTGTAGGCGACACACTATGATTAGACTGGTAATTGCACACGTGCAATGCACGCGTAAAGTTATACATGAATTTTATTTTCTAGACAATTTTATATATGATTTTCATTTTAAAATTCAATTTGATATTTGACATATAGTCTTGTAGTCTTAGTATCTACCATTAGTTACAACATTGATGTATCAAATGGATCATCTCAGGTCAAGAATTATCATTAAAGATGAAAATAAGAAAATACATACCTAGCAAATGGTATTTCAATTGAGGTATAGAAGAATATGGGGATAAACGAGATATAAATTGAGCAAACTTATCCAATAAGATTATAAAAATCAAGAAAATTATCAGATAATGGAGAAACAATACATTAGTTCACATATAGAAGAAAAAAGGTATATGTTCATATCTGCACAAACTACAAAATATCCAATTGAAGAGTCACAACTAAGATTTAGGAGTGGATTTTTTAGCAAAGGTTAATACCTATAATGTCAATATTGGACGACCAATTTGGCTTCATATCTGGAAGATCCACATCACATGTCAATTAAGCAAACAAAAGAGATCTTCACATAGCTTTATTTGATTTATGAAAGCCTTATGATCAAGTATCTAGAGAAGTGTTGTAGTGGGTTTTGTAAAAATGGATGTGTTCATAAAATACATTACATTGACTAAAAACATGTATGATAACTCGATTACAAGTGTTGGGAATCCTATAGGATAGACACCAAGATTTTGTATAACAGTTAAGGTTCATGATGAATAGGAATTCGACCTACTTCTATTCATTTTTATCATGGATAAGTTGAAAAAGGATGGTATTCAATATGGTGCAATGTATTGATTAATGGTATTGTGTAACCGCTACAATTAAGAAATTTGAATATTAAAGTTGAAAATTGGAGAACTTATCTAAAATATAATGATATTAAGATCAATAAAAACACAAAAATATGTCTACATTGTAATTTCAAATGACCCAGAATTTCAAAAGGTGGGTCCAAGTTGGATGGAGTTATATACCAAACTATGATAACTTTCATCATTTAGGTTATGCTAATTTGTGATTATATTGAAGATGATGTTGGTCACATGATCAGGGTAGGATGGTTGACGCAAATGAGAGTGAATGTATCATTGGAAGATCCCTTTTAGATTTAAAAGTAAGTTTTATTGAACAATTATATCACCATCCACACGATATGTGAATTAACATTGGGAAATGAAGAAAGAATTCTTATTAAGTTGATTGTTACCCAAATGTGATTGCTAACATGGATGTGGTAATACAAAGACTATACCACTTGAGAAATGACAACTAAAAGGAACATTTTTTAATTAGTAACAAATAATACTACCAAGAGATATTTCATTGGGTCTAGCATAGTTAAAGAACTATCACGATGAGAGGTGCGCCCCTAGGGTTCAGGAGTCGTGGGGGAGGTCGAGGCGGCGGTCGCGGAGGCCGAGGCCAGGGATCATCACCTCACATTCGATCTAATGAGGAAACCCTCAACCCTATTCCGCCCGCCGCTGATGACGACCCCACCATTGGTGCCGAGCCAGACCAAAATGCCATCTCTGATGATGTCTCCATGAGCACGGAACAGGCTGATGCAGTTTCGGCTCGTCGTAGCTACAGGGATGCCCACGTGCTCCTTTCTTATTTTAACCCTACCTCACCAGACACTCTCACGGAAGAAGATATTTAGGTTGACCTGTCAGGAGTCCTCCCTGCCTTCTCCGTCAAGAATGAATCCATCCAACCTCTACTGGCTACGTGGCAATTCGCAGTAGTCATTAAAGACATAGGAATCATGTTGGGATTCCAAGCCCATGTCAAGAAGATAAGTGTCCTATGGCAGCCGACGGCTCAGTTCCGTATCATTGATTTAGATAATGGCTATTACATAGTTCAGTTGGGCAATCACGAAGATTATGAGAAGGCGCTGCTAGGGGGCCCAAGGACTGTCTTTCGGAATTACCTTTCCATACAATCATGGTCTCCCTCCTTCAGGCTGTCGGAGAAGATACCTCGCAAGATGGTGGTCTGGGTTAGGGTCGCTGACCTCCCAGTGTTTCTGTACCAAAACTAGCTTCTCATCAACATTGGTAATTCCATTGGCAAGACAATCAAGGTGGACACAAACACACAGTTAGGCAATAGGGGGAAGTTCGCGAGGATTGCTTTTGAGGTGGACACGCAAAAACCATTACTTCCAACCATCTTCATCAACGGGGAATACTTCCGTCTCGAGTACGAGAATCTACCTCACTTCTTCCTGAAGTGTGGTCGTCTTGGCCATGCGGCGGACGAGTGCAAGCAAGGCTCCACACCTCCAAGCAACCTGGCCTCCACCTCCATCCCAATCCCGATCTCGGCAGTTAATTACACTGATGCGATCCATGTGAAAACGCCTGAGCGGCACAAGCCAAACACTACTGGGAGGAATGCTAGCGGCAGCAAACCCCTGATGTCGCACAGTGAGTGCAAGACCACCATGGGCACTCCCATCATTATCCATGTGTAGGAAAGTGATGATGATGGGTTCTAGCCCGTGCTTAGCAAGAAAGCCAAACAGTGTCAGTGTGAGAAGGAAGCGGTTGTGGAAGCAGTCACCCAAGTTGTAGCGTCGCATGACACATCCAGCCATCACAAGGCCAATACTTCTATTAGGCTCACCGACAATGACGTAAGCGAAGGAAGGGAGCCAAGCTAGGCTCAAGATGGCGAGTTCCTGTTCCAAGCTCAAGCAACAAACATCCCTGCGGTCCCCGACAAACAAATAGCTCACCATAACAGAAGTGATAGCGGCTACGTTATGCTGAGGAACAGGGAAATTGTGTTCCAAACAACACAAAGTCCAGATCGTGTTCGAAAAAAGGGTCGAGTTGAGGATTTGCAAGTCATGGCAGGTTCAACTCCCCACGCAAAACGTGTTCTAGAATTCCAAAAGCACCTGGAAGGTGCCTCTCAAGAAACCTCTGCGGAGGTTGACAGGGAAGGTGAGGATCAGTTTGTAGGACTGTTTTCCGCACTTTAATAAATCTCTCAATGAATATCGTCTGTTGGAGCATCCAAGGTTCATCCCTGGATAAGAAAATTCGATTAATTCACAAAATGAAATTCATTCCCAAAGTGAACATCATAGCCATCGTGGAACCCCACTGCTGACAACCTCATTAAGTGCCTTGGCTACAACTCCTCGCACAGGGTGGAAGCCAATGGCTTCTCAGGCAGTATTTGGCTTGCCGGGTATCAACATCGTTGTTCTGTTGAATCCTCCTCAACCACCGCTAGTTTATACACTATCGTATTAACGTCGACTGGTATTTGACTGTCGTGTATGGAAGCCCTAATCCTACTCTGCGAGAGTACCTATGGGGTAGACATGAAGAGATCGCTGCTTCTATGAATACTGCTTGGGTTGTTTTGAGTGATTTCAACACCTTGCTTAACATCAATTAGAAGCGAGGCAGCGAGTACTTTGATAGGTGTTCTAGTGGCCGCTTCCATGAAGTCCTTGCTGCCATTGGCCTTGCGGAACTTAAAACCCAAGGCCCCTTCTTTACCTTCCAGCTCCATCACCTCCACGAGCAACTTGATCGTATTATTGCAAACTCTGAATGGATCCACAAGTTCAGAGATAACTCTGCTGTGGTTCTCCCCCATCTATACTCTGACCAACATCCCTTCCTCTTGTCCTGTAGAACAAGGATGCCTAAACGCTGCCTTTTCCGCACCAAGGAGAGTTGGAGCCTCACCCCCAAGTTCTCGGAGGACGTCATGTGCCACTGGCTGGTTAATGGAAACTTCCATGAAGCTCTTCTCACCTTCAAAGACAAGGCCACTCAATGGGACTCCACAAGATCAGGCTGCCAGCATAAATAAAAATACCAACTCCTCGCTCGCATCAGCAAGCACCAGGTATACTCTCAATCACTGAACCCCATACCACTAATGTACCCATCTATTCCTCTTCAGGAGCGACTCCATAACATCCTTCTCAACGAGGAGGTGGACTGGAAGCAGTGGGCTCATATTGACTGGTTCAAGTCTGGTGACCTTAACACTAGATTCTACCAGTCATACGTGCAATCTAGGCGGCACTTCAACAAGATTACTCATCTTCAATCTGAAGATGGGTGTTGGACCTCCACAAGTGAAGAAACGAAGAGGCTGGTTCACAGCTTCTTTGCGGACCTCCTTTCCCAGACTGCCTCGACGCACGCTGATCGGATACTTGCGTATCCTGGAGCCTTCCCTGCCATCCACGCTTCTACTACTGCCAGCCTGAGTGCTATCCCAAATAAAGATGAAGTCAGAGTTGTCATCTTCTGCATGGCGCCTTGCAAAGCACCAGGACCCGACGGGGTCCATACTAGCTTCATACATCATCACTGGAAGCAGGTTGGCCTGAGCATCATCCAAACAGTTCAAGAGGTCTTCACTTATGAGAACATTAGCACTTCCATAGCAGATTCCTACATGGTCTTAATCCCTAAGATCCCTACTCCTCAACGTTGCAGCGACCTGAGACCCATATTGCTTAACAACAACTGCTTCAAAATCATCCCCAAGATTATTGTTGAAAGGTTGAAGCCTCTCATGAATGACTGGGTCAACCCAACATAGTCTAGCTTCATCCCCGAATGATGCATTAGTGACAATATCCTTCTTGTTCAGGAGGTTATCCACTCCATGAAGTCCAAAGCCAACAAGAAATCGTGGATGTGCATCAATCTGGCCAAGGCCTTCGACAGAATGAACTGGGCTTTTATATATGACACTTTGCAGCGTATTGACCTGCCAGCTAAGCTCTCCACCATCATCATGGAAATCATCAATAAGGGCTCGACCTCCATTCTGTGGGAGGGTGAACCTTTACCTCCCTTCAAAGCCACTCAAGGTGTCCGCCAAGGCGATCCAATCAGCCCCTACATTTTTGTCTTGTGCATGGAACGGCTAAGTCAAGCTATCTCTGCTTCTATGGAATATAATAATTGGAAACCAATCACCCTCTCTTGTGGGGGCCTGAAATTGTCTCATGTCTTCTTTGTTGATGACATCCTTCTTCTAGGTGAAGCTTCTGTCAAACAGGCTCGGATCATTTCTACTATCCTTAAGGAGTTCTCCATGGCGTCAGGGCAATCTATTTCCAAGCCCAAATCATGGTGCTTCTTCAGTAAGAATATTTCTCAACCTCTAAAGAGAAGGATAAGTAGAAAATTAGGCTTCTCTTGGACCAGCGACCTAGGCAAGTATCTAGGTGTGCCCGTCCTCCATAATTGAGTCCACAGAGAAACCCACAGTAACATCCTTGCTTCCATTCAACGAAGGATGAACGGTTGGGCCCTTAAAAGTCTTTCTGTAGCAGGAAGGGTGTGTTTGGCCAAGTCTACCCTACAGGCTATTCCTTCCTATACTATGCAAACCATCAAGCTTTCTCCGCGCTTGTGTGATGACATCAATAGGCATATCCGAAGATTCATCTGGTCTGGAGCTGCTAGCCAATGCAAATCCTCTCTAGTCTCTTGGAAAAAAGTCTCGTCCAGCAAGGACATTGGTGGGCTAGCTATTAGGGACACTAGGGACCAAAATGACGCCCTTATGATGAAGAATGTTTGGGCTTTCCTCACTGACCTGTCCAAGGTCTGGGTCAAGGTGATGAAGGACAAATATACCAAGAATGGTAGGCTCAAGTATGTACCGAGCTCCCTAGCATGGAGCTTTATCAAAAAAAACCTTACTAGAGTAACTGAACAGAGACACATAGTAATCAAAAATGGGAGTCACACAAATGTCTTGGAAGGTAGGTGGATTGCTGGAAAATCTGTGTTGGACTTCCACCCCGATTGGCCAATCCATCATGAAATCTAAGACCTCACTGTAGAATCCATGGCGATCTTTGATGGGGAATGGGACTTAGATTTCATATACAATTTCCTCCCTGAGCCCACTTGGCCTATTATCGGTACTATCCCTGCCCCACGCCGTCACTCGGAGGACGATGGATGGGTCTGGCCTCTCGAAAAGAATGGTTTGTTCACTTCTAGATCAGTCTACAGGTGCCTTTGGTGAGGCAAAGAAGTCACCACGCAAGGTAACTGGAAGGGCATTTGGCAAGCCAAGATTCCAGAACGCATCAAAATGTTCGTTTGGCTCATGCTTCATGGCGCTCTCATGACGAACATGGAAAAGATACGCAGACACATGGAGGTACCAGAGGAATCCCCCATCTGTAACAACAATCAGGATACCATGATTCACGCACTCAGAGACTGTAAATCTAGCTGGGATGTTTGGAATCAACTGCTTCCCAATGAGGACCACTCACTCCTCTCTTCGAACAAGTGGATTCAGAAGTGCACCACAAACTCGGATGACACTTTCACTCTGAGAGTTGTTGCTTGCTGGCATATCTGGACTTGCCGCAACAAGAAACTCCATCAACATAAGACCCAACCTACTTCTAAGAAAGTTGAGTTTATCAAGCTCCAGACGGATTCTATTACCAGGTTGCATCACAGGTCGGGCCACACTCATTCAACAGCTAATCCACCTACTCAGAATCTCACTACGAAGTCAGTCTATATCTTCACTGATGTAGCTCACCATTATGGTCATAACACAATGGCTATCGGCGCCCACGTTGTGCTTGCAGACGACTCTCATATCATGGGGTCCTGCCAAATTATTTTGTCTTCTACTCCGCTCGCTAGTGAGATCCATGCTATCTTGTGAGGTGCTCAGCTATGCAATGATCATCAATGGGACGCCTGCTACATTTTCACTGATTTCCGGGAAGCCATCGGGCACCTTACTAAAAACAAACCTCTCCCACGGTTCTTGCCCTTTGCTAGGAAGGCTGAAAACCTTCTTGGGGGCCCCCTTGAAGAGATCATCCACCATGTTCCTCGCGGATTCAATGGACCCACGGATAGCCTTATAAAATATGCCATCACGACTAAAAATTCATTCAGCTTCCCACGGTTGTTCCCCACTGATTCCTTCATATGAGCCATGTGGACATTCACTCTATTTTGTCCACAGTAGAGCGCGAAATGAATAACAATTAGCTCTACATTTTCCCAAAAAAAAAAAGGTCTAGCATAGTTAAAAGAAGGATAACAATGCCTAAAGTAACTTGAGGACAACTTATGATGAGAAATTTTGAACTCTTCATCTTTAATTATTAGTTGAATATAAAAGAAGGATGATTCTGTTGACTGAACATCGTTGGGATTGAGTCTTAGGTGATGATGATGGTGATGAGTACCTATAATTAAAAACAATTATTTTCAAATATGGACACTAGTAAAAAGAATTTGATAGATTATAATTAACTTTGATTTGATAAAAACTAATTTCATCATCAACATTGGAATAGAATAACATGTTGATGTGATCAGTTATTACTAAAATAATTCTTTTGGAACTTATACATTTATGAACAATTAGGATTGCATCAAGAAATTGGTGTGAAAACCAAAAATGTAAAAAGTATGTTTATGATGAATAGGTTGAAGTGTTTTAATTGATTTCCACACAATTTAGTATGAATGAGAAATATACTTCAAAGCTATAATTAATATTCTTACATGAACAAATGTTGAATTTTGAAACTAAATCCAACAAAATAATGTTTAATCATTGTAATTCTTCACAAATTGTGCATTTCCCAACCATGCAATTTGAATTAGCGCACATATTATAATGTATTAATGTTAGTTGCATTGAAATAGAAACATTATTTCACTCGTACGTAAGATATATGTCATATATAAATCAAATATGATATCTTAAAGGAAATAAAGTCATCAATCAAACTATAAGAAAGATATACCTAAAGGTTATGGAAAAAAAAACTAAATAGTCACTGGTTTTTATGACTATGTTCTTTTAACTTGTTTCCTCACTATTTCCACACCCATATTCTTAATGTTTTCCCCTATTTATACGCATATTTCACACCTATTGCGAGCTTGTAGAACCTATAACATCACGAACGTCACCTAGCTTGGTACCGCTCATTGATACCCATCCAAATTGCTTGTGAATATATTCAATGAAAATATATTTGAACAAGATTTTTGTTATGGCAATAAAAGAATGACATAACAAATTGACAAAACTAAAAATGGAAAAAGTGTTAATAAAATTGTATGTTTTGAATGTAGTAAAACTTGTGTCTCCTGTTTGGCCATGTAGTTTTTTAAGTATTAGTACAACTTATCTGGAAATGTAGTAATCAATATATTACAATTAGTTGTTGGAAAATGATTGCTATAGGTTGGTAGCTTGGTAAAAGAAAGGGATAGAAATGAATGTATTTTTTTACCGTGTGAAAGTTAAATGAAAGTATAAAATATATATTTAGGAGAATGAAAAAAATCTATTACAGTCAATCAAGATTATTATTCAAAGATGACCTACTAACAGGGAGCATGATCCTATTATTGCGTTAATGTTTATTGGGTAAAATATTGATAACCACCTATATGGTGAAAATAATTATGAACATGATGATCAACTGGCATGTAAATATGTAATGGAGAATAATTCGAAGCACAAATGAAAATAAAATGTGAATATCCCTCGGTGTTCTTGTGCATTTTCTAGTATGATGTCTAGAAATGCAGGAAGAAAGGGTTTACGATAGAGAGTCAAGGGAAATAGAATTGTGTTAATTATATTCTAAGGATGAGATTACCATAAGAAGTGAAAGTGACATCAAGATGTGAGGTCGTGATGACGTTAACATGGAACATCACTTATATTCTCTCTCATCATTCTTAATGTCTCAAAACGATGTGTAATTTTCCGTGACCACTTCTCTTTTTTTGGTCATGAAATCAAATTCAATGTAAGTTATCTAGGAGGGATGCTTCTAAAGAGAAATTTGTATAGTTATTACAACTATTCTGGATGTTCAATTGGAAAATATTGGTAACCTATGCTTATTTGAAGCAAAATGAAGAATGTATGAAGAATTAAAATTATGAAAATGTTGTTAGGTATATCTTGGGTGAGAAAGGGTTGGGTTACTTATGTTTGTTTGAAACAATATTGATCTTTGTCAGGGAAAATTGGGAGAAAAGAATAAACATGAGAATGACAAGTGTTTTAAAGAATATGTGAGAAGGGATATAGAGAGATGGAGAATTCATATCTAGAGTGGAGTTTCTTAGGTGGTGTGGGCCACCAAGATGGATACGAGAGAAATATAACAAAATAATAGGAATGAAATATATGTAATGAGAGATTTAAGAAGGATGTGAAGATTAGAGGGTGAGGTACAGCCAAGTGTTGCGGCTCGACACATCCCAATGACGAGATCTGAGTATGACTCTTACTCACCATAGGACTAAATTAGAAAATTCTAATCGATTCAACATGTCGTGGTACACTCTAAACTTTGTTGGCTCTTATATGTACTTTGTCAGGGGGCGTCACTAAGTAGGGCTTTTTGAGGGACGACTCCTCATCATAAACAAAGATGTGATGATTTCAAATTGTTCTAGCCATATTGGCTAAAGTTTTATGAAGGAAATAAAAATATTATGAAAGTGAAAAGTGCTTATCAATTACTATTCGAGTATTGTTTTCTTTCAAAAAAATGGAATAATGGAGGGATATGAGATGATGTTATTAATGTATGAATGAAGAGGATAAGAAAATAAAGTTAGAAAGTAACATGAAGAAATGTGGTGTGGAGTAAGGTAAATATTGACCAAAACTATAAAACATCAATTTTTGCTCTTTCCTATTTCACGGCCATGGAATATTTAGTGGGCATGATACCATCAATATGAGGAAAAAATCATGTACATATATCAACGGCAAAACTATCAATTATAATATGAGTATAATAAATGTAGATAAGAATATGACAGTATAATGTTTCTAGCCTAAGAAAATTCTAAATAAAACAAATATCTTGTAAGTAAACTATTTGACTTGGACTTAATTCATGTAATTGATTACGATGAAAGCCAAAATATATACATATATACGTAGAAAGAGTGATTGAGTGCTAGAATAATGATAAAAAAGGCATTTTTTCAGAATCTCAGCTAAAATAATTGAGTATAGCTACAAAGGAGTTGTCGTCAATAATGAATGCAACTGGCTCTTGTCATTAAGTTCTTTCACATTATTCAAAGATTACCAACAGTTGATTCACATAACATCTATTATAAACTTGTTTATTTAATGTATACGTAGTAATCGTATTAGAGAACAACAATATTTATATTCATACAAACACTTTTGTGATCTCATAATATACAATGATATTTTGATGTCACAATTTGCATGCCATTTGTAGTTTATTCTTCAAACTATCTATTGTTTGATACATTTATCATTGACTAACTAACTAAGGAGTGCATAAAATCTTCTTACAATCATTAGTTTAAACTTCCGCCTTCTCCCTCTCCACATTGAAGTAGTTCAAAAGCCAAATACATATATGTAGCGTAGAGAAGCTTGTCCACTAAAAGTCTTGCTACATGAAATGAAAAAAAGAGGGTGATACCTTCATGTTTTCATTTAAAATGTTCACATTCCAAAGGAGTAGTGGAGCGACAATTTACAATGAGTATTCCACATGGATCTGAGTGGGGTTGCCTCATTAAGGACGTTGAAGATAATTCTACTTGGCCATTATAACATGAAATTCCTTAAGAAAGCAGAGAAGAATGTGTGTGAACAATGTTTCTAAGAAGCAGAATGCTTAAAATCTCATGTCCGCCATCAAAAAATAAAAACCAAACTGAATCAGAAAGAAATTGAAGTTTCTAATTGTACCTCGAACAAGGCTGCATAATATTTGCTAGATCAAAGTGGGAACGATATTGTGTTCATGCATGCAGCTAGCAACCAACAGCGGCTTGAATCTAACCCCTCTGAAAATCAGTAGGCCCTGAAGCTTCTGGTGTCGTCGTGTTGGCCTATGATCTGGTCCATTCTCGAACAAACATCGTCAGGCTAATCCGTGCTAACACCAACCGCATGACATGAGGCCAATGCATCAAATTGACTTCATCCATACACATCTCCAGGATCTTGAAGTGTGTATGTGGTGTACACGATGGAAATGATGAGAAATAGTTAATATCTACCAGGGCCGGTCCTCTACGTTGGGTGATACATGGTACGACGATGGACAAAAGTAAATCAAGATGCCCAAATCATTGGCTTTAATCATGATACCTCTGAGCGTGACGAGGAGTGGTCTGATGCTTCTTTACCGCTTCTCTAAGCAGAAGCACGTACATGAAAACTGGAATGTCTGGAATATGGCCTGGTGTTTTTGTCTCACATGGTACAAGAAATCGTGAATGCTATCCAGTGTAGCACCTCAAACTTCTCCCTCAACTACCAATTCATGTCCATCCATCCCTTCACAGTAACACGAAGATGACGATTTATCCTTCTGGCATTGAGCGGTTGAGGTATGGTTCAGTTGCCAAAGATGAGCGTCGTTGCCTATGCAATCCATGGACATAGTACACTGTCATTGATCAGCATATGCAAGAAGATGAATATGAAAACGTCGATGTCGATCCGAAGGGGTATGGATGTGTGTTGTGATTTTCTTTCATTGTATTATATTTCTCACGCCATTGGGATCGAAGGAAATCAAGCCCTAGAAAGAACAAAAACAATAGGTTACTAATAAGAGTTTGGTAGTTTCACGGGGAGAAGATCATACAGAACCAGAGTCCAAAAGTTTCACGTAAAGGAAAGGACGGGGAGCAGAACATATGAAACCAGAGTCCAAAAGTTTCACGTAAAGGAAAGGACGGAGATGAGTGGTGGTGTTTAGATTGATAGAATAGTAGATTATTTGGTTCGCACTGGTTGTGGCCCGTTACCACAGAGATACGACCTGAAGACTATTGGCCTTTTGCAGTCTTTTTTATGGCCTTATTGTGGTGTTGCCTCCGAGGTAGGGTGTAGTCAATACTTGTAGTCCCAAGCATTTTTTCCTTTATTAATTAACCAAGTCTGAGGTAGATACATTTGATAATCTTAAAATTACATTCGTGGTGAATCATGGTGATAGGGAATGATGGTAAAATAAAAATTTTGTTTGATATGCATGGTGATAGTGATAGGGAATTTTTCGTGTTGAATCAATTTTAAATTTTGTTCTGTGTTTGTTCCCATATAAAAGCAAGGTGAATGATGGTGAAAAACATTCTTTTTAAGTCTCTATTAATATATGGACATATGTGTAAAGAAAAATTCTACTATATTTTCCTTCTCTCCTTAAGCAACATGTTTCCCTCCAAGATTTCTTTTTCACAACAAATTTTGACTTCCCACCAAAACTTATTTTGCTCTAGATACTATTTATAAATCTTATTTTTTGAACATTCTTTTTCGGATTATTTGTTTATTTGTTAGTGTACCTATTAACAACTAAAAATATTTATTTATTATTAAAATCACATATTTTTTCCTAGAATATAAAGTTTTTGACTAAATCTTTTTTCTTACAAGATAAAATTTTTCGTCAAATCTTTTTCCGTACAATAAATTTTTTTCCGCCACACCTTTTTCCGCCAAGATATCTTTTTTCCTCCAAGACAACATTTCCCTCCACACCAATTTTCCCCCAAGGATGAAGTTTTTCACTAAACAAATTTTCCTACAAGATAAAGTTCCCACAATATGATTGAGAAAAGTGATCATGTTGTATTTATCAAGAAAATATTTATGATGAAATATTTTTGTTTTCATAATTTTTCAATGATGTCTTTCTTTGTAATGATTGTTAAGGAATATAACTCGCATATGAAAGAGTCTCGTTGATATTTCTTTAAACTAAATATTTCATACCTATATTAAAATTTAATAATAGAATGTTTGTGTTATGCATGCCATAAGATATTTTCATGTATGAGGTGTTTAATAAATATAATTTATATTTGTATGAGGTGTTTTTTTATAAAATAATTCCCTAT
Organism: Alisma plantago-aquatica; assembly: GCA_963693085.1. NCBI lineage: Eukaryota > Viridiplantae > Streptophyta > Magnoliopsida > Alismatales > Alismataceae > Alisma > Alisma plantago-aquatica. Next base: position 1,080,834,388 of record OY856413.1, on the reverse strand, counting down.
CTCTATCATCGTAACCATGTAACAAATAACAATTTTTAAATATTTTTCCATCTTTTTCACCATCACTATGCAAGTGTTACCATATAATAATTTTTAACAATTTCACCATCATTGTCGCAATCTCTGTCACCGCCACGGTTACAACCTGATCCTAGCTTTGCTGGTAATCCTAGAGATTTAAGATAATCTTAATGCTTGTCATGTTTTTGTTAGTAATATTTTATCTTGTGCTTTATATTAACATTGGTAACCTTAAATACTTGTTTGGATAACTCATAATCATGACTTAAGCATACTATAAATATTTGAGTTAGAGTTAATATAGCATTAACCCATACATGTATGCAAGAAGAGAGTAATCACATTGGAGGAAATAATTAATAAGTAATTTTTATTTGATAATATTATCAAAATATTATTTTAGGATTGTAGAGAATTCAATTATGAATTCAATAAAAAATAATAAATCAAATCGGAGTTAAAATGAGAGAGTTGTGCCATTTTTAGTAAACATGTACTGAGTACAGCGACTGACACTGCGACCGACACCGCGATCGCGATTGCCACCGACATTGTGTTGGTGCCGCGACCATGAACGACGCTGCATCGACATCATGACCTGCAATGTTGCATCATGTGTCGCGACCGCGACCGACAACGCCTAGGACAGTCAATCATAAATCGATCATAATTTGAGCTATACTTATTTGTTTTCAATGAAATGAAGTACGTTAGAACTGCAATCCAATCCTCTATCATCTTAGACTCCTTTCTCAATGAGAGGGTGACCTGAAAGGTGATTTCTATGGTAATTTTTGGGGAAGAACGTGAAGAACGGTGGAAATCCAAAAAGGTTGCTATAGATTCAAGGTTTCTATAGATTCAACTTCGTAAGTAGTTTTAGCTGTCGATTCTTCCTCCTCCTCATTTCCCCTTGCTCGAAATCCTTGATCCATTATTTGTATTACATAAATGTCAGATAACATCTTAGATTTCATTCGATGATATCAATGTTTTCTTGATATATCAGTAAGGAGGGTGAAAGCCTAAATGAATGGAAAGTTGGAGGTTTGCAATTAGACATCTTGATTCAATGTTATTCTTGATGTATGATGTTTTACTAAATGGAATGGAAAACCCTAGTTTAGTTCATTACAGGGTTTCATATATATATATATATATATAGGGTGTTCATCCATTGCCCGCGCGGGTAGCATGGATTTTCGCTACCATGCAATTAAAAAAGTAACTCTTCTAGCTAAGAAAGTAACTCTACTGTAAAAAAAGTAACTATGGTGTCAAAAAAGTAACTCTGCTGGCCAAAAAAGTAACTCTGTACAAAATATACAACAGATATATATAAGGACGGGTTTTTTTGATTTTGCAGGGGCAAATGATATTATTTGTGGATCAAATTTTTTGGAGAGCTAGACAAAATAGTCCTCTACAATTTCGAAAATTTCTTTTTGAAAAAAAGTGATCAGAAGGGTGGGCGGGTAGCTACCCGTGCGGGCAATAAAGATGGGCCCATATATATATATATATATATATATATATATATATATATATATATATATATATATATATATATTCATTTATATGTGAACTTCTGAGAGAAATTCTTGTTGAATGATGTTATGATGAATTCAATCCTTATGCGAGTTATGTGATAAGTGAATGAGGTAAATGAAATCCTAATGATAGGGTGTTCAGTGAAACAAGTATTGTGATATCAATGTTTCTCAGTTTGAGATGTGGTGATGCTTAATAGTTCAGTTGTGGTAAATGTTATCAGATGGTTTATGAAATGAGCAGTTTACAAAGCTGAACAAAGATATGTTGATGTATTGATTGAATAGTGAATTTAAAGAGTGAATTAGACATGTAGATTCCTTGTACATTGTAGAATCCTCGCAGGATGAGGCATGCGTTGTGAGGAGGAAATAGTTTCCTGAATGGAGGTAGTCCAGATCGTGGTAACTTAGAGCGCATTAGTAGGGTGTGGGGGTCTTGACCTGTAGGGTAGACTTCTTATAATTGTGCAGTACCCAACACCAACTGGGGATGTCGGTGGTACCTGTGTTACATGTTGAGTGATCAGTGGTTAGTAGGTCCACTGATGCACAATAAGCCTGAGGGTTTTGACTCACTGCCTGAGTACCTAGGTTGAGAGATGGAGTATAAGATATCCGTCCACTCCCATTAGCCATCGAGAGGCAGACGTGCTGAGGCCCGCTGTACATGGGGTCTTACTCAAGAGATAGTCTTAGGAACCCATACATGCTTCTAAGACTTGAATAGTGAGATCGTAGATTGCTACGAGTCTTTCACATGTTGTAGTACACATCATGTGGGTTCAGGGCATAATAAGATGAATGAGAGGTTAAACAAGTGTGCACAGTTATTCAATTATACTTTGTATGTTTTTGAATTATTAGTTCTCTTTATGATCAATCAAACATGTTCATATATTGATTCACTCTTGTAGATATCTAGAGTATCTTGAAATATTTATGCTTGGGAATGATTAGTCTCGTTAAACCTTACTGTTGTTATAATTGATATTTGTTTCTCAACAATATATCTATAATTATATAATTGCTTTAAATTGTTTCTATGAAGCACTCATACACTGAGCAAGTAGGCTCACCCATCTACTCACAATTCTTAGCGAAACCACATGGACTTGAAGAAGGTCAAAGTATCAGAGTATATCTACCACATGAGTTAAGTATGAGATTAGTTAAGTTCAGTCGGTCCCTATCCCTCTAGGTCCTTGTATAGATGTGAGAGAGTTGTAAATGATGTTTTGTATCTTTTTTTCCTTAATAAGAGAGAATGTATCTAATTGTCATGTCATATGTACATGGAAGTGTGAGAAACAAAATCAATGTATGGATGTGTATCAATAATGTTGAGATCATAGTAGAGTAATACACGTTTAATTCTCTTGTAAAGTTTGTTTATGTGATTGGATGTGAGAAAACAAAGAGTTTGAAATGAAATAAAGGAAAAGAAAAGCAAGGGAGTGAACTTTGTATTAAGTATAATCCTCAAACTTATGCCCTAATATCATGATTAGTGGTAATCATGGGATGCGGGTGTACCAACCACCACCACTGTAACCATCACCACATACCAAACACAGCCTAAAGGAAAAAAATTTATGAAAAGAAAACTACTAGATTGACTTCTAGGTATTGAAGCAACCTCATTTGCAACATTGTTTGCTTTCCTATTGATAAATGTAAAGCTAATAGAAACAAAAGAAAGACTAAGGTCTTAATATCCTTAAGCATGATCCCAATCTGGTCCCTTCGTCGGACTTCATCATGTCGAACTTGTTGGATAATCTGGGAGTCAATCTCAATCAATAGCTTCTAGTAGCCCCTATCCCTCTCAACCAATAACTTATGGTAGCTCCTATCCCAACTGGAGATTGTGCCATCTCCAGTCGCCAGTTCCTCATCCATCGTAGCATCTACAACATGTCCTAAAGACCTTCCTTCAATTGCTAACAAGTCACTGTGGTTGTCCCTCCATACCATACCTAGGCATGTGGCTCCTTGTACACCCCACGACACATCTTTATTTAGCTTGATCTGATCATCTCCAGGAGGACGCCAAGTGTTGTCTGGGTTGTTTTGTTGCCCATATTGTCCACTACTTTGGATTGTTTGATCGTTATGCTTCTGATAATTAGTAAACATCGTCGTCATAGCTTTGTATAGATAATTAATGTCAGTTGTTGGTCCCTGAATCATACCATTATTCATGTGGGTCCAAATTGTCCACATAGATGCTACAATACGGTTTGCATCTTCAGCCCATAGGGAACTCAACAATCTTCTGAAAGCTTCACTAGGTAGAGGTTGGCTACCTCCATGATCGCTACTTTGGTCTCCCTCATGAAGTGGTTCCACAACTCCCAGGCATGGTTGCAAATAAATAGCATATGACTGATCATTTCTTTACTATTATGGCACATCGGACACTCACCATCGGGGTGGAACAAATGGTCATGAAGGAGATCAAGTGTATCCAATTTACCAGTGGACGCCCGCCACATAAAGTGTGCCGCATTCGACGACCATCTCCTCCTCCATATTTGACCGGCCTAAATCGCGCGTCCTAAAATTGGAGGCAGATTTGAGGTAGTCGAGCTTTTACATTTATAAACCCGAATCCTTCTAGGCCCCCGCAACTTTGTTTATGGGGTCGAAGTAGATATACGGGGTCGAACACAGGGATAAGGGGGGTAGTGTTGAGAACACGGAATCGTCATGCTACACTCTGGTAGGTATAAAGAGAGATAAATTCCCAAAAAAGGGAAGTAGTAAGATGTCACAAATAAAACAAAGAAAACTATCTCCAACTGGAGCTACTAGAAATATTTAAGGTTTTAGTCATTTAGCAGTTTTTAGGGGTTTTCATGCAATAGAAACAGAAGGATATTGCTCGAGCTAAAGCGAGGTACGAAGGATAAAACTCTGGTAAAACAAGCAGCGGTAGAACCAGTCCTGTACCCCTCCTCTCGAAGCGGGTACCTCTAACAAGGCATCAGCGCCCCTCACGAGGTCACTAGACTAAAATTAGAGTGGAAAGGTCACTAAAGCAACTCCATTCTAGGCACTCTCGTACTCGAGAATCGGACTAAACACTAGAGCCACAACACAACTCTCGAAGTTGTTGCGATGGGAAAACACGATTCGTTAGCTAAGCGAAACACGATCCAAACATGCAAGCTAGAGTTCGGATATCAAACATAGCAGTCATCCAACATTGTGCACCAATCATAGAGAAACAAGTAATTAAGCATCTTCTATCTCTATAGACAAATAAAGGGTCTTAATTACAATGCATAAGTAAGGAATTAAATGACAGAAAGTAAAGATAGGTGTCGCCTCCTTGATGTAGAAGGACGACAGGGTGTTGTAGCTCTCCTGCCTGATATCGGTCAGAGGCCTAGCCCGATATAGAGGTGTCGGGCGGCACACCCTCTCGGGCGGCACGCACCGACTATCGACCGTATCGCTCAAGGACCCTGTTCGATACGCTCATGTCGGGCGGCACACCCTCTCGGGCGACACGCTCGACAAGCCAAGCATATCGGTTTGATATCGTGTCAGGCTAAGAGCCACACATTGTTGTTGTCGGGCACTTGTGTCGCTCATCTACGTCGGCCGATATCGGCCCGCAGTGTCACCCGGGGCGGTCCTAAGTGAAATGTCCCCTCCCTCTCAGGATGAGGAGAAGCTCACCTAGTGTCGCCTGAGACAAGCACTGGGGCACGACACGTATGCTGTCGCAGACTCCTCGGAAGATGGCTCAACTCCCAACTGTTCGAATTCTAAAACTCCAAACTGTCTTTTCGGCTCCCTGTAGCTGCTATTTATAGTCAGCTGGTTGGGAGTAGCTATGGTGCTCGAAGCGCCACGTGGCCCCCTTAAGCGTTGGTCGATGGATGGCCGATACAGGTATAGCTCGGCACGGAGGTGTCTGCTATCGGTCACGTGACGGGCGGTGCGCCTGCCGGTGGGTGGTTTTGTCGCCCGACAAACTGGGTTGTCGGGGCGAGTCGGGCTCCCTGTTGGGTAGAAGGTGTGTCGTCTGTCAGCTTCTTCTCGCGTGGCACCTCTTTGTCGAGCATGTTTGTGTTGCCCAACCCCTGTCGAGCAGGGGTTGTATCGAGCGTCAGGGAGGCCAAGACAGGCTTGGACATATTCATGGGTCGGAGCGGCCTTATTGCCCAAAAATGAGAAAAACTCTGCAAAAGATAGGAAAATTGGATTAAGAGCATTGCTTGGCCAATTATTGCGAAAGTGCATACAAAAGAGAGGAAAATAGCTAAAATTGGCAGTTTTGATAACAGAAAAACAGTCTAAAGTATCACAAAATTTGGTGTTATCAACTCCCCCAAACATAGCATTTTGATTGTCCTCAATCAATATTTAAACTATATTTTGTGATGCTTTTTCTGCTCGGGAAAGCTTTCTGTTCAAAAAGTGAAACAAAGATCATAATGCCTTAAAGATAATGCTGTCTCAATACGAACAAAAGACTCAGTTTTTCCTACCTTAATGTTTAAGTAAGATTTTTCTCTACAGCTTCGGTGAGACTTTGTTGTACGATTCAGAAGTTAGCTTACACACCAAACAGCTTTATTTTTTGGACAGCAAGTTGTGTATAGGGTAGGCTAGGGCTTTTTGGGTTTTCCATTCTTGTCTCCCATCAGTCCATCCAGGTAAGGGTCCGTTAGTGGGCAAGTGGTCCCTGAAGTCCAAGCCAGTTGGCTTTAGAGCATTGATTTCACATCCTACGTACCACTTCCCCAGATCTACCATGCCTAAAGATGGGTACTTTTGGAAAACAAGTGGTGTATATATATTTTTTTTTTCTTTTTCTTTTATTGGGCACAACTCTCATGCTTTTATTCACGCTCATTAGGCTTCTCTCTCTTTTGGGATTTTTGTTGGGTAAGGGGGAACAAAGAGATTCCTGCTGTTTGGGCAGCTTTTTCCTTCTCCATACTCGTCTCTTAACTGTTTGTGAGATTATTGTATTTTTCAAAATTTTTGACATGACAAAACATATTCTTTTGTTCGTTTGAAGCAACATTATCAAAAAGATATAACAAAACTTGTATATCATTAAGTACAAAGAAAACAAACTTTGCAAGAAGTTGCAACAGGTTTTTACTAATATAGCAACTTTGTACATATGCATGGAAACAAAATAAGCAAAATTTTCAAAATTTTCAAAGATTTTGGTATAAACATATATATGTACACATGATATAGGAAAGAACAAAAGGATAAAGAACAAAAGAATAAGGAATTTAAGTCAGAGAGATAAGAAGATTTTTGTACCTCCCTCACTGGTACTTGGTACCCCCCCCAAACTTACTCCACACTCTGTCCCCAGGGTTGTGAAGTAAATAAGGTGAGGTAATGTTTAATCCAGTGAGGTTGCGCCTGCATTAGATAGGAGTTCCCACACTTATTCTCCTCATTTCTTGTGATATCCTGTGTGGTGGAGCTGGTCAGGTGTTGCTTCACTTGCCATCCATTCCAGGACGAAGATGCCGCAGTCGTTGGATAAGGGAATTTGATGTGGACTGCGGTGGCAGAATTGGAGTTTGTGCCATTTTCCTCCTTGTATGTCCAGGAACGGTTCAATCATCTTTGACACTTCGTCGTAATACTTTCGAACTAAGCGTTCGACGGGTGTCAAAGGTTCCGGTGTACATGGCACGGGATGGTTCTTGTTGTTGTCCGAGCTGTTGTAGAAAATGTCTGCTCGTTGCCGAGTATACATCGCTAGGAGCGTCCAATGATTGTAATGCACAATAGGTAGGAAGATAGTGCCTGCGACGCCGTCCTTCAATTCTTGCAGGAACATCTTCTTTGCTCATGTTTCGTCGGAGAGGCAGATATCGTTGAAAAGCAAAGGATGGGCTATATATGCATGTTCTAGCTTTGACTGTATATATTGGACGTAAGCGGCTGCAACAGTTACAGTCAAGCACCCTCCTTCCTTCACCATGTCCCTTAGCTCATCTGCCAGGACTATGATATCTCCTGTCTGAAAAGCAACATATGATGGGGTTGAGTCAACAACCTTCTTCTGGATGATGTTGACCTCCTCCTGTGTGAGATTTGAACACGAAAAGCGGTCGAAATTTTTGATCTTCCCTTCAGAAGCTTCGGGCAAAGCAGTGTCTTCCTCCCCATGCACTTTCTTCAGAATTGCTAGCTGCTTGCCCGCCCCATGAATTTTGGTTTCTATCTCTTCTTCTTTTTCTTCTGGGTTGCTGGATCGAGAAGAATCTTCCTCTACATCACTGTCCAGCAGTTGCTCCGGCACACCTGCATCCTAGAAATAGCGCTTGTCCTTGATTAGGAGCATGGCGTAGATGCCCCTGTGCTGATAAAAGGACATGCCTCTGAGGACTCCTAAGTTTCCGATTGAGTTGAGCGCTTCAATGGCACCCAAGACGTCGATAGTGCTGTTTCCGCTCCCCTTTTCTGCCTGTTTGGGGAGGTCTCTGATAGCGAAGTAGTTCCAAGGTCCTTGAAGACGTTGGATTCTTTGCTTTAAAGCTTGTAGCAGGCGTATTGGCAGGCGTTTCAACTGTCTGTCCTCTGGGCGGCAGAAAATACCCCTGGAGCGTGGTACTTCATCATTGCTGCAACACAGCAGCTGGACGTCGTAGTTTCGGATGTCCGCCACACAGAGAAACCACATGTTGCGATGCTTGTATGGGGCCAACACCATATTTGGTCTATGCTCTTCAACGTATTGCAGCATGTCGACCACCGCACGGGAGTCTTGATCTCCCTTCATCAGTCTTCTTGCCAAGGTCGGGGTGGCTGTGTATATTTGTCTCCGACCTGTCCTGCTGTCGATCTTCTCTATTATTGCATTCTCCAGGACCCTGAACACTCGTTTGCCAACGACAGCCGGCATGCGGAACATCTTCTGAAGATCTCCCCGTCATAGGGAGAGGTAGCAGTCGCTCCAGACGACGTCTTCTTCATTGCCCTGCGACCTCAAGACCTTTTTTAGCAGCTTCTGGTCTCTGATTGTTAGGTTCCTGATGGCTCTTCTATCGAGGTCGGCCATCTCAAAGGAGGGTATCTAGGACGGCTCACGGAATTTGTCCGCAAACGAGCGCTTTCCTCAGGGTGGATGTCTGTTATTCACTGTGTAGACATCCCCACCTCTCCCTCGGACTCATTAGACGAGTCTTCCCCGATGCTGATGTCTGCGCCATCATCTTCAACTTCATTCAAGGGGATGGAGACGTTAGCATCTCCCAAACCCAAAGAGCTCTCCTGTCTGCTGGGAGACCCTTCGGGAGATCCCTGTTGTGTCCCGTCCTCTGGCGTTGATGATCGCTCGCTAGAGGAGGAGGATGGGGATGTCGTTCCCGAGGGGGAACCTGAAGAAGAGGGACTAGGGCTCTGGCTGGGAGGTGACGAAGACCGTCTCGGCTGCCTTCGGCCCAGATGGTCATCACTTCTGTCCATCCTCTCCTCGAGCCTGTCAAGCCATTGGAGAACTTGCTGCATTGTTGCATTTAAGGCCTCTAGTCTGCCGGGTATGCTCGCTAGAGCCAGCAACTCGCTCTCTTGGCTATTCAGCCTGATCTCGTGGTTGTCCTGCTTGTCTTGAAAAGATGCAAGTTTGCGGGTCAGGGAAGTACAAGTAGCAGAGTTGATGGTTGTTACCTCCCGTAGATCGTCGAGTTCGTTTCCGAGCATCTTTCTGAGTGACAGAGGGGGTCCAGTGGATCTCCCTTCCATCCTCGCGACATCTAGCCCGCGTGAAGGTCCACCCGGAGAGGTAGAATCTATGAAAATATTTCGCGAACCAGATGCCACCAGGTGGGGAGTCGGCGCTTTTCCAGGTGCTGCCGCCTTGCCTTCTCTTTTGATTGGGGATGGCCGCGGTGAGGTCAGACTTTGCTCCACCTCTGCAGTGTCGGTGATCTCCTCGACTGCTACAGGCGGGGACTTCGGCGGCAGGGATGGTGTTCTTTTGAGTTCCCTCATGATCTCATCGAACATCATGTTGTTGTTGGCCCACTGAAGCTCCTCTCCCGCCTCTGCAGTTTTAGAAACACGGATGGGAACTACGGCCGTCTCTTCCACGGCATATCTCGAAGTCTCCGTCCCGGTGGCCTCAACAATCACCGGCTCTTTCTCAGCCACCACTGTCATTGTTGGTGTGGTGGCTGGTATGGTTGGAGCGATGACATCTTGATCAACAGTTGTCATTGGCGGTTCTGGGGCTGGCCTCTCTGTGGCCCTGATCGTGGTGGCGGTAGTCGTGTTATTAACTATAGCTTCGATCTCAGCGGTGGTGAAGACCAACTTGTCCTTGTCGTAATTGGCGCAGTGAGGAAGGGGAAGGAGTATGTCCGTCCTTGAAAACTTGTAGAAGAAACTTCCCCTCTCCTTCCTGATGATGTTGGTCCTCATCAGATATTTGGTGTCAATCACCTTATCGCCTTGCGTTCTAGTATGGCTGCGTAGCTCGAACGGGTACCCGAGTCCTGCTGCGATGAGTTTGATAATGCCACCCATGCAGTACTCATTAGTGGCCTCCTTCATTGGATGCAACCTGTTTAGCAAGAACTGACCGAGGTTGATCACTCATCCCTCCATAATATGCCACATGACGTGGATCTCTTCCGTGTAGATGTTGTCGGATTCGTTCTTGCTGAACAACAAGCATGCCACTAGCTTGTGCACGATCCTCCAGAAGTAGGAGTGTACTGCCACAGCCTTTGCTCCCAGCTTAAACGAAGATTCGCCGGTAAGCCTGCCCCAAAACTCCACGGGATTGAACCCGTCTTCCTCGGTGATCCTCTCACCGTTGTCCATCTGATTCTTCTCTTCCTCGCTGGAAGAGAAGATCTCGTTTAAGAGCTTCTCGGAGATGGCGTGCTCCGAATTGTACAGCCGGGCCTGTAGTCTGTCTGGCCCACCAAATTTTTCTTTCTCTGCTGCTGAATTCCTCACCCGGCGGAGAGAGGACACGAACTCCATGGTCAGCTTGGTGTATGAAGAAGTCCGGCTGAAGCAGATCTTCTTTAGTCTTGCCGCCGCAAGGACGCTCTTCAGCCTCTTCACTATCCCAAGCTCATCAAACGAGTCTCTATGGCAGAACCTTCTTGGCTTGTACATCTTGGCTACCAGCTCAGCATAGCGGCGAGCATGCTCGTCGTCTCTTGGCTCGAAACTCCCCGAAAAGGATTCCGGGAGTTCTGCTGTTGGTGTTGGCGTTGCTGCAAGTGGTGTTGGTGCTGGTACTGGAGTCACAACTTCTCCAACCCTTGCCTTCTTCTTTGTCCCCGATGTTCCAGCATGTCTTGGGTTCGGGCGCTTGGGTCTGGTAGCCTGCCCTTCAGCAGCAGTCTGAGCGTAGACCCTCCTGCCTTGCTCGTCGACTGGGACAACGGTCATCTTAATGCGGGCCATCTCTGTAAGTCAACAAAAGAAATATCTTGATTAAATATGTTGGCCTTTAGAAGAAATATACTAAAGAATAGACGCGTGACCCTGTATTATCCTGTACAAAAACTGCCTGACACTCCTGTATCGGGCGACACACTGGTTTCAGCAGCGTAGCCCTGTGCCCGATACAAGAGATTGGTATCGCCCGATACGTCAAAAGATTCAATCGCGCGATAAAGATAGGTCAGAAAGGCGGTGAACGCGCGTCAGGTCTGTTTCTCAACAAGAAAGGCATGACAGGCGATACGAGGGTGATAAGATGAGGTGCCCGATACGTTCTTATTAAAGAAAAGCAGTGTGTCGCCTGATAACAAAAACAGGCGATGCGATGCAACATCGGGCGACACGGATATCGCCCGACATTGGGTATCAGGCAACGCGAATCAAAGATACCCCGCACGACACCCATATTGGGTGACACGACTGCTCAGCGAAGGAAACTTGAGACCGATAAACTATTTGTAACAAGAAAAGAAGCGTGTCGGCCGACACGATCTGTCGGGTTGTACCTCGCTGTGATCTGGGCTATCGGGCGACACAAGAGAATTGCAGTCTCGCCCGAAAAGGGAGCAGAAGCACAAGTTCTCTCGCTCGACACGGGAGTGTAAAAACAGCAAGGTAAGGAACCCGACATGGTAAAACTCACTTTCCTTTTATAGCAACTAAACAGTAAAACCCAGACGTGCATCGACCGTCAATCCAACGCGTAAGCCGACAACCCCAACCGTCGACGCGACTGTTGCGCTCCACGAAGCCCCACCGCCTGATAAGGGTGCACTCAAAGCGCTAGTTGGGTTGCCCCCCCCCCCCCCCGTGAATCGTGAAAACAAAACGGGTTAAGTTGCGGCTGATGAGTAAAACATCATTGGCCTAGGACTAAGCTCCCAGCCTCAGATGTTATTACCCATCCCGGTTAATAAAACTAAGGCGGTGGCCCACAAAACATAAGAGTCAGTGCATGTGGCGCATGCCCTGCCTCGGGCCTTATTACATACCAAATGTTCGTAATGTTTGTTCTGCAGGAAAGTAAATTACAATCCTATTCTAAGAAATAAAGTAAAGCTCGGGTTGCCTCCCGAGAAGCACTGCAGTTATCGTCTCCAGCTTGACAGCTCCAGTTTACTCCTTATCTGCCAGCATCATCCCTTTTCCACAACTTGATCTCGGCCTTCCATCTGTCACAGCCCTGGCCTCTTCACAGGTTCGGTGTTGACGATATCTTTCCTGAGGGGTTCTTCATCAGTTCGGCCATTTGAGCTAATTGTTGGTCAATCTGGCGTTGATTCGTCTGCATGTCTGCCACACTACTACAGAACCTACCTTTAGTGCCGGTTATTTAAAGCCTTTAGTGTTGGTTTCTAAGCGACACCTATATGGGAGACACTAAAAGTCCACCCATTAGGCGTCGGTTCCAAAACTGACGCCCAAACACTTCGCGCGCCACCGAAAACGCGCCATCATGGGACTATAGGCGTCGGTTATTAGGTAAGAAACTGACGCCCAAACCCTTCGCGCCACAAAAAGGGCGCCATCTTGGGCACTATCAGTGTCGGTTATTTACAAATAACCGACACCATATATCTTCGCGCCACACGAAATAGACGCCGGTTATTTGTAAAAAACCGACACTATAACATTATGTGTCGGTTATTTACAAATAACCGACGCCTATTGGTTTTGTTTTTCTGTTAGTCTGCAGACTTGCTGTGGCTGGTCGCAGGATGAGAAACATGTTCAGTTCAGTTATGAACTACAGGTTTTACGACATCCATTGATATCAGCCGACAACAGGCCGCAAACCTGCAAAATTAACAATAAAAAAGTAGCACATGCATTTAGCAATGCAACCTGTAGTTCCATTTTATTTTCACACATTTATAAACATTCACACATGCTAGCAATCTGTAGTTCCATTCATTCACATTCACACATGTAGAAACATTCATATAGCAACCAACACTTTCATTCATTTTCACTCAGACTCATGTAGAAACATCCAGACATGTAGAAACATTCACACATATATTATAATTCAGAAATTCATTTACAAAGTATCATTGTTTAGTCATTATTCGCTATCGGGATCCCAATTATATTTTAAAGCCCCCACTAATTGTATGGCTGTTGCCCATTCTTCTACTAATTCATTTAATTCTCCCATCGTATAGGGATCATTAACATTTGGTAAGTCCTTTTCTGTAATGGGGTCAGCTTTAAACACCTGTAAAGAGAATGATGTATATATATAATTAATGAGCTATAAATAAGATTGATATATTTCGATCATATTATCTAATGAGACTATATAATACCTGAGAAATACATTCGATATCCAGTACGACATGTTTGATAATCATGTGCATATATCGCATGACATAGTATCCACATGCCCATCTGTTGTCTTGTGTAGCACACTATAAATTCAAACATACAAAATATTAAAAAATACAACTAATTAAGCATTGTTCACATAAATAATATATACATATATTGCAGTCGGGAACTTACTTTCACATTATTCCAAATTATTGGCTGGTTCTTTGTCGTGGGGACCTTTCCTCCAGCCTTTTTGTACTCCACAAAACCCCTACATGTTAATGTAACACAGAACATTGCAATTAAATAGTAATGTAATAACATATGTTAACGGATATGAAAAATGAAATATTTCTCACCGAAATATTGCCATTTTCATTATGTGTCCAAATCTTGTATTCAATTTACCCCCCTTAGGATCAAGATAATACACAGTGAACGTCTTAGGGGCAATAACCAATAACTCCCAATGCCTACCCCTAGAGGGAAAAAAGTTAAAAATTAATAACTCAAAATCCACAATAATATGCAATTTTCTTAAGTCCAAATTATAATAAGCAAAGTAAACTTACTCTACATTGAATGGAGCCATTATCACCGTCTTCTTTTTTATAGCAAAATTTGAAAAATCCTCACAGCAGTATTGTTGAACTGATGTAGGGTCTTTAGCTACTAGACTAATCAAGGATGGAATCAAAAACCCTACATGTTCGAATCCAAAATCTGCACATATGTTGTCTAAGTAGCTGCAAAATATGTATTAATTACGCATGCATTAATGAATAAGAAACCAGATCACCAGATCATACACAAGGTATATGGATGTATAAAGAATATCTCACCTTATCCATAGCTCTATCACAGATGTTTTTAGCCAATCATATCGAAACAACTCCAAAATATCTTGTATAAATAGTTTTGTTTCGTATGACTGACCTGTAGAATCTGAATCAGAAGAAACAGTTATAGGGGAGTTTATATCAAGTTCCCCTAACCATACTGCCATACCCCTACATTTAGGACCTAACGGGATAGGTAGGTCCTGTGGAACCCAACTAGGTAATGCAGAAGGTGGAAGTGGAGGCCTAGATGTTGTGGGTGCCTTCTTTTTAACTTGTATATATATAATAATTTCAGATCAACTGCCAACATATACACACACTAACAATTGAAAGTAATGTAAATTTACCACACCTTTTCAGTAAAGAATACATACGCTTTTTCCCACAATATCACTCCGCCTACTGCCTCACCAAGCGATTCACAATCTGGATGGGCATATGGCAGTGGTAGATCCATCGACTGGGGGAATATATGTATCAGGCTCACCCGAATCCAACCAGCTGGTACTGGAGACCCGTGACACGTTTCCCCTGGTAGGGATGGGTAAGCCGACGCCTCTTCCATGACATATTCTTTACTTTTTAGACGACATGGCTTCAACCCCTACAAATTTTTGTGTAAAGAATGTTATATACATATATACATATCATCTTTTTTTGAAACGACTACAATTTCATATATATGTATCATCTTGAATTAAAAAACTAGTTACTATGTCATAAAAATACTTACAGTGGATGTGCTAGGTGGTTCTACAGGATTACTCCCAACCTCTGTAGTAGGAGTAGGAGTAGAGTCTGCAGTAGGTATTGTCTGGTAAGTGGCAGTCTAAGATGCCTGCCACTTTTTCATTGCTTCTTCGAGTTTTTCTTCGAGTTTCCTGTCAAATAGCTTATCCACCTATACATGGATAAAAGAAATGTCAAATTCTAATTTTTGAATTCTCTTTTACAGTAACATCTACAAGGAAAAAATATGTTACCTCTTCTTGTGAAAGTCCCGCTTTTGGGACATGTTTGTGCTGGGATGGCCCAAAAAAAGCTTTGATGTCCACACCAGTGCCTGCAGCCCTAACACGTCCAGGATGCTCTGGGTTACCCAGAGCAACTGTCAATTCATCCCTTGTGCCCTCAGGGATGAACTTTCCTTGTTTTCTCAGCTCGTGCAGCTCCCGCTAATCGCCAAAACAAAAATTTGTACTTAATTAAACAACACAAATAATCAATATTCGAATGATTGCTGTAAGAGTTGTATTTTACCATTTTTGCAGCCGCCTCAGCAGTTGCGGCCTTAGTTAATTCTCCCTTCTTATTTTTCCTCCCAGCTATCCAGACATCATGGCGAGGCAGAGGTGTGCTACCTATGGTAGAGGACTCCTGAGTAGCAGCAGACTGAGCAGCAGTAGCATCAGCCTGTAGTCTTTGGCGAACGCCTGCATACCCCTTTGGACCCATTGTGTGGTCATGCGCATTCAGTGCACGCCTTGATCTTTCTGCCTCACTGAGGGCCTAGTTAGTATGCAAATTAATGATTTGGTTAGTAACACTAAATGTTAATCTTGAATAAGTGAATACAACATATATTAATTAATGAGATTGAGACTGACGCCTAATACCTTGAATTCATCAGTTTGTCTTGAAGCGACAAACGCGTCCCATTCTTCTTTGTCCAGGAAGTTCCACTGTTCAGTGGCTGTCTTCTTCCTCTTGTCGGCTTCTTTTATGTATTCTATGGTGAGATTTGTCCTATAGTTCCTTAGGACTCTCCCACAGCGTTGCATCACGCATTTACGATGCAGCTTTTCGTCCAATTCAAATATACTCTGCAAAATAGAATAACTATTAACTAGTATCCAAAATTTAGTAATCTATAAAATAGAATTGCAAATTAATAATAACTCACGCATAAATCCCTCCATATTAAATCTTTCTTCTCCTTAGAAACGTTATTCCAAAAATCTAAGCGACAACCGCAATGGCTACGAGTAACAAACCCAAGATATGAAACAAATGAATTGCGATTCACACCACATGCATTTCCTACATTATCGAAATCCACAACAAGTTTGGGTCCATTTCCCTTTTGCACAATTAACTTCTTCATCATAGTGATGCCTCTTCTCTTGTCAACTTTTTGGTGCTGTTGATCAAGTACCTCAAGTGCTTCAGATGGTACCTGTGCATCATCAACCTAAAATTTGACAAAATAATTCACATTTACAAGATATAACTATAAATGGACATATAGATATAAATATATGATATATTTTTAAAACTTACATTGTGAGGTGGCACATTGATGTCCTCACCCACACGGTAGTCATCAACACGGTCATCAGGAGAATGGTCAGCCATCTACAAATTCACATTCAAATTGTAAAGTTCACATTGTAAAGTAGTAATTCAAAGTGTAAAGCTCACATTGTAAAGTAATTCAAATTGTAAATCTCACATTGTAAAGTAATTCAAATTGTAAAGCTCACATTATAAAGTTCAAATTCACATTCAAATTGTAAAGCTCACATTGTAAAGTAATTTAAATTGTAAAGTTCACATTGTAAAGTAATTCAAATTCTAAAGCTCACATTGTAAAGTTCTAGCAGAGGAAGAAGAATAAGGCAGGGCGGGCACCTTGTAAAGTAACTCAAATTCTAAAGCTCAAATTCTAAAGCTCACAGTAGAACCTATCTCCAGGTTATTTCCTATGTTCCTCGGCAAATCTAATAAACTGGTCAAGACCAGAAATAAACTCTGGGGTGCAGTGATTGCGAATGGACATCCATGATCTATCCATTCTATGATCAAAGAGAAAACAAGTATATATTAGGACAAGATTAGGGTCTAGGGTTAACAAATACATGTGATGTCATTCTTATATATAATAAATGTGTACCACCTATCCCATTCTTGAATACCTAATCTCACTAGTAAGTGTATAATGTGTATTGGGTTTTCAAGAAAATTTCGGCAGCATTTCCCCGCTGTTCTCCAAGTACATATGTACTTAGAGAACAAACGGGGAAATGATGTGGAAATTTTCTTGAAAACCCAACACACATTATATACACTTACATCCTAAGAGAGATTAGGTGTTCAAGTACAGTCCCAAATTGGGGACTATCCAAGATTTACTCCTAATGAGTAAATATTGGATGGGTTTCTAGGCCAACAAATAATGTGTTGTCATTCTTATACCTAAAATCCTAGTTCTTCAAGTTAGGGTGATTATTGATGTCTTTAAGAGCATGATTGGCAATATATTTAGGGAAAAGTTCATCATTTACATTCCAAGCATGTGTGCATTACAGTTTATCATTAAGCAAAAGAAGGGTGATTAGGATTGTCACCAAGAATATAGCTAAACTATTAAACAATGATTATAGCTAAACTATTAAACAATAGACTTGCCACACATAAAACACCCTATACAACTATAAAACAAAAAAGTATTAAGTATATATGTATGATACAATAACTATTTTGCATCACATTACAACAGACTTATCATTGATACCTTACTAACTTATTGCTACATTTACATATCATCACTTGATCAAAAATTATAGCAGTACATTTAACCAAAGTATGCATTCTAAAATCTATGTCATGATTAGTTACATGTAATTTACTTGGATATGCAGCAGTACCCGATTACTATGTTTTACATACAAAGTATGCATATTAAATTAACTAAGGCTTATCATAGAACATGTATTGTATAGACAATAGAGGATTCAACTCAGTACAAGCACAAAATCAGTACCTAAACCCTAAAATCACACCTTTTTAGCATTTATTCTAACAGGTTTATGTACATTAATATGTGTATGAGCAGGCAGGCACCTTGAGAGAAGTAAATAAATTAAAAAAAATGCCCAACAGCAGGGCAGGCAGCTTGAGAGAAGAGGAGTAGAGGAAGAAGAAGAAGGCAGGGCGGGCACCTTGAGGAAAGAGGAGCAGCGGCCGGAGAAAGTCCTAGCAGCTATCGGCGGCGATGAGAGGAGTAGCGGAGAGGGCGGAGAGGCTAGGAGACCTAGCTGCTACCGGCGACGGTGGAGAGGGCGGCGGGTGGGCGGCGACTGCTTGTCACAGCGACGGCGACGACGGGCGAGCACGGAGGAAGGAGCGGCGGCGACAGGCGTTGGAGCACGAACATCAGGGACGGGTGGCGGCGGCAGGGAGCAAGAAATTGCTGGAGGTTAGGGAAATTGGGAATGAAACAGGGAAAGGGAAGAATCGGTCGGGCTGGTGAGCTATTAAGTTGACAATAAGTGTCGGTTATTTAAAAAAACCGACAACTAAACCTATAATGTTGGTTATTTAGTTATGAACCGACACCTATACTAAGTGTCGGTTATTTAAAAAAAACCGACAACTAAACCTATAGTGCCAGTTATTTAGTTATGAACCGACGCCATATGTAAAATTTTGGAGCCAATTTTTTCGCTGGAATTTTGGGTTTGGCGGTTGAGTTTAGGTGTCGGTTGTTTATTAATTAACCGACACTTAATAAAAGCGGTACCCGTGTCTGGTCAACCTTCGTAGATTGGATGTCGGTTTATGTTATAAACCGACACTGTAGAGTTTATGTGTCGGTTTTTGTATACAAACGACACCTTAAAAAGTGACTTTATAAGCCATTTCTGTAGTAGTGCCAGTTGGACCTGCAATGAGTTCAACACACCTGAATTTGATAGCGCACTCTGCGCCAATTGGTTGTTGATAGTGTCCTACTTTTTTGCAAAATCAAACAACTATCCCACCACATCTGCTTGGTTCGAAGCCTGGTTCTGTCCTTGTTCTTTAGCTGATCCCTAGTACTTGCCTTGACTTTGGAAATTACCTTTGTTCTGCTGGAAGGGGGCATTTCTAGCATACTGACCGGTTCCTCCCCTCTATTTGAAAGCTTGGGGTGGCTTAGTGGAGTTATGAAGCTGATGAGAATTCTCAGTTGCATCCTTGTTCCCATAGCTGAAACCAGGGTGGTACGGTCTTCTGAAGTTTACAAAAGAGACATTTTCAGTTTCTTCTTCCTCAGACTCGGTATCGCTTTATGCTTATGGCCGGGTGTAGATGTAGTTATCTACCCCATGGCCACCTTCTCCGCATGTTACACATTTCATTACTTTTTCTACCTACTTCTTCCCCTTACCACCAACTTCTCGCAACTGTTTTACATCTGTAGCAATCCTCTGGATCTGCGAGGTGATTGCCTCCAGCGCCTTAGATTCAAGGGTGGACCCTTCACCTACCTTCTTTATCTGTCCTCTATCGGACCGGTAGAACTCAGCACCTGCCATCAACTCGGCCATATTCTTGATAATCATTTTGGACTTCTTCGCCTTCTTCCCCAGGAAGTCACTGCCCGCGGCCACGTTCAGCGACACCCTATCTTCGGGAGTCAAGCCGTAGTAGAAGGTGGTGACGAGGAAACCCTTCTTGTAGTTGTGATGGGGGCAATCTCTCAGGTACTCCTGGAATCGCTCCCAGGCGTCATGGAGGCTTTTATTCAGCTTTTGCGTGAAGGATGTTATCTTCTACCAATTTCTGATTGTCCTTTCAGTGGGATAGAAATTATTCACAAACGCGTCAGCTAACGCTCCCCACTCGTTCAGAGACTGGTGGGGTACCCCGAGGTACCAAGACAGTGCCTTGTCTTCCTGTGAAAAGATGAAGCCCTTGCAATATATCACCTCCTGGGGAACACCTCTCATCTTAATCGTATCACAGATATTCTTAAAAGCATCCAGGTGATGATAGGGATTGTCATTCTTGGAGCTCCCTCTAAAACTCTTATTTTGGATCATAGAAATGACAGAAGGCTTAAGCTCAAAGTTGGCCGCATTGAACCGCGGAGTGACGACAGGACACATGGAGTTGTTGGCTTTTGAGGATGCCAACTCCCTAAGAATATTTTCCTCCTCTTCCGAGTCGTCACTATCACTCTCTCCCTGGCATTGTTCCTGATCGTTTTGATTTCTTCTTTGCCTTTGATGGTGATGGCGTCTGTGTCGGTGATGGCCCTCTTCGTACCCCCCTGAGTCTGGATCTTCTTGTTGATGGTCACTGTCGTACCTATCATTTTCTTCAGGCGGGGGCGAATCATGCCTCCTCCTTTGGCGTTCGCCTTCAGAATGGGGTGGTTCAATGCGAGGTGACATGACGGTTCGAGTTGGTGCTCAATGGAACAGATCACCGTCCTTTTGAGTACCTATTATTGGCACGTGGAATCAAGTTTAGAAGATAAATCTATTAATTTCAAGCAAAGAATAATAGTAAAAAAGAAAAAGAGTGATGTCAATCTCATTGCTAAGCTTGAGGCATAAGAGTGTAGTTAGTGGATTCAGATTCATCAACAATAATGTTCTTGCCTTTTCCCCGGAAACGGTGCCAAAAAGTTGACCAGCCTAAATCGCGCGTCCTAAAATTGGAGGTGGATTTGAGGTAGTCGGGCTTTTACATTTATAAACCTGAATCCTTCTAGGCCCCCGCAACTTTGTTTATGGGGTCGAAGTAGATATACGGGTTCGAACACAGGGACAAGGGGGTAGTGTTGAGAACATGGAATCATCACGCTACACTCTGGTAGGTATAAAGAGAGATAAATTCCCAAAAAGGGAAGCAGTAAGATGTCACAAATAAAACGAACAAAACTATCTCCAACTGGAGCTACTAGAAAGATTTAAGGTTTTAGTCATTTAGCAGTTTTTAGGGGTTTTCATGCAATAGAAATAGAAGGATATTGCTTGAGCTAAAGCAAGGTACGAAGGATAAAACTCTGTTAAAACAAGCGGTGGTAGAACCAGTCCTGTACCCCTCCTCTCGAAGCGGGTACCTCTAACAAGGCATCAGCACCCCTCTCGAGGTCACTGGACTAAAATTAGAGTGGAAAGGTCACTAAAGCAACTCCGTTACAGGCACTCTCGTACTCCAGAATTGGACCAAACACTAGAGCCAGAAAACAACTCTCGAAGTTGTTGCAACGGGAAAACATGATTCGTTAGCTAAGCAAAACGCGATCCAAACATGCAAGCTAGAGTTTGGATATCAAACATAGCAGTCATCTAACATTGTGCACCAAGCATAGAGTAACAAGTAATTAAGCATCTTCTATCTCCATAGACAAATAAAGGGTCTTAATTCAATGCAAAAGGAATTAAATGACAGAAAGTAAAGATAGGTGTCGCCTCCTTGATGTAGAAGGACGACAGGGTGATGTAGCTCTCCTACCCGATATCGGTCAGAGGCCTAGCCCAATACAGAGGTGTCGGGCGGCACACCCTCTCGGGTGGCACACACTGACTGTCGATCATATCGCTCAAGGACCCTGGACGATATGCTCATGTCGGGCGGAACACCCTCTCGGGCGGCACGCTCAACAAGCTAAGCGTATCAGTTTGATATCGTGTCGGGCTAAGAGCTACGCATTGTTGTTGTCGGGCACTTGTGTCTCTCATCTACGTCGGTCGATATCGGCCCGCAGTGTCGCCTGGGACGGTACTAAGTGAACTATCCCCTCCCTCTTGGGATGAGGAGAAGCTCACCTAGTGTCACCCGAGACAAGCACTGGGGCACGACACGTATGCTCTCGCAGACTCCTCGGAAGATGGCTCAACTCCCAACTGTTCAAATTCTAAAACTCCGAACTGTCTTTTCGGCTCCCTGTAGCTGCTATTTATAGTCAGCTGGCCGGGAGTAGTTATGGTGCTCGAAGCGCCACGTGGCCCCCTTAAGCGTCGGTTGATGGACGGCCGATACAGGTATAGCTCGGCGCAGAGGTGTCTTCTATCGGTCACGTGACGGGCGGCGCGCCTGCCGGTGGGTGGTTGTGTCGCCTGACAAACTGGGTTGTCGGGGTGAGCTGGGCTCCCTGTCGGGTAGAAGGTGTGTCGTCCGTCAGCTTCTTCTCACGAGGCACCTCTTTGTCGAGCATCTTTGTGTCGCCCAACCCCTGTCGGGCAGGGGTTGTATCGGGCATCAGGGAGGCCGAGACAGGCTTGGACTTATTCATGGGTCGGAGCGGCCTTATTGCCCAAAAATGAGGAAAACTCTGCAAAAGATAGGAAAATTGGATTAAGAGCATTGCTTGGCCAATTATTGCGAACGTGCATACAAAAGAGAGAAAAATAGCTAAAAATGGCAGTTTTGATAACAGAAAAACAGTCTAAAATATCACAAAATTTGGTGTTATCAATATTTTCTTCCATACCTCCTCTCCCCATCCTTGGTGTAATTCCTCCACTCTATTAGTGTTCGTTGTTCCAAGCCAGTAAGTGAATTTTATTGTATAGTTGCCATCAACACTCAACCACCTGAACATCTCGTCATCGCCAGGTGGATATTGAGCACTAGTGACATTATCACTGATGCCACTTGTTGCGGGAAGACCAAATTGATTAGTGAATAGTTTCACTCCCAAATCTCTAATTGGATGAGGTCATTAACATATTGTATGTCGGGTTGGTCATTTGTCCTATATTGCATTAGATGGACAAATCCTTAGGGGAGCCATCTATCATCCCACACTTTAATATGTCTTCCGTTGCCAGCTGACCACTGCATACCTTCCAAGAAAAGTGACTTGGAATTTCATATGCTTTGCCATGTGTAGCTTGGATTGTGGCCTCTACTAGCCTCAAGGATAGATGAGTTTGGAAAATACCTAACTTTGATGACCTTGTAGACTAGTGTATCATGTCTGGTGTGTAGCCTCCAAAGTTGTTTAGCAAGAAGTACCTGGTTGAAAATACTAATATATCTGAACCACGTTCCCCCTTGGAATTTTGTCTTACACATTTTTTTCTCACCCGACCCATGAAGCCTTTCTCTCTCCCTCTTTAGCACCCCATCAAAATTTGGCTATTGCACTATTGATGGCCTCGGTGATCCAAACTGGAAGTTGAAACACACTCATGATGTAGTTGGAAATTGATTGTGCCATTTTCTTGATCAGGATTTCTTTGTCTGGCTTGGAAAGAAGTTTCTCCTTCCACCCTTGTAGCTTTTTCCCTATCATCTCTTGAATGAAGTTGAACACTTGTTTTTTGGATCTCCCTACCATTTTAGGAAGGCCCAAGTATTTTACATGCTGTTCCACTTAGGTCACCTTCAGTAAGGCTTTGATCTCCTCCTTCTTAGTGTAGCAGACTCCCTTTCCAAAAGCCACTTCCGTCTTAGATAGGTTGATTTTTTGTCTTGATGCTTCTTCATATTGGCTAATGATTTCATCTACTTTCAAGCATTCAAATACAGTGGCTCTAACAAAGAGGATGCCATCATATGCAAAAAAACAAGTAAGAGATGCAAGGATCATGTTTACTTGCTCTTATGCCATGTATAAAATTATTTGCAACAACTAGATTTATGGATATGGAAAAGCTTCAGCAAAATTAATGACAATGTAGGTGAGAGAGGGCCTCCCTATCTGAGGCTGCGAGCGAGCTTTGTGGTCCTGGTTCTATCCCCATTCATAGAAAAAGCATGGTTCACTAATGAGATACACTAGTATATCTTCCTCCTCCACTTTTCCTTGAACCCCATCTTGCTTTGAACATAATCATGGAAACTCCATTCCACTCTGTCATAGGCTTTTGACATATCAAGTTTTAGAGAAATATGGTCTTTCTTCTTTCCCTTCCCTTCCTTCATTGCATGAAACGACTAGTAGGAAATTAAGGCATTGTTTGTAATCAATCTACTCAGGATAAAAGCACTCTAGTTTTCAAAAACAATATCATTCATAATGGGTTTCAGTCTATTCACCACCACTTTGGATGCTATTTTGTAAATGACATTGTAGAGAGTGATTGGTCTGTATTCCAACAACTCCACTGAATTTTGCACTTTAGTAATCATCACAACTAAGGTAGAGTTTACCTACTCGATGCTCGTGTATCCTTCCACCACCCTTTTATGCAATTTGCAACATCTCTCCCCACCACATGCTAGTATTTTGAAAGAACTTTGTTTTCATGCCATCACGACAAGGTGCCTTATTTGGGTGCATTGAATTGATAGCCAATAGAATTTCTTCATCTGTAAAATTAGCTTCAAGTCTATTCTGGATAGAGGCAAATATCATATTTTTTAGACCTACTGCGGCTTCCTCAAAGATCACTTGGTCACTAGATTGGAAAAAATTTCAAAGAAACCCAAAACAATCTATTTGACATCCTCCACCTCCTCCCTCCATACTCCTTCATTGTCTTTGAGTCTAAATATTTTGTTCAGTTTCCTCCTAGAAGACGTCTTGTGATGGAAATAAGATGTATTCTTCTTGCCTTTTTTCATTTCATTGACCCTCAATTTTAGTCACCAATAAGCCTCACTTTTCTTGTACCAGAAATGTATCTCCTTTGCCAACTTAGAACACTTCTATAGAACCACGATGTCTGGGGGGGGAGTTGTTGGTATTGCTCAAAGGATTTTTTGGTCTTCTTAACTTTTGTTTTTATACTTCCAAAGTGCTCTTCTCCCAACTTTTTTATCTTCTCACCGCACACCTTAATTTTCTCTGGAACACTAAGGCCCTGGCTCTCTTCCCAACTCCTCTAGATAGTCTCTTCACATTGTGTCTCTCCAACCCATAAGGGCTCAAAAGCAAAAGGGTGCTCCTTATTCCTTTTATTTCTCTCAGTGGTGTTAGCATTGATAATAATCGGAGCATGGTCAAACTCATACTTCATTAGGTGGATTACTTTACAAAAAGTATACAGGTTGTTCCAGATACAGTTTGTAAGGGGCA
Organism: Alisma plantago-aquatica; assembly: GCA_963693085.1. Taxonomy (NCBI): domain Eukaryota; kingdom Viridiplantae; phylum Streptophyta; class Magnoliopsida; order Alismatales; family Alismataceae; genus Alisma; species Alisma plantago-aquatica. The sequence continues at coordinate 1,080,809,462 of OY856413.1, read as the reverse complement.
TATCTAATCTCTCATGAATAAGTGTCTCTGGGGTGTTACCTCTCCTCCAAGTAAAAGGAACTCATGTGGAGACCATGTCTATCTACTCGTAATCATTAATGACATCTCAAAAATTTTGTAGAAACTTATCTGGCTTCATTGGTCCCCCTTCCTTCTCTCATTTAAATGACCAAAGAAAGTCACCAGAACATCTGAGTCAAAGTGCAATTTTCTCATCAATTCCCAGGTCTTTGTTTTATGAGGTTGTTCCACCCACCTGTACATACTAACCACCCTCCAAATTTTGTCCCCTCCCCCTATAACCCAACACTCCACATGATGTTGTGAATAAGAAATAATTTACACTTCCCTATCCCTCCACCAAAAGCGAGCTCATCCTTCTCTTCCAATGCTCAAAATACATATGTCATCCAAAACACCAACCTCTTCAAGATTTATTTCCAGAACCATGGTTTCGATTAAGAAAATCAAATTTGGGCTCTCTCTCCGAAACCATGACTAGAGAGCTTGTATTGTGTCAGGGTGGCCTATTCCTTGACAATTCCATGTTAGGATTTTCATTACTCTTCGATGGGTTGGGTAAACCCAACCTCTACTACTTGGATGCCCTGCACCCCATTTACTATCTAGCTTTGGTCGTACTCAGCCTTTTGTTCCTTGCCTCCTTCTTCTAGCTTCTCACTATCATCAACTTCCATGTCTCTCAGTTCAGTTCTTCTTTGTCTTTTTCTCATGTGTATGCCCCACACAATAACATCTTCTATTACACCCAAGCAAGTCGCCTGACTCATCTTATACACCCAGACTGGGAGTTTCTTCTCCTCCTTCTATTGTCTGCTTTTTCTTTGTTGGTTGTGTGCTTTGCTTTGTTCTCTTTTCTTCTGTGCCCTTGTGAGCCCATCTTCTCGGGTCGTTGGTGCTTTCTCAGCAAGTCTTCTCCTTTCCTTTTTAGATCTATTATGATGTAGGACTTCACTTCTGCTGAACAACTCCCCTAGTACTGCTTCTCCTATAGTATTTGTCGTATCTTCACCACCAATTTTAGTCATCTCCAATGATGCTTCAGGTATATTGGCCTCCTCAAAGATCGAGAGTACCTACTTATGGGTGTAGAAGACAAAATGTTATTGTTACCCATTGAGTTTGGTTGCTTGTGTGCATTATTCTCTTTATTTCTCCTTGCACGGCCTGTTCTATCTTTTCCCCAAATCCACTGCTAAGATGCACTTCTTCGTCCTGGTTATCTAAGGCTTGGGGCATGGATTGCGTGCTAGGATCGTCCACGCCTGGTTTCCCTTTTGGTATTTTAATTACATTGCCAGTGTTTTCTTGGTCTTTATGTCACTGCTCATTGTAAGCGTTCACCAACTTGCCTTCCCTTCTCAGATTACTACTGCCACTCATCTTCCTCCCTACTGACTCCCCTCCAGCACTGGAACCCTCACTCCATCCCTATTGCTTCCGTTGGTTTGTCCATGTTGAAATATAAGTTTCTTCTTAGTACTTCCCTCTCAATAAACTTCTTCCAAAATGGGTATCCTTGGTTTTTCTTGTCAATGCCTTCAATCATGCTCCCATTTCTTTTTTTTGTTCTTTATCATTTTCCTGTGATGGGTAGGCCCAATCAAGATGACCCAGTCTCGCACACAAGTAGCTGATGGATGATAGCCTTTCATACTTCATCTCATACTCAACTGACTTTTGGTCCTTTACATGTATATGTAGAACTCTCTTTAGGGTTTTTGAAACATCCAGAGAGATCCTGACTCTTATTGATGCTTCTAAGTCGAGGTCATCCATGTCAGTTTGGATAACCTCTCTGAGATGACTTTCTCTCCTACGGACTGCTGATAACACCAAATTTTGTGATGTTTTTGGCCCTTATTTCGTTCTCAAATTTGCCCTTTTAAACTATTTTCCTCTCCTTTCTGTCATGTTTTTGAATAAACAGGTCGCGCTACGCTCTTAACTCAATTTTATCATCTTTTGTAGAGTTTCCTCATTTTTCCACTCATTTATCAGCAAAAGGCCTGTCCCGGCCCATGAACGTGTTCTATCTATATCGGCCCTCCTACCCGTCGGCCGACACACTCACTGCCCGACATACAGCAGCCCGATACAACTGCCGCATGACACGGGCGTGCCACACAAGGAAGATCTGACAGGCGATATGCCACTTACCCGACAGGGAGCTGTGCTCGCCACGACTACTGAAATGTGTCGCGCGATACAAGCCACCCACCTCCAGGCACCCACTCGTCACGACACCCGACACGCTTACAGCTCGACACCCTCTGTGTCGGGCGAAACGCATATCAGGCATCCCTGAAGCCGCAATAATATAGCTGATGGAGGACATGTGGCGCCTGGAGAACCGCAACTTCTCCCAACCACTGCCTATAAATAGCAGCTATAGGACTCCGATGGGACAGGTCAGAACCTCGTGAAAGCTAACTTTGGAAAGTATCTGGAGCTGATGTGTCATGTCCCAGAGGTGTACTGGGTGATACTAGGTGAGCACTTCCCCGACCCGAGAGGGTGGGAATGGTTCATTTAGAATCCGTCTCGGTAGCCGCAGCAACCTGATATCGACTAGAGGGGTTGTCCGATATGAGGAACCCGATACTCTAAGTGATCCCTAGCCCAGCACGATACCAAGCCCGATACAAATCAATCGTTACGGTGTGTCGCCCGAGAGGGTGGCATCCCGACACGGGCGTATCGGCCATGAGTGCTTTCACCCTTATGTCTGTCTATCATGGCGTGTTTCCCGACAGGGGATGCCACCCGACACAGGTGTATCGGGCAGAGCTCCCGCCTGGTATCGGGCTAGAGGGACCTTAGGGATCTGTTGTTGCTTGTCGATTTCCTAAATCAAGGAGATGATACCTATCTTTCCTTTTTCAGTCATTTACTTTCTTTACTTACGCAATGTAACCAAACCCTTCTATATAATGATTATGCTAATGGAATTAGAGTAGCTTTAAATATCTGTTGGCTTTATGTTTGGTTCCTTCTTGTTGGATGATTACTTTGTTTAGCATCTGAACTCTAACTTGTATGCTTGGATCATGTTTTGACTAGCTATCGAATCGTGATTCCCGTTGTAGCAACCTCGAGAGAGGTGTTGTGGCTCTAGTGTTTGGTCCGATCCGGGAGTACGAGAGTACCCAGGATCAGAGTTGCTTTAGTGATCTTTCCACTCTAAACCAAGTCCAGCAACCTTGAGAGAGGTGTTGGTGCTTAGTTAGAGGTACCCTCTTCGAGAGAAGGGGTACTAGATGTTCCGGCTGCCGCTTGTTTTACTGAAGTTTCCTCCTTAATTCCTTACCAAAGCAATAGTGTTATCTCCTCTGGTTCTTTTGCGCAAAACCCCTAAAAAACCGATAAATGCTTAAAAACCTTAATTTTCCATGTAACTCCAATTGGAGATAGTTTTCTTTTATTTTATCGATCTTTGCCTGTTGTTCCCTTTGGGAACTTTATCCTCACCTTGCTTTTACCTGAGTGGAATGTGTTGATTCTGAGTTCTTAACACTACCACCCTGTGGTTCGACCCCGATCGCTACTTCGAACCCCGTCATCGTTGCGGGGGCCTAAGAGTCGGGTTATTTAAAAGTCTGACTACTCCAAATCTGCTCCATTTGGACGTGCGATTTAGGCAGGTCAACTTTTTGGGGATAAGGCAAAATGGTGTTGTTAATGAACCCGAATCCACTAACTACACTCTCGTGCCTCAAAATTAGTAATGAGCTTGACAACACTTTTTCCTTTTTGATCTTCTAACCTGAAATGAGTATAGAGTAGTTTGTTTTACTAATACAAGCTTTCTAACTTGATTATACGTGTTATTCAGGTACTCAGGAAAGAAGCATTTTGCTCAGTCGAGCACCGACACCGCTAGTCATGCCACCACGCGTCGAACCACCTCTTTTAGAGGGTGAGAAAAATGCTAGAGTTGGACCCCACTCACCTCCGTGTGGGAACAATGACCGTTATAATGGCGATCAGCAACAGGAAGAACCTGAAACAGAACAATTTGAGGATGATCACCATCATGAGAGATGTCGTCATCAACATAGACACTGAAGAAATCAACATAATCAGGAGCAGAACCATGGAAACAACGACAACGAAGATTTTAACGAAGAAGAAAAGACCCTCAGGGAGTTGGCTGCCACAAAGGCCAATAACTCAAGATGTCATGTTGTTATCCCAAGGTTCAATGCAACTAACTTTGAGCTAAAACCATCTGTCATTTCTATGATCCAAAACAAGAGCTTCTAAGGGAATTCGAAGAATGATAACCCTTACCATCATTTAGATGCGTTTAAGAACATCTGTGATACAATTAAAATGTGGGGAGTTCCACAAGAGGTTATTTACTGCAAGGCCTTCATCTTCAACTTAGAGGACAAGGCCCTATCATGGTACCTTGGGCTACCACATCAAGCTCTCAACAGAGGGAATGCATTGGCAAACGCTTTTGTAAATAAGTTTTACCCTATAGAGAAAATTGTTAGGAATAGACAGAGGATCACCTCATTTATGCAAAAGCCGAATGAGAATCTACACAAAACTTGGGAAAGATATCCAAAATATCAGAGGGACTGCCCTCATCACAAATACAAGAAGGGTTTTCTGATAACCACCTTTTACAATGGTCTGACCCATAAAGAAAGGGTTTCACTGAATGCAGCTGCAAGAAGTGACTTTCTGGGGAAGAAGCCCAACAGATCCAAAAAGATCATCGAGAACATGGCCGAACTACAAGCTGGCACTGAATACGACAGATCTGATAGACGATATGCTAAGAAGGATGCTAGTGAAGGACCTTCGATCGAATCCAAGGCTCTTGAAGCTATCACCACTCAAATCCAGAAGATAGCCACTGATGTCAGACAATTGAAAGAATCAGATGGAAAAGGGAAGAAACAGGTTGAGAAAGTTATGAAGTGTGTCACCTGCAGAGAAGGTGGATACGAGGTTGATAACTGCACTTACACCTGGCCTGGCGAATCAAGTGAAAGTGAATCTGAAGCAGAGGAAGATGAGAACGTCTCTTTTGTCCACTTCAAGAGACTGGATCATCTTGGTTTTAACTACGGCAACAAGGATGCGTCCGAAAACTCACATCATCTGAATAACCCAACCAAGCAACCGCAAGGTTTTGATAAAAGAGGGGGACAAGGTCATTTCACCAGAACTACCAGTTTCCAATCGAACAAGACAAACTTCCAAGGGCAAGGAAAGTACCAAAGTCGCCAAGCAGCTAACCCTAGTCAAAGCCATGATCAAGCTAAGGAGCAAAGTCAGGACAAGAACTCGAACCAACCAGACTTGGTGGGTCAATTGTTTGATTCTGTAAAAAGACAGGATACTATCAACAACCAGATGGTGCAAAGCTCACTGCCAAATTCAGGATTTCTGAACACGATGCAGGTTCAGATGGCAGACATACAGACGCACCAATGCCAAATAGATCAGCAGTTGGTCCAGATGGCCGAGTTAATAAAGAATCCCTCGGGTAAGATACCCTCCAACACTAAATCTGCTGAAATGGCAGTGCTGAGATCAGGAAAGACAGTAGAACATCCTGAAGCAGCAAGACCCGAGGAACCAGAATCAAAGACTGACACAGAAAATCCCATGGAGGAAGACAACCAACAAGCTCATGACAGGGAGCCAGTACCAAGATCTATGGAGGAACTGTATGATAAAAGAAGTCCTTACTCTCCTAAGTTGCCTTTCCCTTACAAACTGATAAAGGCACATCTTAAAAAGTGTTATGAGAGGTTTATGGAGTCAGTAAATAAGCTTTACCTCGAAGTACCCTTTATGGATGCTTTAGAGGAAATGCCGACCTACGCCAAGTTTTTCAAGGATCTGATAACCAAGAAGAAAAAAGGCGGAAGGGTTGAGACCGTGCATCTAGCTAGTATGTATTATGCTTTTTTCAAAGTGGATTTATCCAACATAGAGAAGGATCCAGGGGCTTTCACCATTCCTTTTTCCGTTGGAGATAATATCGAGCAGAAAGGTCTTGCTGATTTAGGGGCTAACATCAGCCTTATGCCCCTATGCCTAGCGCAGTGTTTGGGTTTGACGGATATTGTCAAGACCAATATGAGGATTGAATTGGCATACCATTCATTTAAGAGACCTGTAGGTGTTGTTGAGGATGTATCGGTCCGTGTGGGAAGTTTCTTGATTCTATGCGACATTGTGGTCATTGACACTGTGGAGGACCCTAGTTGTCCTATCATCTTTGGATGCCCTTTCTTGGCTACGGGAAGAGCATTGATTGATGTCGATGAGGGAATAATCACTCTAAGGGTCGGAAATGATCACTTAGATTTCAAATTAAAGGATTCTATGAAGGGACCATCCCTGCTAGAATCTGCCTACTTTGTAGAAAGCTACAACCAATTTTGTGAAGAGATGGAGGAAGATATCGTAATGGTAGACCCGCTTGTGAGAGCTTTGAGCAAACAAGATTCTGATGCTGAAGATTCTGAAGATCCAGAGGTTGTAGAGTTTCTCAACTATCTAAATCGGTTTGATAAATATCTGAGCGACGAGGAAGAAGTAATAGAAACAGTTAAGTTTTCTTCTTTAGAGGAGGCATCAGAAGAAAAGGCACCCAAGGCTAAACCAGAGTTGAAGCAGCAACCTGAAGGATTAAGGTATGAATTTCTAGATCAAGAAGAGAGAAATCCTGTCATCGTTAATGCCCATCTTACGAAGGATCAATTGGAAAAGCTTCTTGAGGAGTTGAGACTCCACAGGCAGGCTATAGGATACTCGGTAGAGGATATCAAAGGCCTTAGCCCTGCGCTATGCATGCATCACATTAATTTGGAAGAATCTGCTAAACCTCTGGCTCAACCCCAGAGGAAATTGAACTAGATGCTAAAAGAAGTTGTGAAGAAAGAAGTAATCAAACTGAGGGATGTAGGGATCATTTACCCAATCAGTGACAGTAACTGGGCGAGTCTGATCCATGTGGTACCGAAGAAGGTGGGTATAACAGTAGTAAAAGGAGATAAAGGTGATGAAGTGGCGGTTCAGACCATCACCGGATGGAGGATGTGTATTGATTACTGAAAACTGAACCAAGCACAAATAAAGATCATTATCCGCTTCCTTTCATTGATCATGTTCTGGAAAGATTGGCGCATCATGACTATTTCTGCTTTTTGGATGGTTTTTTTGGGTTTTATCAAGTCCCTATCTTACCAGATGATCAAGAAAAAACCACTTTTACCTGTTTCTATGAGACTTACGCCTTCTGAAGAATGCCTTTTGGCCTGTGCAATGCTCCCGCAACATTTCAACGTTGCATGATATCGATGTTTTCAGATTTTATGGAAGACATTGTAGAAGTTTTCATGGATGAATTTTCCGTCTATGGAAAGGACTTCGATGCCTTCCTGAAAAACCTGTCTCTGGTCTTGCAACGCTGTGTAGAAAAGAGTCTGGTCCTGAACTGGGAGAAGTGCCACTTTATGGTATGAGAAGGCATTGTGTTAGGGCATAAAGTCTCGAGGTGTGGCATCGAGGTAGACGTTAGTCAGGTTGAAGCCATATCTAAGCTACCCCCATCGAAGTCTGTAACAGGGTGCGGAGTTTTCTCAGGCACGCTGGATATTACTGAAGATTCATAAAAGACTTCTCAAAGATCTCGAAACTGTTGTCCAACCTTCTGGTAAAGGATGTTGAATTCAATTTCTGTGACGATTGTCTAATTGCTTTTCAGGCCTTAAAAGATGCCCTTATCTCACCGCCTATCCTTCAAGCTCCGGACTGGGAGATACCTTTCGAGCTTATGTGTGACACGAGTGACTATGCTGTAGGAGCATTCCTGGGATAGAAAAAGGATAAAAGGCACCATGTAATTTGCTACGCTAGTCATACTCTGGATGAAGCTCAGGTGAATTACACGACTACAGAGAAAGAGATGCTCGTGATTGTCTTTGCTTTTGACAAGTTCGGATCCTATCTTATCGAAATGAAGATGAAGGTCTACACAGACCATGGCACAATAAGATATCTTATGCATAAAAATGATACCAAGCCCAGGTTGTTAAGGTGGGCCTTGCTACTCCAGGAGTTCAACCACAAGATCGTTGATAAGAAGGGTGCGGAAAATGTAGTCACAGACCACTTATCAAGGATCGTAGTCGAAGACCAGAAGGAGCCACCTATTAATGACAACTATGTTGATGAAGCCTTGTTGATGGTTGAAACCAAAGATGAGAATTTGCCTTGGTTTGCAGATATTTGTAATTATCTTGCCTACATGGAGTTGCCTACTGATATAACTTTCAATCAAAAGAAGAAGCTCTTTTCGGATGTAAAGAACTACTATTGGGATGATCCTCTTCTCTTTAGAAGATGCGCAGACAACCTATATAGAAGGTGTATCCCTGAAGAAGAAGTCCCAAACATTCTAAAAGAATGTCATGCCTCTCCATATGGAGGACACTTGGGGAGCGAAAAAACCGCTGCCAAGGTGTTGCAATCGGGTTTTTACTGGCCCTCCTTATTCAAGGATGTTGCAAATTATGTAAACATTTGTAAAGAATGCCAATCGACAGGAAACATTGGAAGAAGAAATGAGATGCCTATGGCCAATTGGGTTGAAGTTGAGATCTTAGATGTATGGGGAATTGACTACATGGGTCTATTTCCCCCATCAAAAGGGTATCAATACATTCTAGTCGCAGTGGATTATGTGTCTAAATGGGTGGAAGTTGTTGCCACTCAAACTTGCGACTCCAAGTCAGTGATCAAGTTGTTTGAGAAGACTATCTTCCCTTGCTTCGGAGTACCTCGTACTGTGATAAGAGATGGTGGATCGCATTTCGGGGAAAAATAGTTTGAAGCGCTCCTGCAGAAGTATGGGGTTAAACACAAGGTCACTACGCCCTACCACCCTCAAACTTCAGGGTGGGTGGATGTTTTGAATTTGAAAATTAAGAAGATTTTAGAGAAGACTGTCTGCCGCATGAGGAAAGATTGGTCGATGAAGTTTGATGACGCCCTTTGGGCCTACAAAACTACATATAAAACACCCATTGGAACTACCCCTTACAAATTGATTTATGGGAAATCATGTCATCTACCTTTAGATCTTGAACACAAGGCTCTTTGGGCAATTAATTTCCTGAATATGGATCTGGAAAAGGATGGGGAGAAAAGATATCTATAGTTACAGTAACTCGAAGAATTGAGAATGCATGCCTATGAGAATGCAAGGATCTATAAGCAGAGGACCAAGGTGTGGCATGATGCCCACCTGAGGAAGAAGGATGTAAGTGAAGGTGACAAAGTTTTATTATTTAAATCTTCTATTCGTCTTTTTCTAGGTAAGCTACAAACAAGGTGGTCCGAACCCTTCACCGTAGTAAGGATATATCCATCAGGGATGATGGAGCTGTATGATAAAGAAGATCCATCCAAAGTTTTCCCAGTAAACGGGCACAAAGTAAAAAGGTTTTATGAAGATGAAGCGTTCATGAGAAGGACAGAGATAAGCTTGCAGGATGTGGAAATAGTTGAAGGTGCAAAGTGAAGGATCTGAAGTTGTCGAGATGACGATGCTAACTACAGCGCTCCTCGGGAGACAGCCTGAGTTTTTACTTTTCTTAGAATAGGACGTTATTTCATTTACTACAAGAAAAACATTATGAACATTATGATTGTAATAAGGCCCGAGTCAGCACATGCGTCACATGCTCTGACTCTTCTGTTTTATGGGCCACTGCTCGGTTTTATGAGCATTGATGAGTAATAATATATGAGGCCAGGAATTTCACCTTAGGCCAATGATGTTTTACCCATCAATTGCTTTTTCCTTCGCTTTATTTTCAGTTTTTCATCAAGTATCTTGTTCTGGAGCCTTGTATCGGGCAAGGATACCTTGTTCCCTGACCATATCAAGAAAAAGACTCAGGCGGTGTGCAAGACACTTCCTTATCGTCCTGGCATATCGGGCGACACACCTTAGCAATAAGTTGTGTCAGACGATCCACAGAGCAGTAAGCAACCGTGTCGGGCAGCAGGAGTAATAACCCTTGATTTGACAGATGGGACTGCTCATCTCGGGAATGATTTGCCTCATCGCCCAACATGTACCCATGTTTTACCCGTTTTACTCCCGATCTGGATTGCTATATATAGAACAGAAGTTTAACTATGTCGGGCACCTGCATTTACTCCTCACCTACTCCCGTGTCGTGCGGTAATTTCTCTCATTCCTCCCGTGTCACGCAACCTAGCTTCTGCTCTCGTGTCGCGCAAGCTAACTTCAGATAGCAAAGGTATAGCCCGACAGATGTATCATTCAGCTTGCCCGACACGACCCCCATGTCACACACTTTCGTATCGGACTCACGACTTTAGTTGATTTCCTGGTATCGCCCGACACACATTTGTGTTGGCTGCGTTACTTTTGACAGTGTCGTGCGACACATCTATAACGCGCGCTTTCCCGATACCTTATATCGGGTTAGACCTGTGTCGCCCTGTCTTGTTTTGCTTCGCGTGTCGGGCAACACCTTTTCTTTCAGAGCGACCGTACCATATCGGGCGCTTCGCATCGTGTGGTCGTGTCGCCCGACACACCTTCAACTTTAGACGTATCGGGCAATGGCCATAACATCCGGTTTTTCCCGTGTCACCCAGTCTTGTATCACCTCGCGTATTTCTCTTGACGGGCGACACTCGTGTCTTGTATCAGGCAAGAAATTTGTTCACGATGATGCCCGATTACTCACGATGAACCTATGCGATTTTTCAGCCGAACTTCGTATCGCCCGACACGACCGTATCGGGCAAACATCATATCGCTCAATTTTGAAGCCCGATATGGTGGTGTCAGGTAGCTTTTGTATCAGGCCGAACTTTTCTTATCATTCAATCAATTTTCTTTTAAACACTGATATCGGGTAAGGTGGAACATTTAAATGCTTAATAAACTTGTCTTATGATAGCAGATATGGCCCGTACAAAGCAAACCATCATTCAAGTTGACGAACACGGTCAGAGGATTGACACCGAGGCCATAGCTGAAACTACAACTGTCGGGCAGAAACTCCCGAACCCCGAAGCAGCTGGGCAATCCACAACTGAAAAGAGACCAAGGACGGAAGAATTAACGGCCCCAACGACAGTTTCAACCACAGAGGCAAAACCTATAGATCATACACTAGGGAGGTTCGTGCCCAGAGATAACGAGCACGAGTGTCGATACTCAGAACTGGCAAAAAAACTCTACAGGCCGAGCAGATTCTGCCACCAGTCCTCCTTCCTTCAACTAGGCATTTTCAACAAACTAGAAAATGTCCTAGCTGCAGCAGGGCTGAGGAAGATTTGCTTTAGCCACTCCGCCTCCTACACTGAACTCACCAGGGAGTTCATGTCATCTCTCCGTCGGGTGCAGAATAAACCTGAGGAAATTGAAGAATATGGTGGAGCAGATAGACTGCAGGGGTGGCTATACAATGTCGAGCACGCCATCTCCAAAAAGCTGCTCAACAAGATCTTCTCTTGTAGCGAGGAGGAGAAGGAACTGCTTAACAACGATGCAAGGATCACCAAAGGAGATGGGTTCAACTCCATGTAGCTCTAGAGGAAGCTGACCGGCGAGTCGTCATTCAAGCCGGCAATCAAGGTGGTGGCGGTGCACTCTTTCTTCTGGAGAATAGTGCACAATCTTGTGGCGTGCTTGCTCTTCAACAAGAATGAATCAAGCAACATCTACACCGAAGAACTCCATCTCATGTGGCATATGATGGAGGGCAATATGATCAACCTGTGACATTTCTTGCTGAATAGTCTACACCCAATAAAGGATGCCACCAAGGAGTATTGCATGGGTGACCTCGTCAATATGATTGCGGTCAGGTTAGGGTACCCACGGGAACCGCACAGTCTCTCAAGGACAAAGGGCGACGAGAAGATCGACCTCAAGTTCCTCATGTGGGTCAGCATCATTAAGAAGGAGGGGCGAAGCTACTTCTACAAATTCGTGAGAACAAGCACCCTCCTTCCGCTTCCTAGCTGCGCCAACTACAATGCAGAAACGCTGGTCTTCACCAGCACAGATATTGAAGCGGTGGCAGTCGAAGCCGCTTACGCTGCCACCACCAGTATACGAGAGAGGGCGGCTGCGAGAGGAGAACCAATTCCTCTCGACGCACGGCAGGACAAATCTTCAACAACTCCTGCCAAGCCGTCCACCACTCCAGAGCCACCGATGATAGCAATTGATAGAGTTGTCATCGCTCCTACCATCCCAGCCATGATCACGACAATATCTGCCATTGTTGAAGAAGTACCGGTGATCGTGGAGGTCGCCGAGACAACCGGGGCAGAGACAACCATACTAGCCCCGACGGAAGCTACCGCAGAAGAGACAGCCGCAGCTCCTGAAACTTTTGTGGTGCTCTTAGTGGCAGAAGAAGAAATGCAGTCAGATGCCAGAAATGAGGTGTTCGTCGAGATCCTCAAGATGGAGCTCGGAGCTGAGCAACCTATTCCAACACCGCAGTCAGTATCTCCCATAGTAGCTGCAGAGGAGGTCACCGACAATAGAGAGGTGGAGCAGCATCCAACCACACCGTGACCATCTCCATCACAACAAGGGGGCGAGGCAGAGACAACCGAGAAAGAACTTACACCTTGCCCAGAAGCAACTACCTCGCGAACAATCGAGATAGATTCTACCTCGTCGGGTAGACCCTCGCGTGCGAGGAGTGTCGTGAGGATGAGAGGGAGATCTACAGGAGCCCCTCCGTCACTTGGGAAGATGCTGGGGCACGAACTCGATCACAACCGAGAAAGTGCTTACACCTCGCCCAGAAGCAACAGAAAGCTAGTCGACTACATTTACTTTACTAACCCACAAGTTTTCTATTTTCTAGTAGAGGCTGAATAGCCAGGAGCGGCAACTGCTGACTCTAGTTGTCCTCCCCGTCCAACTAGAGGCACTCAACGCCACGCTGCAGCAAGCCCTCCAGCGCCTCGATGTGATCGAGGAGAGGATAAAAAGGAGGGACGATCACCCACGTCCAAGGTAGCCAAGGAGATCTCTGTCACCTCCTGGCTCAGGCTCTCAACCCTCTTCATCAACATCCTCTCTAAGATCATCATCCACTTCCTCCTCCAGTGGGCCATCCCCAATGCCCGAGGAAGGGACGCCACAAAGGTCAGCCAACAGAGCTCCATCACAACAGGTGAGCTTCCGCAGTTTGGAAGAAGCATCTCCCTAAGTCCCACTAGATGAAGCTGAGGAAAACAACGAAGCAATCAGCGTCAGGGAGGACTCTTCTGACGAATCTGAGGGAGAGGGTGGGGACATCTGATCCACCAATGAAAGACACCTCCCATAGGAAGAAGCTCAATGGCAGATGAATTCTCTGCGCCGTTGGAGATACTGTCCTTCGAGATGACCCCCCCATAGGGTCATCAGATACATGTCGATCAGGGACCAGAAACTACTAAACAAGGTCCTGAGGTCACAGGTAGATGAAGAAGATGTCGTCTGGAGTGACGACTACTTCTCCGTACGACGGAGAGCACTCAGAAGCATGTACCGCTCACCAGCCGTCATCAGAAAGAAGTTGTTCAGGGTCCTAGAAGGTGCAATAATAGAGAATATCAGCACCAGGACAGGTCGGCAAACAATATACAACACCACCCCGACCTTGCCAAGAAGATTGATGATGGGAGTACCAGACTCCATCGCGGTGGCCAACATGCTGCGACACATCAAAGAGCACAACACGAACATCATGTTGGCCCCGTACAAGCACCGCAACATGTGGTTCCTGTGTGTGGCAGACCTCCGGAACCATGATGTCGAGCTCCTCAACTGCATCAACAAGGAGGTGCCACACTCAGGACTTATTTTCAATCACCCGGAGGATAAACATCTCATGCTTCTACCACTGCGTCTTCTCCGAGCCATCAAGCAAGGAGTCCAACGTCATAGAAGCGTTTGAAACTTCTTCTCTATCGGAGACTTCCCGATCCAAGTAGAAGAGGGAAATGGAAACAGCGCCTTTATCGTCTTGTGCGCCATGGAACTTCTCAACATATTCAAATACATAAGGCATCTCCAGGGCTAAAACTTCTTCCAGCTCAGGAGCACCTACTCCTTGTTGCTGATCAAAGACAGGTGCTACTTCCAAGATGTAGGGGTACCACAGAGGCTGCTGGACAGTGATCAAGCAGACGAATCTTCGTAACCCAGCAGCACTCTAGAGAAAGAAGCTGAGAAAGAAGCATACATCTATGGGGCAGGCAAGTGGTTAGAAATCCTGCGGGAAGTACACGGAATCGAAGACCCCGCTTCTCCTGAAACATCAGAAGAAATGATCAACAACTTCGACTGTTTCTCATGCTCTACTCTCACGCAGGAGCAGGTCAATGAAGTTCTTCTGAAGTTAGCTGACTCTACCCCGGCAGATGTCATCTACGAGGCAGATAGTGTCATAGTACCAGTTGATGAATTGAGGGACATGGTAAAAGAAGGAGGATGTTTGGCGATATCTGTGGCGTCCGCCTACATCCAAACACTACAGAAGAAGTTTGAACATGCATACATAGCTCATCCAATGTTGTTCAAAACCATCTGCCTTGTCGATGAATCAGGAGTGAAGCAAACCTTTCTGGCAGAGTTGCAGTGTATAGTTCCACGCACTATCTTCCTACCCATCTTGCACTACAATCACTGGACGCTCTTAACGATGTACACTCGCCAACGAGTAGGAATCTTCTACAACAGCTTGGATAGCAACAAAGATCATCCGGTGTAGTGTACATCGACAACGTTGACACCCCTCGAGCGCTTAGTACAAAAATACTACGAGGAGGTGGCGGCATTGATACAACCATTCTTGGAGACGGCAGTGAGCAAATGGCACGAGCTCCAATTCTGTCGCCACAATCCACAACAAATTCCTTTTATCCAACGACTGTGGCATCTTCGTGCTGGAATGGATATCAAATCAAGAGATGCCTGACCAGCTCCACCACATCGACTACCACAACAAACGAGGAGAATATGTGTGGGAGCTTCTATCATGCAAAGGCGCGCTCACCAGCTAACCCTCACTGTGTTAACATTACCCTACCTTAGCTACTTCACAACTCTGGGACAGAGTGTGGAGTAAGTTTGGGGGGGTGACTATGTACCAGTGAGGGAGGTACTAAAAGCACTTCAAACTTCACCTATTTTGTTCTTTTTGTTATTTTTCAATAACATGTGTACATATACATATACATGCCTCATACAAAAAAAATAAAAAAATTTTGCCTCCATACATATGTACAAAGACACTTTAGAGTAAAAACATGATACGACTTCTTGCCAGTTTGTTTTCTCTGTGTCCAAAGAGATGTAGGTTTTGTTATGTCTTTTCGAAAATGCAACCTCAAACAACAAAAGACTACGACTTTCCATGCCAAAAATTTTGAAAAATAATCTCGCAACAACTAAAAGATGTGTATGCAGAAGGAAAAAGCTGCCCAAACAGCACAAATTTCTCTTGTTTTCCCTTACCCAACAAAATCCCCAAAAGAGAGAATAGCCTTGTGAGAGTGAATAAAAGCATGAAAGTTGTGCCAAACGAAAAAAAAAAATGTATACACACTTGTGTTCCAAAAGTACCCATTTTTTGGTCTCCTTAATTTTTGTTTTTATACTTCCAAAGTGCTCTTCTCCCAACTTTTTTATCTTCTCACCGCACACATTAATTTTCTCAGGAACACTAAGGCCCTGGCTCTCATCCCAACTCCTCTAGATAGTCTCTTCACATTGTGTCTCTCCAACCCATAAGGGCTCAAAAGGAAAAGGGTGCTCCTTCTTCCTTTTATTTCTCTCAGTGGTGTTAGCATTGATAATAATCGGAGCATGGTCAAACTCATACTTCATTAGGTGGATTACTTTACAAAAAGTATATAGGTTGTTCCAGATAGAGTTTGTAAGGGGCATATCTAATCTCTCATGAATAAGTGTCTATGGGGTATTACCTCTCCTCCAAGTAAAAGGAACTCATGTGGAGACCATGTCTATCTACTCGTAATCATTAATGACATCTCAAAAATTTTGTAAAAACTTATCTGGCTTCATTGGTCCCCCTTCCTTCTCTATGTGTGACCTTCTCTCATTTAAATGACCAAAGAAAGTCACCAGAACATATGAGTCAAAATGAAATTTTCTCATCAATTCCCCGGTCTTTATTTTATGAGGTTGTTCCTCCCACCTGTACATACTAACCACCGTCCAAATTTTGTCCCCTCCCCCTATAACCCAACACTCCACATGATGTTGTGAATAAGAAATAATTTCCACTTCCCTATCCCTCCACCAAAATCCAACTAATCCTTCTCTTCCAATGCTCAAAATACAAATGTCATCCAAAACACCAACCTCTTCAAGCTTTATTTCCAGAACCATGGTTTCGATTAAGAAAATCAAATTTGGACTCTCTCTCCAAATCCATGACTAGAGAGCTTATACTGTGTTAGGGTGGCCTATTCCATGACAATTCCATGTTAGGATTTTCATTACTCTTCGATGGGTTGGGATAACCCAACCTCTACTACTTGGATGTCCTGCACCCCATTTACTATCTAGTTTTGGTCGTACTAAGCCTTTTGTTTCTTGCCTCCTTCTGCTAGCTTCTCACTGTCATCAACTTCCATGTCTCTCGGTTCAGTTCTTCTTTGTCTTTTTCTCATGTGTATGTCCCACACAATAACATCTTCTATTACACCCAAGCAAGTCGCCTGACTCATCTTGTAGACCCATAATGGGAGTTTCTTCTCCTCCTTCTATTATCTGCTTTTTCTTTGTTGGTTGTGTTCTTCGCTTTATTCTTTATTCTTTTGTGCCCTTGTCATCCCATCTTCTCGGGTCGTTGGTGCTTTCTCAGCAGGTCTTCTCCTTTTCTTTGTAGATCTATTATGATGTAGGTCTTCACTTCTACTGAACAACTCCCCTAGTACTGCTTCTCCTATAGTATTTGTTGTATCTTCACCACCAATTTTAGTCATATCCAATGATGCTTCAGGTATATTGGCCTCCTCAAAGATCGAGAGTACCTACTTAGGGGTGTAGGAGATAAAATGTTATTGTTACCCATTAAGTTTGGTTGCTTGTGTGCATTCTTCTCTTTGTTTCTCCTTGCACAGCCTGTTCTATCTTTTCCCCTAATCAACTGCTAAGATGTACTTCTTCATCGTAGTTATCTGAGGCTTGGTGCATGGATTGCGTGCTAGGATCCTCCATGTCTGGTTTCCCTTTTGGTCTTTTGATTACATTGCCAGTGTTTTCTTGGTCTTTATCTCACTGCTCATTGTAAGTGTTCACCAACTTGCCTTCCCTTCTCAGATTACTACTGCCACTCATCTTCCTCCCTACTGATTCCCCTCTAGCACTGGAACCCTCACTCCATCCCTATTGCTTCTGTTGGTTTGGTCATGTTGAAAGATAAGTTTCTTCTTAGTACTTCCCTCTCAATAAACTTCTTCCAAAATGGGTATCCTTGGTTTTTCTTGGCAATGCCTTCAATCATGCTCCCATTTCTTTTTTTTGTTCTTTATCCTTTTCCTATGATGGGTAGGCCCGATCAAGATGACCCAATCTCCCACACAAGTAGTTGATGGATGATAGCCTTTCATACTTCACCTCAATCTCAACTGACTTTTGGTCCTTTACATGTATATGTAGAACTCTCTTTAGGGCTTTTGAAACATCCAGAGAGATCCTGACTCTTGTTGATGCTTCTAAGTCGAGGTCATCCATGTCAGTTTGGATAACCTCTCTGAGATGACTTTCTCTCCTACAGACTGCTGATAACACCAAATTTTGTGATGTTTTTGGCCCTTATTTCATTGTCAAATCTGCCCTTCTAAATTGTTTTCCTCTCATTTTTGTCATGTTTTTGAATAAACAGGTTGCGCTATGCTCTTAACTCAATTTTATCATCTTTTGCATATTTTTCCTCGTTTTTCCACTCATTTATCAGCAAATGGCCCGTCCCGGCCCATGAATGTGTTCTACCTGCATCGGCCCTCCTACCAGTCGGCCGACACACTCACCGCCCGACATACAGCAGCTCGATACAGCTGTCGCATTACACGGGCGTGCCGCGCAAGGAAGATCTGATGGGCGATACGCCACTTACCCGATAGGGAGTTGTGCTTTCCACGACTACTGAAACATGTCTCCAAATACAAGCCACCCACTGGCAGGCACCCACTCGTCACGACACCTGAAAGACTTACAGCCTGACACCCTCTGTGTCAGGTGACATGCATATCGGGCATCCCTCAAGCCGCAATAATAGAGCTGATGGAGGACACGTGGCGCCTGGAGAACCGCAACTTCTTCCAACCACAACATATAAATAGCAGCTACAGGACTCCGATGGGACGGGTCGGAACCTCATGAAAGCTAACTTTGGAAAGTATCTAGAGCTAGTGGGTCACGTCCCAGAGGTGTACCGGGCGATACTAGGTGGGCACTTCCCCAACCCGAGAGGGCGGGAATGGTTCACTTAGAATCTGTCCTGGTAGTCACAGCAGACCGATATCGACCAGAGGGGCCACTCGATATGATGAACCTTATACTCTAAGTGATCCCTAGCCCAGCATGATACCGAGCTCGATATGAATCAATCATTACGGTGTATCGCCCGAGAGGGTGGCATCCCGACACAGGCATATCAGGCATGAGCGCTTTGACCCACACGTCGGTTTGTCATGGCGTGTCGCCCAACAGGGGATACCACCTGACACAGGCGTATCGGGCAGAGCTCCCGCCCGGTATCAGGCTAGAGGGCCCTTAGGGATCTTCTACTCCTTGTCGATTTCCTAAATCAAGGAGACGATACATATCTTTCCTTTTTCAGTCATTTACTTTCTTTACTTACACAATGTAAACAAACCCTTTTATATAATGATTATGCTAATGGAATTAGAGGAGCTTTAAATATCTGTTGGATTTATGTTTGGTTCCTTCTTGTTGGATGATTACTTTGTTTAGCATCCGAACTCAAGATTGTATGCTTGGATCATGTTTTGACTAGCTATCGAATCGTGTTTCCCGTTGCAACAACCTCGAGAGAGGTGTTGTGGCTCTAGTGTTTGGTCCGATCTGGGAGTACGAGAGTACCCGAGATCAGAGTTGCTTTAGTGATCTTTCCACTCTAACCCAAGTCTAGCAACATTGAGAGAGGTGTTGGTGCTTAGTTAGAGGTACCCTCTTCGAGAGAAGGGGTACTGGATGTTCCTGCTGCCTCTTGTTTTACCGAAGTTTCCTCCTTCGTTCCTTACCAAAGAAATAGTGTTATCTCCTCTGGTTCTTTTGTGAAAAACCCCTAAAAAACCGATAAATGCTGAAAAACCTTAATTTTCCTTGTAACAACAGTTGGAGATAGTTTTCTTTTATTTTATCAATCTTCGCCTGTTGTTCCCTTTGGGAACTTTATCCTCACCTTGCTTTTACTAGAGTTTAATGTGTTGATTCCGAGTTCTTAACACTACCATACTTGTCCCTGTGGTTCGACCTCGATCGCTACTTTGGACCCTGTCATTGTTGTGGGGGCCTAAGAGTCGGGTTATTTAAAATTCTGACTCTCCAAATCCGCTCCTTTTGGACGCGGGATTTAGGCTGGTCAAATGCTTCATCTGAACTAAACCCTAGAGGGAGGTCATAAAGCCTCACCCAAAAAGGACTATAAATGAGTGTTGTTTGCTCTGGTTGTTTGCTACCATCAATCTCCTTGAACAGAAGGAGTTTATTTTTGAAGTTCCAAGGTGCCCCCTCCAACACCTTCTTATTATCCTTCCAATGGAAGAATTGTATCATAAAGATCCCTACATCTATATACTTGAATAGCACCTTGGATGAGAGGGACCATGCCTGGGTTAGGGTTCGTTTCATCACCCATAAGTTGTATCCTCAGTCTGCAAAAATCCTTTTGACAACTTCCAATTGGATGGATGTTCTTCCCCATCGTTTGTTTCTTCCTCTGGTATTTGAATCACGTCCTCCTCCTCTTCCATAAGTCTGAGTCTTTTGCATCTATCTGTGTGTTTTGCTTCCATGGGTGAGACAAAATGAGGACAAAAAGCATAACCCTTATACCTATAAGAGAGAGATTACTCGTGGGTGGTGAGGTTGAGCGACCACCACAAACCCTAATCATTGCAGTGCTTAGAGCCAATGCAGATTGGAGTTGAGCAGTCTTGAGCTTTCTACCCAAACGTTTTGACTAAATTAAAACATAAGAGTAGACAAGTTAATCAACAAAAATGCATATCAATGTTCTTTAGTTTTGAGATAAGAGGTTTACTAGTCTGCACTATCAGGATGAACACATTTCACATCAATATGGTGCGTATCAAAAAGGCTACTTGGCCCCGTTGGTACTTTAGTTGTCTACCCCTATCTATTTGACTGAGGTTCAATTCTCTCTTACAATTTTACTTTTTACAAAGAAATATGTGTTTGGATGATAATAATTATAGCAAATAAAAAATTATCAATATCTACATAAACACCTTTGCCTCTCATGATTTGGATGGATAATAATTTTTTATAGAAAACACATATGGTGGAAGACATAACAAAAAGAAGTTGATGATGCCATCATCATAAATTCCTATCCTGTCGAAATAGAGAAATTAAGTCAACATATAGCATGCCAAAGATCTCGAAAGAAAAGGGAGAAAAATGATGAAGGTATGCCTCAAACTCTACACCATTCTTATTAATCTTATGAGTACCTTTTTTTAGATCTGGACTTACCTCTTAAGTGGCTATCAAAATTATCACCAATGTAGATATAGACCTAGTATGATCAAAAGAAATGTGCTTGCCATTAATCCTATCTAATGTTGTGATGTTGACAAGTCTTTGGGAATAGATACCATAATGTCGCATGCAAAGAAAAGTGAAATGAGTTACTTTGATACATTCTATCCATGCAAAAGAGATCCTTTCAAATGACATCATAGAAAAACTTAAATTTGGGGAGAATGTGATACTGTGTGGAAGGTCTTAGAAAGAATCATACATGCATAGTGAGAAAGAGACAATGCTCATTTTCAAGATAAAGGGGGATTTTCATTCAATATCTTATAATACCTCAGTACTCAACATGTGACATAGGTAATCGAAGATAACCAACTGAAATGACCAAGAGAATATTTTTCATGGTATGGCTATAGAGATGTGAGAAATCCTTGTTGTTTTTTGGACAAAACAATTTCTATATATCATTGCCAGATTATATTATAGTATGTGGATGTTTTAGGGTAGTACTAGAATGACTACATGACAACTTGGATCTAGTCAAACGATGGTATTAGTGTTGGTATGTATTCCCAGAGAACCAATTATATGATCATCGCAATGACATATTATGTAAACAATTTGATTAATAATAAAGGCAATCGTTCAATTTATTCTATTTATTTAGTTATCAGATAATGATCAAACATAATCAATGTCTAAATAATGATATTACTTAATGACATACGCCTTTGGGTTAAGGATTTGAACGTTGAGATCATACATATGTCAAGAGTATATGCATTCTTGTTATGTTCCTAGTCAGATGTTTTTGTGGAAGGATAATAGACAACAACAACACTTAAGATTCGAGTGTGTGTTGGTTGATGACAAAATATGATTAGTCATGATATGTGATATCAAACCAAGAACATAGATTCTTGTTAGAGAATTGTGTATCAAACATACTCACTTTGAGAATGACACATGGAAACCATGATCGATAGTTTGAGTCATCTCTCATAGTGGTGGTGATTATAATTCTTAGACTTAAACTCGGTACATTCATCACATTCCATTCACTGTGTTTTGACATCATCCACCATGGTCCTGAATAAGGGTTTCCATAAAGGTGGTTATCAGGTGCACCATGATACATGGGGATGACTAATGAGTGATTTATATGGAGTTTGTCCCTCCTACAAGAGTTTGATATTCTGGCCACTTGATAAGTGAGACTGAGAAATGCATGGCCATGATAATATGAGCCAATATGTGATAATAAGCTTACAATATCTCAGACAGTCTACTCTAGTTCAAGGAACATGGATTGAACATTGAACATGGTGATGATTCCATGCCTCAAGTTCAATTTGGATATCAAAGATAAAGGATCTATATATTCGGTATAACATTGATCACAAATTGTAGGTTAAGTTGTTCTCCAACTTCTCCAATTACTTGGGTAGCAATGAAGTCTTGCTAGATATCAATCATTGCTTGTGAAATTATAATATAATTATGAATATCGTTGCCAACATAATTTGGAGCCTATCGGGTCACACACAGGATGTATTAGAATAGGAATATAATTGTAGGTGTAATTGGAAATGTTCCAAGTCAAATTTATTACTAAAATATTTAGGTAATCTAGTAGAATAATATTGAAATATAATTTGAGTTAAATATTTCAAATATTTAATTTGATTAATCAGATTCCATTATTAAGTCTGGTAGATAATTGATTGACAATAACTAGATGACAAAAATTAGTTAATGAATTAATATGATTAATTGGTTAATTAAATAGTTCTAGAATATTCTTTAAATAGTCCACGAGCGGATCATTTTAAATGCAAATGCAACCTTTTATTTATCCAAAGATTTTGGGAAAGATTTCTTCCTTTTGTCTCCTATATTTAGGAGTGTGACGGCTAGACCTTTATGATAGGCTCAGACACACTCTTGTATGTGAACCCTAGTCATCATCATCCCCAAGAGAGTGAGAGAGAGAAGGAGAGCAACCAATGCTAGCACACCATCAAGAAGGAGGCTACTCCTTCCCGCGGGCTTGAGAAGCATGACGTGGAGTTCCAGTCCATCCCCGTGGATGAAGTAGATACACAAATGTTGAGTTGTCTATGATTGGATGGTGAACAAGGACCATATGTGCATGTGAGAAGCCACACACATCACCCCATGAAGGGACTTCTCTGGACTTTCTTTGAGATAAGGTATATGACATGCACCCTCTTTCCGAATATGTTTTTATCCACAAAATCTTCTAGTAGAGTATATGATGATATTTATTGTTTTTGTTATGTTTATCGCCTCCAAAAACCCCAACAGTGGTATCAGAGCCACGTTGATCTACGATGTATTTTGATTTATTTTGATATGATTGGATTTTTGTATAATTTTTTTGTGAATGCATACGATACAAACTTAAAAATTTTAATGTACATATCTAACCTAATTCCACATATGCTGCAAACCTATTGGTTTGACCTGACAGATGGGGTCAACAATGGAAAATATGATTTTTCCTAGTGCACGAAAGTAAAATTTTGTAGACCTTTTAGGGGTACTTCCTCTGTGTACCCCGCCTAGTCTGTGTGGGAGTCAAATCTATTTAATGGAAAATGTCATGTATTAAAATGACAGAAATATTAATATATATATATATATATATATATGTAGATATAGCTAAAAAACCATACACATTGCCATTGAAAAATGTTTTGTGTGGTGAATGCATGCATGGTTATGGCCTAAGACCTCTTTTGTGATTGATGTGCTTGTTTGTATATGTTGTGCTTGGATGTAAACTATTGTGCATGGATCCTTTGTATAAGTATTCAGCTTGCATGTCGAGCCTCATCTATTATCTCTAAGTGTAATTAATTATATTCCATCAAAACTCCCCACGAATATAACTCGAGGTTCTCCTTTTTCAGACAATGTAATAGATATGGGAATAGATTCAGTTTTGGAAGACTTTTTGTGAAGAGGCAAATTGAAGATCCAACTCCAAGGAGCATCCATGGAGAGGAAACTTGAAGATCCAACATCCAAGAGTGTCCATGAAGTTGTTTACCTTGATGTTGATCAAATGTAGGTTAATGTGATATTTATAGGTTGATGTTGCATGATATGTGAAAGATCATGGGTGGATAGTAATCATTTATGGCTCTAAAGGATTACAGCAGTATGGCCATAACCACTTCTTACATTTTTGTAGATTGCATGTTTGTGGTTTTTTATATGTGGATATAGTATGTATATGATACATATTATAAGTATGAGGTTTTTTGGATATGTATATGTATATATATAAAACCCCTCGAATAAAATATTAAGTCTTAGATTCTTTCCATAAGAAACACACATAAAAAGCTTATTCGACTAAGTGTAGGTTATTCCAAAGCATGGTGCACTGTACATCTCATGGAGGTGTGATGGTAGATATGTAGATCTGTCAAAGCAGGATGCATATTCTATTGTGTTGGCTTTCAGGTCAGTCTTAACTAGGTGATCTTAGTGAGATTAAGTACCTAGAAACATAGATATGTAATATGGCAATGAGTTGTACATTCCATCTATCAAGAGTTGCATATGATGCAATTGGAAAATGTTGCCTACCTATATAGTGAAGTTGTGGGTGATCAACCAAAGTTGACTCATAATTTGATGAAATATGGATCTTGGCACACTATGAGATTGTAGGATGCAATCTTCTAAATTTATAAGTGAGGGTTATCAATTTAAACAAAATAGTTGGAATGAAAATTAATTAAAGGCCTAATTAAATATTGTTAAATATTATATTAATCAAATCAAATCAAAAGTGTTTTGACAAACTATAAATTTTCTCTTTTAGAATCAAATGACAACAAATAACACATTTTCCTTACAATCAGTCCTTGAGAAGGACAAGTTGAATGGGAATAATTTACATGATTGGTTCAGGATGCTGAGATTTGTTCTCACATAGGAGCACGAGCTCTATACCTTGGAGACATCAGAGCTAGATGAACCAGCTAGCAATGCGTCTAAGGCTAATAGGGATGCTTACAAGAAGTACTCTGAAGATGTCGTGGATATCAAGTGCTAGATGTTTTTCTCAATGAACTATGATTTGTAGAGACAACATGAAAATGTGGATGTGATTGAGATGGTAACACATCTGAAGAACATGTACCAAGATCAAGAAAGACATGAGAGATATGATGTCTCTGGGGAGTTGTTCAAGTGCAACATGACAAAAGAAGATCAAGTAGGTCCTCATTTGCTCAAGCTTATTTGGTATGTGAAGAACCTTACTAGACTAGAATTTCCTTTGGATCAAGAGTTGGACATAAATGTGATTTTACAGTCATTGTTAGAGTCATATAGTCAGTTTGTCATGAACTACAATGTAAACAATTTTGACAAGTCATTGTAAGAATTGCTTGGCATGTTTACAATAGATGAAGTGCAAATGAAGAAAGACAAGCCCAACATTGTGATGATGATCAGTAGAAAAGAGAAGTCAAAGGGCAATGGTAAAGCAAATAAGATTTCTAAATCTAGCCTAAAACCCATGTCTTTTGCACAAAAGACAAGGGAGGGGTGAACAAGGGAGGCAATTGTCACCACTATCACTAGCATGATCATTGGAACAAGAATTGCCCTCTATACCTGGAGGAACTGAGGATGAAGGAGAGGATAGAGATATCCACATTAGGTATATACATTTTTGAGATAATTTTGTCTACTTCTTCATCTTGGGTACTAAATATTGGATGTGGATCTGACATATGCTCAAATATACAGGATTTGAAAAGAAGTAAGCCTTTACAAAAGGCGAGGTTGAACTACACATTGCAAATGGAGGAAGAGTTGCTGCCAATTGTAGTTGGAACCTATAATTATCTCTGTCAACGGGGCTTGTAATAGATTTAAAGAACTTCTATTATATACCTACCATATAAAGAAACATTATTTCTATATCTTGTATGGATAAGGATGGATATAAATTAATCAGTCAACCAATGGAGGGGAGCGGGGGATAGGAGAAATTGACAGCGGTGGTGCGGGTGGCCAAAGACAATGGGACACCGATGAGAGCCAATCAACAGGGGGATTCGAAGGGGATATGAATTTACAAGGGGTCGTTGGAAGGAGTCGGACAAGAGGACAACCAGGAAAGGAGGTGGCACTGACACAGGAGTTAGGGTTATGGTACCACAAGCTGGAATCGAGTTTCACTTCATAGGGATGAGGGGATATCAGACGATCAAAGAGTTGTAGATAGACCACAATGGAAAGGAGGGTTATTTTGTTGAGGGATCATATTCCCATATCACACAAGAAAGTGACAAGTTACCTACAATGGAGATGCAAAACCAGGGGTGTAAACTATCCTACAACAATATCGTGGTGGGGCACTAATCAATGTAGGGAAATCACTCAGAGACATACTTCCTGGAACGGCTGTTTGAAGATAAACTAGCAGACGATGTTGTGGAACTAACAGATCTGGAAGAAGCACCATCCATCTTTATTGACCCGGACACTGAGAATGACCTAGCACGGCCTTGGCAATACGCCATGGTTATCAGACTGCAAGGTGCAGATGTGGGGTTCATGACCATGAGGGTGAAAACCTCTAGAGGGGGGGTGAATAGAGTTTTATAGATAATTTAACAATTATTGCACTTCAACAACCACAAAGAAAATATTGGACAAGGAGACACAAGGTTTAGAGTGGTTCCAACTATAGCAAATACTATAGCCGTCAGTCCACTACCCGGTTGCTTACCCAACCGGGATTTGAAAAGAAATTTATTTTATTACCTCTTCAAGGAATTTACATAAAATACAATCTCTTTTCCTAAACCCTTCAAGCAGCCTTCACCTAGAAGTAATCGCCAACCTTGAAGCAGCCTTCCCTTGAAGTAGATGCACCAACTCCCGTTGCACCAGCCTTCTGAAGTAGCTTCCCCTGCGATAGCCTTCTTGAAGTAGCTTGAAGTCCCCTTCTCCACCTGAGAAGTCAACCCTCTCCAATCCGCAGCCTCCAACCTTAGGAGTAGCAAGGAGAGTACACAAGATAAACAGGAACAAGAAAGGAAAACAGAAATTACAACTTATCCTTTAAGCCCAAGGCTTGATATGCCTAGATCAAGCGTAAGATCTCCTAGCCAAGTATGTGAACTTGTGATTGCTGTAGGTAGGAGAATCTAGCCTATAGGACACGAGATTGAGCTAAGGAGAATGTAGGCCAATGATCACAGTGCTCAAATTTTGCTTGCAAAAGATTGCTCAAGTATGCTCAAGTGTATTCTCAAGTGTAACAAGTGTGTTCTAGTGTCCTATGGCTTGTCCTATTTATAGGAATGGTCTAAGTATGCTTAAGGACGTTCTAGACAACTTCTAGGGGGTTCCTAGTGCTTAACTAGCCGTTAGGAATAAGTTAGGCGCATTAGCAACGGCTAGTTAATTAATTCTGCAGTTGCTGTCAGAGACCATCTCGGTCGAGGACTTGTCGACCGAGATGCCCAGTCGGTCGAGGATTTGTCGACCGACAGGCTCTCTGGATTAACGTTGATTTGCAACTGTCAACTGCTGTGTCTAACGGCTACTATTGGTCAATCTCGATCGAGAAGTTTGTCGACCGAGAGTGTCTCGGTCGAGGAGTGTGGTCGACCGAGATTGACTCTGTTTTCAATCTTTTAATTAAGATACTAAGTATGTGCATGAGTGTGCATTATGTGATCTATTAGAAGGAGATGACCTAACTAAGTGTGGTGTTTAGCTAGGGAGATTTAACGCTTGATTTACATGAAGTCTAAGTACTTGTACATTATATATTTGTACAAGTTTACAAATGATTACATTGTATGACATTTATAAACATTCAAGCGTAAGGATTCCCTAGAACTATGTCATCACCTTGTTCCTGCACACTTAAGTAGCTCGTTAGATTAATAAGAATGAAATGTTTGTCATCATCGAAACAAAGGGATTTATCATAATATCCAATTTATCCAACAATCTCCCCCTTTTTGAAGATGACAAACATTTCCTAAATATGAAATAAGGAAATATAAAGCATGTGAGTTTCATACCTGAAAATTTACCTTTTGTAGCTATTTATGTTTTTCAAGTGAGTGCTGGCCAAGATGAAACTCTTTTATATTCTTTCTCCCCCTTTGTCATTTCAAAAAGATATCCAAGTTGAATGTTTTATTTTTCTTTTCCCCTTTAATATAATGCTCCCCCTTAATTAGATATCCTATTAGGAACATGGATTTTTATCTAATTTATCCACAATTTGTTTCTTAATCATTCGCAAAGGATGTTAAGCCTTGAAATGATATGAGATTCCTTTAAGCATATGATGAATGTATATTGATTTCTCATGAATCAAAGGATGTTAAGCCCTAGATTAAATGAGAATCCTCTAAGCTTATATTACATAAAAATGTATCCATCTAAAAGCCCTATTTTGGGTAGAGAATTCCTGTAAATACAAGATACCATTTTCAATAAATTCATAAATTTCTTGAAAATTTTCAGCTACACATAATATTTTTGTAAGCTTCTTTAATCAAATGGTCAAAGTTTTGATAATCTCCCCTTTTTTTTTTCTTATGCTTTGCTCCCCCTTAGATAGATGAAAGTTTGAATACTAAGCAAATATATAAGATGTCCAAGATTTAACAAAGATGTATGCAATTTATGTTAATCTGGAAAAACAGAAACCCAGTCGGTCGACAGTTGCTCGACCGACAATGTTCTCGGTCGACTAGTTGCTCGACCGAGAATGTTTCTGGAGAACTGTTTTGTTATTTGAAAATTTAATTTTTTATTGTAATAGTTGCCTGTTTGAATTATTATTCCCTTATTTGTTATGCTCTACAATAATGAACTTATAATCTATGTTTTGAAGATGTCTCATATGCCAAACAAATAACCATGTAAAAAAAATGGCAAATTTCATTCAAGAGCATGAAGAAGATTACAATCATAAATCATTTTCATTACAACTATTACAACTCCAAAACTTCACAGGAAAGATTTAAGAATTACATCGATGTCCGGATCTTTCCCAAGGAATGGCTCGGCTCCATAGTATTGGATCAGAGTTTGCCAATCCAAAGCACCAGTTGTAGTCAACGCATATGCTTCCAGGAAAGTGGGAACTCGGTCAAATCGGAAGTGAGCAGCTATGTCTTGCAATTGTATGGAAGAAAATTGAGTATGTGCAAGATCCATTGATGGTGAAGATGGAGGTTGGTAGTAGTTGTATGAGGGGTTAAATGGGTTGAGCATGCCAGGGTTTAAAGAATGCGGATATTCATCGGTTTGGCTGGGAGAAAGGTTTTGCATTCTTTGATTTAAGTATGTCATGGCATGGTGATTGTAGTTTAATTGTCTACTAAGATGATATTGGGAGCCAGCAATATAAGTAAGGGTATTTTGGATGGGATCAATGGAAAGATTAGTAGGAGGAGGGGGTGGTATATCCTGATGTGATGACTCTCCTTCTACTCTTGCCCTTTTATGGCCAAAGTCAATTCCCATCTTCTCTACGGTGTTCTTACTTATCTTTGGTGGTCTACGCTCCCATATGTATCCCATATCTTCAATGTTTGACTTAAGAAAATGTTGAGTAATCTGGCATACAAAATCGGCATATGGTGGATTGCCAGAAAACTCAAGCATATTTTTAAGTATTATGCGAATGAAGTTGATGGGAATTTCTTTTATGATAGCATAAATTAGACACATACGGAAGATAGGAACCTCGGATTTATTGGCTCGTGGATGTATGTTGGTGGAAACAATGAGGTTTACTATTCTACATGCCGGTTTTAGGTTTATTGCATAATAGGTTCCCCTATCTTCATGACAAGTGGTATTGGCTTGAAATATGGCTCTTTTTATATCACTAAGACTAGTGGTGTGGTCATCATGAGAAAATAAATTTATTGGATTGCCGGTGGTAAGGTCAAGGAAATCTTGATATTCATCTATATCAATTTCAAGCATGTCAAGAATATCCCCTTCGGAAAATTTAAAACTATGCCCATTGACCATGGTGTAGAAGAATGTGGTGTCATTTTCGGTGTGGGATAGAAGATTGGCGTAGAATTCGTTGACTACCTTAATAGAATAGGAAGGAAAGGATGGATTGATGAAGTCCTTCAGCTTTTGTACTCCAAAGAGATGCTCCAGGTCGACTATGTTGATGAAGTCCATCACTTCGACCGGACGTCGGGGAAGAGGAGCTTTAGAGGAAAGCCGAAAGTATCTATCTCCAGCATCTCCGTCGACGAAGGCGATGTCATTGATGATCGTCAGTGGCGGAGTGGCTTCCCGATCTTCTCTTCTTTTTCTTCCAGCAACTTTCTTCTTCCCACGGATAGTTGATGATGAGGCCATTGTGTTTCTTGAGAGTGGAGAAGAAGCAAGGAAGATTTGAGGGTAAGAGTGCTGAAGGATTGCACGAAATTGCACTAGAGATGGACTATGGAAGCAAGGAAATGTAAGTGTGAGTAAGTGGCTCGTTTTTGCACTTATTTATAGAATTCCAACGACCCGGTCGGTCGACGACTCGTCGACCGAGCGTCCGCAACGGTCGAGTTGCAGACGCGCCACTTGGTCCTCTAACGGTAAAGAAAACGGTCATAACGGTCGGGTCGCAACGGTCATATCCAACGGCTATTTCTCGGTCGAGCGCTTGTCGACCGATATTGTCTCGGTCGAGCACTCGTCGACCGACCGTTTGTCCGATACTGAATCTGTTTAGAATTTGTCGGTCGAGTGAGATGGACTGACCGAGTGGTTCTCGGTCGAGCGCTTGTCGACCGACAGACTTACTGAGTTCAATTTTTGACTGAATTTTAGAACATTTTTGTAGAGCATATGTATATGTATATTCCAAGGGAGTAATTATATCTAAGGCTTCTAATTTCCACAAATGATTTAAAAATATGCTAAGATTAAGTTCAATAAAATAATGTTCAAATAAGTAATTTTTTATCAAAGTTTATTTTAGGTCGCCCTTGATTACGACCATAGCGCCCCTTGGTCAAATTTTATTTTAACCAAGAGGCATATTCTGCAGGTTTCCAGTATGAATCATTCATATGCGAAGTATGAGTTCTGCAGATAGCTTGCAAATATCAATTTGAGACTCATTAAAGTGTACTAATTATGAGAGCTTAATAATGACATCAAATATGATGAAGCATATTCAAGAATAATATCCATTCATGAATTTAAGATTACTTTGGATAGACTAAAAATAAGTGATGCTTAATATAAAAGCACACAAAAATTTATTTGAAACATTTTATTCATTGCAAGTATTTCTGAAAAATAAATGTGCAATAAAAGAATGATTAAATAGAAATGTAAGCATGATCAGTTAAGAATAATTTTCACATACAATGTAAAGATTTACAGCAGTCTGAGAACAGTGATATACTCGGTCGACAATTGCTCGACCGAGGATTATTCGGTCGACAACTTCTCGACCGATCAAGTTTCTGGAAACTGTTTCAGAAATATATTTCAAGTGCAATATAGGTTGTATCTTATTCAAAGATCAGTTTGAGATAAACATATGTGTATCAAGGTGCTATTAAATCTTTTAATTTTTGATTTTGTTATCCCTAAATGTTAAGTTGAGATAGACATAAGGATATACAAATTAAGGTCTTTGGTCATATCTCAACTTAGTCGAACCTATTTAATTTGGGGTTTTTGGAACCCATACCATCTCGACATGCTTTTTCTTGTATGGGCATGAAAAAGAATAATGTCCAAGGCGTGAGCAATAATGACAACAAATTGAATCAACCTCAAGCCTTTTTCTATGGTTTTGATCTAGGTTATTCTTGGGTATATACATTTTTGTGCCTCTAGGTATATAAGCAGATTGACTCGCTTGTGTTCTTCTAGGTTGTTGATGGGATTTCTCATTAGGCTTATAACCTAGTCCTCTTCTCCCTATTTGATGATAGGAATTTTCTAATATTCTATCAAGGATTCCATTGTTGCTTAACTTACTAACTTCTTGTTGCAACTTAACGATCTCATCCATTCTTTTCTTGATATCTAATTTTGCTTGGTCTAGATTGGATGATAACATATTTCTTTCTTTCACTATATTGTCATAATCTACATGGGTGCACAATATAGGTTGTTTTTGAAAATCATTTAATTTTGTAAGCAATTCAGCTTTTTCTTGACATAGAAGATCATAGTTTGTTTCTAGAGTAAAGATCTTTACTTCACTGTTACTTAGAGATGATTTCAAGGTACGATTATCAGACATAATGCTGTCTTTTTCAAAACCAAGAGTATTCAATTTAGCATATAAATCGTCATTTTCGGATGTAAGAGCAAGAAGTCTAGCATTTAGATCATCATTTTCTTTACTGGATTTCTTTAACTTCTTTTTGCATTCAACATATTTATTATGTGTTTCTTCAATAATAGCAACTAACTCCTCCTTGGGTAAATCAAGCAAGCTTACCTCTTCTTCTTCTTCCTCACTTATTGTAGCAACGAAACACTCTTTATGTGCATCTCCTTTCTTTGACCTCCATGGACATTTAGACGTAGAGTGCTTTGTTCCTAAGCACCAATTGCAACTTGTCGAACTTTGGTCCATGCTCCTTTTCTTGTGGTTGTAGTCACCTCCTCCCTTTATCTCTTCAAGACCTTGTTAGGGCTCCTTGAAGCCTGCTCTGATACCAATTGAAAACCTCTAGAGGGGGGGTGAATAGAGTTTTATAGATAATTTAACAATTATTGCACTTCAACAACCACAAAGAAAATATTGGACAAGGAGACACAAGGTTTAGAGTGGTTCCAACTATAGCAAATACTATAGCCGTCAGTCCACTACCCGGTTGCTTACCCAACCGGGATTTGAAAAGAAATTTATTTTATTACCTCTTCAAGGAATTTACATAAAATACAATCTCTTTTCCTAAACCCTTCAAGCAGCCTTCACCTAGAAGTAATCGCCAACCTTGAAGCAGCCTTCCCTTGAAGTAGATGCACCAACTCCCGTTGCACCAGCCTTCTGAAGTAGCTTCCCCTGCGATAGCCTTCTTGAAGTAGCTTGAAGTCCCCTTCTCCACCTGAGAAGTCAACCCTCTCCAATCCGCAGCCTCCAACCTTAGGAGTAGCAAGGAGAGTACACAAGATAAACAGGAACAAGAAAGGAAAACAGAAATTACAACTTATCCTTTAAGCCCAAGGCTTGATATGCCTAGATCAAGCGTAAGATCTCCTAGCCAAGTATGTGAACTTGTGATTGCTGTAGGTAGGAGAATCTAGCCTATAGGACACGAGATTGAGCTAAGGAGAATGTAGGCCAATGATCACAGTGCTCAAATTTTGCTTGCAAAAGATTGCTCAAGTATGCTCAAGTGTATTCTCAAGTGTAACAAGTGTGTTCTAGTGTCCTATGGCTTGTCCTATTTATAGGAATGGTCTAAGTATGCTTAAGGACGTTCTAGACAACTTCTAGGGGGTTCCTAGTGCTTAACTAGCCGTTAGGAATAAGTTAGGCGCATTAGCAACGGCTAGTTAATTAATTCTGCAGTTGCTGTCAGAGACCATCTCGGTCGAGGACTTGTCGACCGAGATGCCCAGTCGGTCGAGGATTTGTCGACCGACAGGCTCTCTGGATTAACGTTGATTTGCAACTGTCAACTGCTGTGTCTAACGGCTACTATTGGTCAATCTCGATCGAGAAGTTTGTCGACCGAGAGTGTCTCGGTCGAGGAGTGTGGTCGACCGAGATTGACTCTGTTTTCAATCTTTTAATTAAGATACTAAGTATGTGCATGAGTGTGCATTATGTGATCTATTAGAAGGAGATGACCTAACTAAGTGTGGTGTTTAGCTAGGGAGATTTAACGCTTGATTTACATGAAGTCTAAGTACTTGTACATTATATATTTGTACAAGTTTACAAATGATTACATTGTATGACATTTATAAACATTCAAGCGTAAGGATTCCCTAGAACTATGTCATCACCTTGTTCCTGCACACTTAAGTAGCTCGTTAGATTAATAAGAATGAAATGTTTGTCATCATCGAAACAAAGGGATTTATCATAATATCCAATTTATCCAACAGAGGGATCGTATCAAACTCCTGTGGAACCCCAATGGCCGATTCAAGATGTATAAACTTGACATGGGTCACTACATAGTACAACTCTCCTACATGGAAGATTATGAAACCGTTAGAAACAGAGGACCATGGAAGATCTTCGGATGCTGCTTAGCTATCTGTGATTGGTTCCCTACCTTCAAACCAACAGCGGAGATGCCAAAATTTGTTGTGATGTGGGTATGAATCCTAAATGTACCTCTTCATCTCTACGTTTCCACCCTCTTTGAATATATAGAGTTTTCTTTGGGAAGGCTTGCAAAGGTAGACCGCCATACAACCTTCAGATCTAGAAGGAAATTCGCTAGACTAGCAATCGAAATTGATACTACTAAGAACTTGACCCCATCGATCTATACTAATGGCATTGAGTACCACGTGGAATATGAAGTTACCCCGGTGTCCTGCACAATATGTGCCATGCAAGGTCACAATGAGAAATATTGTAGAACCAAAGAGACGCATCCAAGTGGTGAGGAGCAACCCAAAAACGAGGACCAATCCCGAGAGAAGGAGAATATTGAGGACATATGGTAGTAGAAAAAAGGCAAATCTAATAGGCATAGAAGACTTACTAGACAAATGAGGCAATCAGAAAAATCACACAATGTCATGGCCACTAGCAACAAATTTGATAACCTTGAGGACCATGGAGACTCGGCACAATAGGAAAACAACCTGAATGGCACTGGGAAAGAGCAACCATGTCAGGGAGGCCAGGATACAGTCAATGAGAAACTAGCTAAGGAATGGTGCAAAAAAAAATCCTTTACAACGACAGACAAAAAAGGGAGGCACTGGAGGATATTTCCAATACTACTCAGGGGGGTGCTGAGAAGGAGACAGAGAGAAGCAACGCTTTAAAATAGCAGCACACAGTAGTTGATCCTGAAGTAGACGAGTTCATATAGGTGATGGATGATGATAAGAACAAAGAGGACATCACTTCCATGGGAGAGACAGAGGGGAAAGATGCCTCATATGACACACATACAAACAAAGACAACATGGAAACAACAAGAAGGTATAATAAGACTGCAACAGTCCCGCACAACCAAGATACTATGGACAAGGATGGTCCACCTATAAATGATGGTGAGAATAATGATGGTAAGATGGAGGTAGCGCGAGACAACATCACAACATCTCTACTTCCGGGAAGGAAGATAAAGGGCAGCAGACCCAAAATGAAGAAAACTAGAGAAGCACCACCTTATGAGCATAGAAGAAAGAGCTCGCGTCTGAATAGCCAAACTGTCTCAGAGGCATCTAAAGAAGGAAGTGGTGAGGAACACAATGAGAAAAAAGCCACGACCAGAGATTAGGTTGAGGAAACCACCTCTCTTTCTTAACTACTGTTTTAATGGTTGACGTGCTTTGTTGGAACACAAGAGGCTTTGGGAATGATAATTGGTGCCGAACCTTAAAGGAACTGATGGACATACATAAACCAAAAATTGTTGTTGTACTGCAGCTGAGGATCAGTGCTAATAACATTATTAATACCATAAAATGCCTAGGGTTCATGCATTCTTATCGCGTTGAAGCGAGTGGTTACTCTGGTGGCATCTGGGTTTGTTGGAATGCTAATCAGTGCGAGGTGGAAATAGTTAACAGCCACCGACAATTCATCTCCTGCAAAGTGAACAACCAATGCTACATAACCTTTGTTTATGCAAGCCCCCAGATGAGGATGAGGCAGCTGATATGGAAACACATAGTCCAAATGGGAAATTAGTTCAGGTTGGCTTGGCTCACACTCGGAGACTTCAACACAGTTAGTGATCCAAGTGAAAAAAGTGGCAATAGTTATTTTAACAACACAGAAGCTGCCTTGTTTCAACACACCATGATGGAAGCGGACCTCACTGACTTGGGAGTCTTGGGTATGAGATTCACCTATAGGCATGGGCTACTACAGGAAAGATTAGACAGAGCTTTGGCTAATAGTGTATTCATCAATGGCTACCCAAATGCGGTAGCTGAACATCTCCCATAGTTAGGTTCGGACCACTGCCCTTTTCTAGTATGGTTCCACATGAATCAGAATCACATTCCCCAATTCATTACCAGAGCCTCTTGGCAAGAGGCAGGTATCTTCCAGGAAATGCTTGCAAGAAACTGCAAAGCAAATCTGGATTTGAATGATGCGCTCAGAGAAGATCAAGGCTCTCTAGTGGAGTGGGACAAAAACATCAGATGGGAACAAAGGAGGAAAAAAGAACGTCTAATTAGAAATATCAACCGTCTCCAGACAGATTTATCGAACCAATACAATGAAGTCTCGGATGAGCTGTGCTTGGATTTCCAAACGGAATTGGATGGTATCCTGAACGCCGAGGAAGAGGACCTTAAACACAGGAGTCATATCAATTGGATTAAAGAGGAAGACAAAAATACAAGATACTACCAAAAGTACATCAACCACAGACAAAGGAGGAACACTATCACTACCCTGAAAAATGAGCCGGGCGAATGGGTTACTCAGGAGTCAAACGTTATGGAACTCATCCCCAAATACTTGGAAAAGGTTCTCACGACCCCTATTCTTAACAGCAGACCAAACTATGTTGAATGTCCTGGAAGATTTGAGGCCCTTACAACTGAACAACTTGCCAATATGGGAGCATAGCCAACGAATGCAGAAGTGAAATAAGTGAAGATGTCTCTGGACCCCGTGAAGGCTGCCAGACTAGACGGAGTAAATGGAACTTTTATTCAGAAGAATTGGAACATAGTAGGCAACAACATTATTAACACAGTCAAAGAGGCGATCGCTAGTGGGAACGTCTCGAAAGACCTCTGTAATTTAACTATTGTCCTCATTCATAAAGTCTGTGTTCCATAAAGATGCGAACTACTAAGACACATTTATTTGAACAATGTGACCATGAAGATTATCTCAAAAGTGATAGTTGAACAACTAAAACCACACATATCCAAATGGGTTTCCCAGTCCCAAAGCAGTTTCGTACCCAGAAGATGTATCACAGATAATATTGCTCTCGTTCAAGAGCTCATACACGGGATGAAGAGGAAGAAATGGGCAAAAACCGTGACGATAAAAGGTGGACCTTACTAAAGCATATGACCAAATGTCATGGGATTTCATTGCGGACACAATCCAAAGCACATGTATACCTCCAAACATTACAGGCTACATTATGGCATCCATAACCAAAGGTGAAACAAAAATTGTGTGGAATGGTAAAATGACTAATCCCTTTAAAGCAAGTAAAGGACTTAGACAATGTGATCCTCTCTCTCCATATATTTTTATTTTGTGCCTAAAGAGGCTTAGCTAGCTGATACAACAGAAAGTAGACGAGGCGAGCTGGAAACCAGTAAAGATGGGTGCTAGGGGGCCTAAGGTTTCACATGTCAGCTTCGCCGACGACTTAATTCTGTTCGTACAGGCCGGTATCTCTCAGATCAAAATTATAAATGATTGCTTCCGCCTCTTCGGCAAAGTTTCCGGCCAGTCTGTCTCTATCTCCAAGACGAAGATCTTCTTCTCTGCTAGCGTTGATCGATCCCTTAGAAAACGGATCAGCGACTTAAGCGGCTACCAGAGCACCACAGATTTAGAAAAATACTTCGGTGTCCCAATTATACATAAACGAGTTGATAAACGCACCTATAGTGAGATTCTGGAGAAAGTTACGGAAGAGTTTCGGCGTGGTCCGCCAGATGCCTTTCCTTTGCAGGTAGGATATGCCTCGCCAAAGCGACTCTTGCAGCCATGCCCACGTATCCGTTGCAGACGGCAATGCTACCTCTCAAGCTCTGCGACAGAATCGATGGCTCCATGAGAAGATTTATCTGGCGCAGAAACCACAAAGCTCACCCCATGGCTTTGGTCGCGTGGGACAAAATCACATGCCAGAAGGACGGCAGCCTGGGTCTGAAAACAATGAGGGACTGGAAGTTAGCATTGTTATACAAACACGCCTGGGGACTTGGTAGCAATCGTGAGTCAATATGGAGCACGAGCATGAGGCAACGTTACCTTGACAGCCAAGCCGAGAAGAAATATAACGTCTCAAGGCTAGGGAACGCAGCTATTGTTGGCAAGACTTTCATCGATGAAAACTCTTATGTTATCCCTATGAATGGACAAAGTACGAATGTGTGGATTGACAGGTGGTAGGGGAACGGGCCCCTTTTGAAAGACCGAGCACTTAAACATTTCCCTCACGATCTTATGGATCTGAAGGTGGCAAGCATGATCAATCTCGAAGGTGACTGGGATACAGGCTTCCTTGAGGAATGGTTCCCCAGCCAGGTTATAGATGGAATCAAACGAATCCAACCCCCGTTGGAAAGGAACGGAGATGATTTTAGAGTCTGGATCCACACTAGGAGTGGACAGTATACCACAAAATCAGCCTACGCTCGCCTTCGGGCGGGAAAAGGAATAAGGTTGCACGGAAATGGAAAGCCTTGTGGGACGTCCCACTGGTTTTAACTAGAGGAAAAAGGTTTATAGTCCATAAATATTACTGTGAACTATGTTTCATAATTCATGGTTTTAATAGTGGAGTATAAAATGACCATAGATTATTACCGTAGATTAGGTAGCCATAGACTATTCTCCATACTATACGGACAAACTCATGGACTATTATAAAACCGTGGACAATTTGTATCTATGTAATTCAAATTAAAAATCATATAATCCACTGTGATAATCGTGGACTATTATTCATTTATTATGAAATTAGATTTTACAATCCATGGTGAAAACCTCATTTATATAAGATATCACATAAAAAGGAACATGTTATATTGTGATATTCATTCATGATGTACTAATACTAGATCTTACAATTTTAAATATTGAACAATCACAATAAATTGTAACTGTAATATATGTTTATTTGAGATAATGAAAAAGATATAATACTTCATTCACACACTGCTCAAATTTGTGGTAATGTGATCTTGATAATAAAGTGATTCCATAAACAATATCCATATGTTTGAAACAAATAATAACATGATAGCTCAATCTGTCTCAGCCACATCTGTAGAAATTCTAAAAATATCATAATATTTCTGTATGCATTCTGGACTTAAACACAACATGTTGTGTTTTAAGAATCTGACAACATGGTATCACAGTAGCAGTAACTACAATAATATTGTATGATATTTTAGTCTCTTTCAGATCTTGACTCATGAAGTGTTCACTTTCTTCCCAAACATGTTGTGTAATAGTCATATTCCTATAAAAACAAAATATTAAAGTCAAACATACATGACAATAAAATATATTTCTCAACATTCATTTATATAGATAACTTAATGATAACTTTATATTTGTAAACAACAGGTTATTGTATTTGTATGTTATTATTTCATAACAAAGTAATATAATACAAACATGGTTGTATCATGTAAAATAAATTCAAACATGTATGTATCTATATTAATTGAATGACACATTAAACATGACATTTTATTTAGTATCTAACAAGAAAAAATACGCCAATAACATATTAACTAAACAAAAATATTACTTGTTATGCTTAAAAAAAAGTAAATCTTACCCAAATGAGGAGAATCAATATATGTTCCTTCCTCTATTAGTGATTGAAAAACAAGATTAAAATATTATTCTAGAGTGATACATAAATATAGAAAAACAAGATAGCTAGCATACTGAAGATTCTAGTGCATCCTCGAATCTAGATTGAAGAGTTGTTGTCTTGTCCTGCAATAACTATGTATAATGTATTTTTATTTTAGCAAATCTAAAATATTTAATATAATTATAATAGGTTTTAAATATTAAACAATATTTGTGACTCTAATATCTTCAGTCGATCTTGTAAATCCTCAATTTCACATTCTTTTTCATTAATATGGCAATGTTGTTCTTTGATCAGATGGACTTTCTCTTGCAATTGAGATTCCCAAGCTTTAGTCACACTTCTATTTGAATTTTCTACCAGCCTCTTCTTCGTTAGATGTCTTCTAGTAATACCTCCACTTATTCCTCTCTCATACCCTCCATGATGGGACTCATACACAGAGTCCACAACATGACCAAACTTTAATGGATTATTTGTATTCTTCAGTCCCAATTCTATACATCTTTCTATTACCTTTTCCTATAAGGCAAATTCACATATCGAGTTATTTTTCTTAATTTAGAAGAATATAGGTGATGATATAAAGACTTACACAAATCAGTCTGGTTTTTTCATCTATATATTCACAATTCGTTTTATGACCATCAACCCAAGGTTGCAGGAGTGTCGCTTTCCCACCATTTTTCTCATAAAAAACATTTACATATGTAACATATGAAAAAGTATAAGTTATTTCAACTATTCTAAATTATATTAGAAATCTTACCGCATTCAAATGCTTTTCAGCATAAGATATCGGTCCAGTTGTGTGTGTAGCTTGTAAAATACTTCGATTACATTTATTAATGCTCGCTTCTTGCTACTCAATGATCAAGTGAATTTATGAATTGGATATAAGTATGAATTGTAAAACATAGTAAGACAATGCAATACTTTTTTAAACTTTACTCGTTTTAATTGAGTACTCCAAAGATCTATAAGTAATTCCCAACTTTCTTGTGGAACTCGATCATCGATAGTTTCCATTTGTTCAACAATGGGAATATTAGGATTTAACCTACATTTTAGATCCTTACGAAAATCATGCAATTTTTGATTGATCGTCTTTTGGACAAAAGTAGTTACTTCATCGTAAGAAGTCACTTTTGTATCATCCATATTGAAAAATTCAAAGTCACGCTGCATCGATAAAATGTAATGTATATGAAAACAATAAGATTAAAAGTAATTTGCTATTTTATTTGGATAAAAATAAAAATATAAAATTATCTTGAGAGTAGAACACTTACTAGAACATTAGTCATAACCATTTCAATCGCCGATTCATGATCTTCTCCCCACTCCTTATGTATTGGAAATAAAGAGGAATTACGAGCTAATATTCCTAAAAAGTTGATCAAATTGCGTCTCCCTGGTCCAGCAATTCTACCATCATTGAGAACAATGCATTTATGCTTCTGACCAGATGTAGGGGCCACTGCCTTTAAACTAATTCTACCTCGTGTCTTTCTCTTATTAACATTTGGTATGATAATATCTAAAAACATTTAGAAAATGTGATTTAACTTTTATTTTGATAATAAAAAATATTAATAGAAAAATATAACACATGTGGCATCATGCTCAATTGATTCTATTAAATTTGTATGAACTACATCTTGGCTTTGATCATCCACTCCAGGTACAGTAGAAAAATAAGGAAATATATACTCAACATAATTAAAGTAAATAAACATTAACATCAATATTACTTTATCACAAATATTGTACATCACATCTGTTGTCTATCATTTTCATTTTCTAGAGTTGTGGTACACATGTGCCTATGTTCA
This sequence comes from Alisma plantago-aquatica, assembly GCA_963693085.1. Taxonomy (NCBI): domain Eukaryota; kingdom Viridiplantae; phylum Streptophyta; class Magnoliopsida; order Alismatales; family Alismataceae; genus Alisma; species Alisma plantago-aquatica. The sequence continues at coordinate 1,080,768,030 of OY856413.1, read as the reverse complement.
TTTCCTATAATTGCATAATAAAAATAAATAAACATCAACATCAATTATTTAATAACAAATATAACTTTATCATAAAATATTATACCTCTCATGTGTTGTCTACCATTTTCATTTCCCAGAGTTGTAGTACTCACATACATTTGCTCATTCCCTTCTAGAGTTGAGGTACGCACTTTTCTCTTTTCATTCACTAGAACTTTTATAAGACAGGTAAATAAACATCAATATGAATTATTTGATAGCAATCACATCATTATGATAAAGTTTATACCTCCATTGTGATATCTAATATGCTCATTCTCAGTAACTGCAATTGAGATACATGCTTTTCTCTTTTTATTCACTATAATTCATATAATGTAAGTAAATGAACATCAATATAAATTATTTGATATAATGACTATAGCAATATTAATAAGTCTTGTACAAATCTCATACATCACAAAGTCGAGAACTATGGAGCCTCTCTCTATATCTACTTTAGATTCAATCTGGAGGATATGATCAAATCATATAGCATCGATTACGCAACAAGATGAGTAATGAATTTTTAAATGATTGCTTATTGACATATGTGGAACAGGTGCTATAAAAAAATATTGATATTGAGGTTATTATGAATCATTTTCAGACTATGAAAACTCGTTGAGGTTCCCTTTGAATTTTTTATATTATTACAAATAATTTAATTTTGTAAGCAAGCATTATTTACTTTTTTTACTATTAAACGTGATCTTTCTTTTGAGTGCAACTAAAAAAAAAGTCTTGTACCTCATTTGTGATGTCTAATATGCTCAACACCTATAACTGGATTTGTAGTACACACTTGCCTCTATTCATTTCCTAGAGTTGACATAACAAAAGTATGTAAATGTTTAAATAAAATATTATATAAGAAATATCATTTTTTTCATATAAATTGTACCTCCAATGTGCTTTGCGCCATACTCATTCTCAGATATCCCATGTGTTGGAAAATTTTTCTCTAGATCTGAATTTTTCTTTTGAGAATTAACTTAGCCTTGAAGATTCACTGGATATCACATTTTAGAAATAAAAAATAGATCATCTCTATATATCTAGTATAAAAGGTTATTCTACTTCTAACAATTACCTCCACTTGATGGTCTATCCTGCCCATGTCTTGTGAATTTTGTCGTGGTATTCACTTGTGTCTTTCCATTTCCTACATTTCATATATTGAAAATGAACATACATTGATCTAACACACTACTTTTATCTAAAATTGGTACCTTTCATATTTTGCAAGGTTTTCTCTATGTCTGAATTTTTCTTTTAAGAATTAACTTGGCCTTGAAGATTCACTGGATATCACATTTGAGAAATAAAGAATACATCATCACTATATATCTAGTTTAAAAGGTTATTCTACTTGTAATAATTACCTCTACTTGATGGTCTATCCTTCCTATGTCTTGTGAATTTTGTCGAGGCATTCACTTGTGTCTTGCCATTTCCTACATTTCATATATTGAAAATGAACATACATTGATCTAACACACTACTTTTAACTCAAATTGGTACCTTTCATATTTTGCAAGGTTTTCTCTATGTCTGAATTTTTCTTTTTAGAATTAACTTGGCCTTGAAGATTCATTGGATATCACATTTGAGAAATAAAGAATACATCATCACTATATATCTAGTATAAAAGGTTATTCTACTTGTAACAATTACCTCCACTTGACGGTCTATCCTGCCCATGTCTTGCAAATTCTGTCGAGGCATTCATTTGTGTCTTACCATTTCCTTCATTTCATATATAGAAAATGAACATACATTGATCTAACACTCTAATTTTCACTCAAATTGGTACCTTTCATGTTTTGCAAGGTTTTCTCTATGTCTGAAATTTTCTTTTGAGAATTAATTTGGCCTTGAAGATTCACTGGATATCACATTTGAGAAATAAATAATACATCATCTCTATATATCTAGTATAAAAGGTTATTCTACTTATAACAATTACCTTCACTTGATGGTCTATCCTGCCCATGTCTTGCGAATTCTGTCGAGACAGTCACTTGTGTCTTACCATTTCCTACATTTCATATATTGAAAATGAACATACATTGATCTAACACACTACTTTTAACTCAAATTGGTACCTTTCATCTTTTGCAAGGTTTGATCTAGGTCTGAATTTTTCTTTTGAGAATTAACTTGGCCTTGAAGATTCACTGGATATCACATTTGAGAAACAAAGAATACATCATCACTATATATCTAGTATAAAAGGTTATTCTACTTGTAATAATTACCTCCACTTGATGGTGTATCATGTACATGTCGTTCGAATTCTGTCGAGGCATTCACTGGTGCCTTGCCATTTCCTACATTTCATATATTGAAAATGAACAAATATTGATTTAACACACTACTTTTAACTCAAATTGATACCTTTCATGTTTTGCAAGGTTTGCTCTAGGTCTAAATTTTTCTTTTGAGAATTAACTTAGCCTTGAAGATTCATTGGATATCACATTTGAGAAATAAAGAATACATCATCACTATATATCTAGTATAAAAGGTTATTCTACTTGTAACAATTACCTCCACTTGATGGTCTATCCTACCCATGTCTTGTGAATTCTTCAAGGCATTCACTTGTGTCTTGCCATTTCCTACATTTCATATATTGAAAATGAACATATATTGATCTAACACACTACTTTTAACTCAAATTGGTACCATTCATATTTTGCAAGGTTTTCTCTATGTCTAAATTTTTCTTTTGAGAATTAACTTGGCCTTGAAGATTCACAGGATATCACATTTGAGAAATAAAGAATACATCATCTCTATATATCTAGTATAAAAGGTTATTCTACTTATAACAATTACCTTCACTTGATGGTCTATCCTACCCATGTCTTGTGAATTCTGTCGAGGCCATCACTTGTGTCTTGCCATTTCCTGCATTTCATATATTGAAAATGAACATACATTGATCTAACACACTATTTTTAACTCAAATTGGTACCTTTCATATTTTGTAAGGTTTGCTCTAGGTTTTAATTTTTCATTTGAGAATTAACTTCGCCTTGAATATTCACTGGATATCATATTTGAGAAACAAATAATACATCATCACTATATATATAGTATAAAAGGTTATTCTACTTGTAACAATTACCTCCACTTGATGGTCTATCCTAGACATGTCTTGTGAATTCTGTCGAGGCATTCACTTGTGTCTTGCCATTTCCTGCATTTCATATATTGAAAATGAACAAACATTGATTTAACACACTACTTTTAACTCAAATTGATACCTTTCATGTTTTGCAAGGTTTTCTCTAGGTCTAAATTTTTCTTTTGAGAATGAACTTGGCCTTGAAGATTCACTGGATATCACATTTCAGAAATAAAGAATACATCATCACTATATATCTAGTATAAAAGGTTATTCTACTTGTAACAATTACCTCCACTGGATGGTCTATCATGTCCATGTCTTGTAAATTATGTTGAGGCATTCACTTGCGTCTTGCCATTTCCTGCATTTCATATATTAAAAATGAACACACATTGATTTGACGCACTACTTTTAACTCAAATTGGTACCTTACATGTTTTGCAAGGTTTTCTCTATGTCTAAATTTTTCTTCTGAGAAGTAACTTGGCCTTGAAGATTCACTGGATGTCACATTTGAGAAATAAAGAATATATCATCTCTATATATCTAGTATAAAAGGTATTCTACTTGTAACAATTACCTCCACTTGATGATCTATCCTGCACATGTCTTGCAAATTATGTCGAGGCATTCACTTGTGTCTTGCCATTTCCTACATTTCATATATTGAAAATGAACATACATTGATTTAACACACTACTTTTAACTCAAATTGGTACCTTTCAAGTTTTGCAAGGTTTGCTCTAGGTCTGAATTTTTCGTTTGAGAATTAACTTGGCCTTGAAGATTCACTATATATCACATTTGAGAAATAAAGAATACATCAACACTATATATCTAGTATAAAATGTTATTCTACTTGTAACAATTACCTCCACTTGATGGTCTATCCTGCACATGTCTTGTGTATTTTGCCAAGGCATTCACTTGTGTCTTGCCATTTCCTGCATTTCATATATTGAAAATGAACAAACATTGATTTAACACACTACTTTTAACTCAAATTGGTACCTTTCATGTTTTATAAGATTTGCTCTAGGTCTAAATTTTTCTTTTGAGAATTAACATGGCCTTGAAGATTCACTATATATCACATTTGAGAAATAAAGAATACGTCATCACTATATATCTAGTATAAAAGGTCATTCTACTTATAACAATTACCTCCACTTGATGGTCTATCCTTCCCATGTCTTGTGAATTCTGTCGAGACATTCACTTGTGTCTTGCCATTTCATGCATTTCATATATTGAAAATGAATAGACATTGATTTAACACACTACTTTTAACTCAAATTGGTACCTTTCATGTTTTGCAAGGTTTGCTTTAGGTCTGAATTTTTCTTTTGAGAATTAACTTGGCCTTGAAGATTCACTGGATATAACATTTGAGAAATAAATAATACATCATCACTATATATCTAGTATAAAAGGTTATTCTACTTTTAACAATTACCTCCACTTGATGGTCTATCTTTCCCATGTCTTTCAAACTCTTTAGTGGAAGCCTTGCTTATTGGGTCAGTTTTCTTGATTATATTGTTCACAGAAATACGCCTAGGAGGCATTTTTCTATAGGACATAAAAGATAAAGTGAGAGAATATACTTGAGTGATATGAAGGAAGACACATATGATCAAAATGTATTAAAAAGAATGATAATTCATACCATAAATTGACTATGTTTTCTTTTGTTCATACATTCAATTATAATGTTTTCATCTACTTGATTCATTTTATGATCTATATATGTTCTAACCCAAAGCTCTATATCGTCATCTGACACACTTTCTATTAGAATTGCTTCATCTGATATATTAATATCAAAAGAAGAAACATTGATGGGAATGTCATATGTGTCTCTAGCAATCTAAGAGCAAACTACATTTAAATTTCCATCTTCAGTATCAGCAGAATAGAAAACTTGTTTTTCTTGTTCAGGGAATATAAAAGGCTCATCGTCAAATGCAAGTTTGGTTGTATCAACAATGGTGAAGTTAAGATAATCCCTTATCACTATCATACCAAGAACACTTAAAAAGATAGTATGGATATAAATGTTGGAATTGAACTTCACATATAGCCAATAAAACTTCGTAATATAAGTTGTCATCCGGTCCGACAATTGCAACCCCACTATTTTGTGTTACACGGCTGCACTCTATTTAATTTGGTTCAAATTTATATCCATTGACGTAATAACCATGATAAGAAAATGCTTTAATTGAAGGTCCTTCAGATAAATACTTGAGCCTTTCTAGAATGTGTTGTTGCTTCTTTAACTCTCTAACCTATTAAAAGTAAATAGGTTTAATCATTCACATAGTAAAATTATGTCTAACGATAAAATAAAAAAAATTCTTACATGATCTTTCAACCAACGCACAAAATTTCTATGTTGTTCTAATTTGATGTCATCTTCACACCACGAAGGATGTCTAGATCTTAGGATGTATGCATGATGCCTACAAAAATAATAAAATACACTTCTTGATATGCTACCATAAAATGATAAGAAGAAGTAATTGAAAATTTCTTCAACTTACTTTATGTAGTCATCGATAGAATCATCATTGAAAAGGATAAACCGGTGAGCTTGATGAGTTTCATCAACAGAAAGAGTAATAATTTGACCAACTCCAATTGGTCCATCCTCATAGTCTAGATTCCGTGTTTCTTTAGAATATGAATCGCATAGGTAACGGGAACAAAATGTAGCCACTTCATTTCTCAAATAACCCTCAACAATGGAACCTTCTGGATTACTTTTGTTTCTGACGTACTTTTTTAGAGTAAATAGGTATCTCTCTATCGGGTACATCCATCTAAACGGATTAGGACAACATAGTTTAGCCTGAGTTGGAAGATGCACTTATAGGTGAACCATTACATCAAAAAATGCTGGAGGGAATATCTTCTCCAACTTGCACAGAATTAGAGGTATTGCATGCTCAAGTTTTTCCATGCTTTGAACATCAATAGATTTAGCACACAACTTCTTAAAAAATAGGGACAATTCCATCAAAGCTTTCCCTACATGTTTTGAGGTGGTTTTCCTTAAGGCTAGAACAAGCAATTGTTGCATTAGAATGTGATGATCAAGACTTTTTAGGCCCACAATCTTCTTCTCATGAAGTTGAACTAATTGAGAGAAATTAGAAGAATATCCATGTGGCAATTTAAGATCTTTTAAAATAGAAAGAATGGTTTCTTTTTCCTCAGGAGTCATGCTATAAGATGCAGGGGGGATAACAATTTTTCCAGTACTCATTGCCTTCTTTATCCACAAGGATTTCCTAATCTTCAACTTATCCATGTCCAAACAAGCATTTATGTTCTCTTTACTTTTACCATCCTTATACAACAACAAACTTAATAAATTAACACATATATATTTTTTTCGATATGTATTACATCCAAACTATGGAGAACTAACAATTTACTCCAGTATTGAAGTTAAAAAAATGCTTTTCTTGTTCCAACCAAGAGGCAATTGTTGTCTGACATTTGGTACATTGGATGTTTCCCTCCCAAATATAACATTATCATAATCATTCCATAGTTCCAAGATTTGTTGTCCAAAAAGAGAATTTGGTGCAGAATCAAGTTCAATAGTTCCATCGAAGTGTTTATCATCATATCTCCATGGGTGGTCAATAGGAAGAAATCTTCTATGCCTCATGTATGATAATTTACGACTAAATGGTAAATGAATGGATGTTGTGTCAATGTGGCATTCAGGACAGCCATAAGTTCCACTAGTTTTTTGACCAGATAACATCCTATATGCAGGGTAGTTACTTATGGTTCCTAAAAGAGCAGCCCGCATCCTAAAAGTTTCACACTTTTCAGCATCATATGAATCAACACCTACTGTCCACAACAACTTCAGTTCATCAATCAGTGGTTGTAAACAGACATCAATGTTGTTTCCCAGAGACTTTGGCCCATCGATTAGAAGAGGCATCATAAAATATGATTGTTTTGTTACCAACCAAGGAGGGAGATTGTAATTTAGGATAATCACTGGCCAAATACTATGACTGGCTCCATATGCCATATTAAAAGGACTGAACCCATCAGTAGATAGTACTAGTCAAACATTACAAGGTTCACTACTGAATTCAGGATGTTTTTCATCAAAATCCTTCAAGAGTTTTGAATCCCGAGGATGACACATTTTACCTTCAGGTGGTTTCATGCTAGTATGGTGATATGTCATGAAATTTGCCATTTTGGTTGAATTGAACATCCTCTTCAATCTAGGAATAATGGAGAGATAGAGACAAACTTTTTCTGATATTTTGGAATCGATCTCTTTGTTAGGATTTGTAGGATTCCATCTCGATGTTTTACACCTTAAGCACTCATCTAGATTAGATTGATCACCTCTATATAACATGCAGTCATTTGGACATGCATGTATCACTTCTTTTGTTAAACCTAAAGAAGACATCAACTTGTTCATCTCATACCAAGTCTTAGGAAAGTTTTTATTCACTAGAAATACCTTATAGAGTATTTGAAGAAGCTCACACATTGATTTGTTGATCCAATGATTATCACACTTAATGTTAAAGAGATTAGAGACAAAATGCAATGTTGAATATTCACAACCTTCATATAGGGGTGTGTTAGCTTGTTTCAAAACTTCTTCAAATTTTTCAGACTCATGATCTAGATTTGAAATAAAATTGTGTTCCATTTCATCAACATCCCCAATTATTGCATCAAAAATCATTTGATCCACATCATCATTTGACTCAAGTGGTGAAGTTCTAATAGTTTGATTGTTATAAAAAAGTTCACCATGGTACATCCATAGAGTGTAATGAGGGAAAAAACCATAGAGAACTAAATGCTCCCTAATTATGTTGTGTTCTTTGTGAAACTTATTCTTACATTTCATACATGGACAAAGCATAATTCTTGTCTTGACATTATTTGAGGCAAATTCCATAAAGAAATCTATTCCATCAATAAAGTCATTATCTCAACGACGATCAAATCTTGTTTTTGGCTTATACATCCATTTTCTGTCGATAAAATATTGATTTTCCATAGTCGAAGCCTAACATAAAAAGACATATTTTAGGAAGAGGTCGATTTATATTGTCACAAATAATACTAGTTTCTGATCAAACAAAAATATAAAAAATTTCAGCAAAATGTGTTGCTAATTCAATCAATATGGTTACCTATATTGATATTAAATACATGCATTATCTTCATATTTTTTCTCAATATTTTTTATGATAATATTTTTTATCTGATAACAAAGAGTTTCAATTATTTGAACATTTACTATAAAACATGCAACTTGGTATCTCATATGAGAAATACAATACCCATAGTCAACTACGAAACATTAGTATGAATATAAAGTAATATGCAAGACATAGGATAAAACATGGAGGATAAATACAAGTCTTAACACTCATCTAGATTAGGGCATATGTGAAGTCATACATGAATATTGATCGATAAGTATTAGCACCTTATAATAGTCGACGATGGTGAAATTTAAAATGATTATTGTAGTTGATGTTAGTTGTATATTGGAAGAAGAAAAAGTTAGAGAACTCACAGGAAGATGAAGTATGTGTCGGGACATATGCGCCTATGACAAGATTCTTCTCAAAAGTACTCCAAGAACAAATCTTCTTCCTAACTTTTCGATTCCAATCAACACCCTATTGTGAGTATACATAGTTAATAACTTATCAAGTTTACACCAATTAAATTGTGAAATGCTTTAAAATCTAAACAAAATATAACTATGAATTTATTTGAAATTGTGGTCCAAACAAAGTCTTACGGTAGTGATGTGTGTAGATATTAATCATGGACTAAGCTGCCAACTGTGGATTATAGAAGATTTTGTACTAGTGTGATGTGTAAAAATATTAACAAATTTACAATATAGACAAATTGCATACTACTAAATATGATCAGTCATTTTAAAGTGAATACATTATAATAGAATTTTTTGTACTGGAGGTAGGAATTAAAATTGGTTATGCATTGTTGGTAAATGCACAACTCATAGAAAAAGATGTATGCTTTCATCTGCAAAAGTGTATTTTGTATTATGTAGGATTAGATACGTACTAGTGTGTTGAATACGAAATAAGTAGTCAAACACATTATCCCCTAACAATAAGACATGGGTTCAAATAACAAGTATCAAATCAATTTATTTGGGCGTTCAACCCACAACATAAACATAGAACAATCACATGGCTCTTTTCTTATACCATACATGAATGATTCTGAACCACTATCATGTACATGTTCCAAAAACAAGAGTCATAATTGAATGTTCATTGAGTAATGACATAAGTGGTTGGATGTGTTGACTCGTAAAATATTAGATTGTAATGGGTTTTACCAATACATGTCATTGTTAAGTTTATAAAATATTGATTGTCAACTAAGTTGCAGGGGATACGAATCATGTATTACTTCCTCGAAATTGCAAGAATATTAGATGATGAGATTATAAAATACATATTAACTCCATGGACAATGTTATTTCTTTTTCATAGAGCCACCAGTGACTAGAAAAGTGCATACCTTTCACGGTGGTAGCCGAAGAATTTAAGCAAGTACACGTGCTCGTCCCATGTCCAAGCATTGGAGGGGTAGAAAGAATGAGGATAATAGGAACTAGGAAAATATACTATCTCCTTAACACTAATGATGAGATGCCTTTTGGCCAAATGAGTGCCGAAAATGGATAATTCCTCAAGAAACTGTGGAGTATGAGGACTCTTGTGGTAGTGATCTAATTAAAGTGTGTTTGAGAAGTAAACTATTAATCAACATGATTTCTATTCATGTTTAACTAACACGTTGGTATATCCTTCAATTTTAATTGTTAATGAGGAGTATTTGGAAAATTGGGGTTTCTGCCATTGCTGATCTAGCAACTCTTATAGAGCCAGAGTGGGAAAACGTCGGCTGTAGTCAAGCCAACAGCAGAGACAACAGATTAAGGTCCCATTTGGATGGGAAATTCAAGAATACATATGTATTCATGAGTCTTAGGGGATGTTCGGCCCCCAACTTCTTAACTACAGGCATTCACATGTAAGGCCTAGTTTGGCTGCCGTATTTTTAACTACCTATAATTGATGCATAATACATACATCAAAATAACGATAACAGATCACGTTCCATATTTGCATTTTACCCTTGTATACTTAATTTAGCACAAAGTTGGTAGTTGCAAATAATGCCTGAAACGGCGGGTTAAAACGCAGTAGATGGTTCCAGGCTTTTAGAAAATCATGTACCTAGTTGTAGAAAATCAACCATGAAGGTTGTACTACCGTGAGGAGTCACTCTATGCCCAGTCTCCATGCCAACGCTCTATGGTTGCCGCCGTGAGGGTAGTCATTTCCGTTCTGGAAGCGCTCGAGCACCATGTCGCGTCAGTCCGGAAGGGCAAGAGACACGTGAAGTGGAAAAGGTAAAACTTTAAAAATGAGTGGAACCATTTTGGGGTTTGGTGGCAATTTAGGCAGGGGCAGATATTAGATGGACCAACCATGGACTAATCTTAATTATGAAAAATAGTCCAGAATAATCCTAACTAACCATGGACTATCCTAGAGATTGTGGAGTATGAGGACTCCTGCATGTTGACACACATATAAAATACAACGTTTGCAGCAACAGGACTAAGGATATTACAAATGTATGCACTAATATCTTAACAAAATTAATATTTACAATGAAGTGTAAGAGGCCCTTCGGCCCCCAATTTCATAACTATCAATATTTATGTGTTTTTAGGTTGTCAACTACCAATATGTCTGTGTAATTAGGTTGTCAATTTACTTGTATAATTTTTTCCCTGCATTTGGATCATTATTTGTTCATATGAATTGGCGAGATTTTAAAGGCCGCCATGTTCAGTAGTAGTGATCAGTCGCCACTACCAAAAAACTTAGTATAGATGACATTCATGTAAAAAGTTACGCACTTTAGGTGACATGTTTGTACATGACTTATAATCTGTGTAGGCCTACATAAAATAGATGACATACATTTTTGTATATTTGAAAGGGTGACAAACTTTAGGTGACATGCATGTATGTCACGTGTAGTCTGTGCAACATAGGTGACAGACATTTTATCATACTTGAAAGGGTGACACACTATAGGTGACATACATTTGAATCACCTATGTTCTAATGGGGGTTTACACATGTATATGAGTCAAGTGTAATATACAAGGAGACATAACATTTAGGTGAAATGTATGTGTGTCACCAAAGTTATAGATGACATAAATTCATGTCACCTAATCTTAGAAATTTTACAAAATTACTATGAGAGGACATTGTCTTGATATGGTCCTTGAATTCTCACAAATGCATTACGGGGGACCTGGTGTTAGAGGAAATTCTTGTGATATGGGCCCCAACCCTTACATATGCATTTTTAGATAATTGTTGTGAGTGGACATTGTCACTATATGGGACCCAATTCCTAAGAAAAGCATTGAAATATACTTTTTATGAGAAGAAATGTGTCATGGCTCCTCCTAAGTATATTTTTGTTGAAATATATCAACACTTGTTTGGTCACCATGCGCTGGAAGATGATGCAATGCAAGGGCGTCGAGCCACTGCACATCACATGGGCACAGACGACGATTCCATTTGGCTCCCACCCACCTCTAATTAATTATTGCACCTACCCCAATGTCGCTGATGGCAGGGGTTCTCTGCTCATCTTGTTCCCCACACCATAGTATCCAGATCCGACTTACCATATTGTCTCCCGAATGCGGACAGAAGGCGGCCAAAAAGGTTCGGTGATAACTTCAAGTCTGATTCAACTTATCAACGTTTGTTGGACTTGGCCATACCGGTGGTGGCTGCCCTTTTTTCGACAACCACGCCCATAGCAGCAAGGGATTAGGGTAAGAATGCGCTCGGAGCGTCCCTGGCGCCTAGCCGTCCAGGTCTCAACATGTCGAGAATCGATACGATAGAGTCCAACATCGATCCCTGGAGGCGGCAACCCATACACGATTCCCTACAGTCGTGTGTTAAGCAGGCTTGGCACTGGTCAACCCAGTAGGAAGGACTGCCTTGCTGGCCACCATACACGAGAGGGTTCCCTCCATGTCTCAGTTCCGCTCTCTTTAATGGCAAAATTCAGTTTTCCCACATCGGCAATGACACATTATGACCATCTTGCTGCGTCACACGTGAAAAGCTGAGAGGTTGTTCATGTGGTCCTTTACCGTGCGGGGCCTACATCCTGCATGGTTGGACCTATTGCACAAGTTTCATGTCCTTTTAGGAGCCTCCATACATGTCGTGGAAAACCGTTAGCAGCTAACAGTTTTGGTAATCATCTTCGGGTTGTTCATTTATCTTCACTGAGTCGTGTTGATGGAATCCGTAAGGCGTTGGAGTATGCAGATGTTTGGGAGGGCTTGGTGTTTGCTCTTTGTTCTTCCAAGCATTGGATGTGTGGTGTATGCCTTGGCATCGTGCCATGGTCTAAAGAATGTCCTCATTAAGCTTCTGATGGCTCTGATGTTACTACCACTCTACCTCGATATCCTGGTGAGACATCACTCGATGTGATAGTTGGTTTTCCTACTCCCATCAATTCTGGCTTTCCAGATTCTATTCCTTGCACCCTGTCAGCTCGTCAGTGTATTGAGCCACCGCCTCTTCCTGTTGACCGACTATAGCTCGACACAAATCTTCTAGACTTTGTCTTCTACACGGGTGTCCCTACTGTAAAGAGCATCCCTCTTCTTTGTCGTTTGCCCTTTGCTGACACTCTTCGTGCTTTCTTACTCTAGGTGACTTCTTTCCCACACTCTATTGATGCATGGATTCATCTTTTATTGCTTCCAGCATGTGTTTTGTATCACTTCTCCCCTAATTTTGCTCAAGAATAGTCTTCTCACAAATGCATCTCTCTACAACAACTTATGATCCTTAAGGCTTTGGAGACTTGGAATTCAGGACCTGATGGCATTCAACAACTCCTGGCTCAGATTTTGGCTCATTGTTGTCCTACCGGGTGAGAACATTCTTCTGATGCTTATATTTCACATGCCAAGTCTAAGATCAAAGATAGCCAATTTTCTACTGCCATCTGTGTTCTATCCTCTAGTGGTGTTACCCCCACAAAAGCTACTAATTATTCTTATCTTGAAGCTAAACACCCTCAACCTCCACCGCCATTGGTACAACCTCATTCTGAAATTTCTAGCTCTCCATTTGTTGCTTCTTGCTCTATGATTGAAGAAGCCATTTTATCATTCAAGAAAGGGACCGCTTACTTATGTGATGGCCTACGATCACAACATCTTATTGATTAGATATGTGGGGTTGCCACTGTAGTGAAAGATGATTTTTTTTAATGCAGTTTCAACTGTGGTGAATCTTTGGCTCACTGGTCGTTGTCCAGATTCCCTAGTTCCCTACATTGCCAGTGCTCCATTGACTCCTTTTCTCAAACCAGACAATGGCATTCGGCCTATTTCTATGGGTACTATATGGCAGCGCCTTATATCCAAAGTTGCGGCAAAGGGTGTAAGTTTTGATGTCGTCCCTTATCTTATGGATCATCAGTATGGTGTTGGTATTTCTAGTGGTGTTGAGGCCCTTCTACATGCTTTCACTCGACTTGTCTATGAAAAACAACACCACATTACAGTCACCATGGCTCTTATTGACTTCAACAATTCCTTCAACATGGTTGATAGATCTACTATATTCTGAGAGGTTTGTATTCATTGCCCTTCTATTTTACGATGGGTTGAGTTTTTCTATAGCTCTCCATCTCCTCTCTATATGGATCATGAAGAGCCTCTTTTTTCTTCTGTCATGGTACAACAAGGTGACCCATAGGCCCCCTACTTTTTTCCCTTGGACTCCACCCTCTTAGTTTACAAGCAAAGGATGCATGTCAACTTGACCTCCTTTCTTTCTACCTTGATGATGTATGGTCTTCGAAGGTTGTTTCGAAGGTTCTATCCCTCATTCAGGAGTGAGGCCCGATGTATGGTCTTCGTCTCAATATTAAGAAGACAGATTTTTTGGCCATCTAATGACCCTAGATGAGGCTCGAATGTGGGCTTATTTCCAACTGACATCTCTCATCTAGAGCATGGAGTGATAATTCTAGGTGGCCCAATTTTCTACAGACGCATCCACTGCAAAGGAACTTCTCCAGAAATGTGTGATGAAGACCCTTGATATGATGGATTGCATGTCCTCACTCCAGGACTCACAGTGTGAGCTTCTTCTTCTTAGGTCTTGTGTTGGGATGCCCAAACTATTGTTTGATCTTCATACAACACCTCCTTCTTCTATCACACTTGTGTTGGATATTTTTTATCACGGTCTTCGTCGTTGTCTGGAGCATATTGTGGTTGGTGATAGCCCATGTTTTTGTGATTTACAATGGTGTTTGGCTACACTTCCTATGCATCTTGTGGGATTGGGGATCAAGTCCTCTCATGATGTCAGTAAATTTTCTTTTGTTGCCTCTCAGATACACACTAAAGATCTCCAAGACCATATGTTGTGTGAGGTCACATGCGTGCATGCAGGGCTCCCCTTTGTTTAAGCACAAGCTTGCATATGCAATATCTTGCCATCTTTATGTTGGTCTATGTTGACAAGTATGCATTCTACCACCCCAAAGACCCAGTCTATTTTGGTAGACACTTACTACAAAACGGTCATCCAGCAAATCATGGCAAGTGACCTATCCTTACGGCAACATGTTATTCTCACTTCTTTATAAGTTGATCATGCAGAAATTTTTTTGAGGGTTATTCCTATTGATGGCCTTGGTCTATCTATGTTACCCATTGAGTATCGAGCTATCCTTTGGTATTGGCTTATGATTCCCTTTTATCTAGGTGATGAACGTTGTCTAATTTGCAACATCACAGATCTTGATGCCTTTGGTGATCATGCAGTGCACTGCCGCTCGCGGCCTGGTTATAAGTTTTGTCATGATGTTGGCACTCCATCTGGGTTAAAGGTTTTGAAAGAAGCTCCTTTGGCCTTCCTTGGCACTCAATTTGATGGTGTTCATTCGTTGCGACCTGCAGACATTCTTTTATTTCACTGGATGAATGGAAAACATGCCTATGTTGACCTAATAAGAGTTTCTCCCTTGATAAGTATCCTTTCAAAAAACTTTAAAGCAGGGTAGGCAGCGTCCGAGGCAGCAATACAAAAAGTTCATAAACATGGAACATCATGTGAGGCCAATCAACATCATTTTCTACCTTTCGCCTTTGACACCTTTGGAGTGCCTGCCGACGATGCAGTTTCTCTTCTTCGACACCTTCAACATATATAAATAGGAATCTTATGATGCCTTCATCTACATGTAATGATTTTATTTTTGGGTCCTTGGGTTTTGCCATCCAACAAGGACTGGCAACCCAATTTGTTGCTTGCACTTATGTGAGAGCTTTTATGTAACCTTTTGAGAAATTATATGAAACATATTAAGTGACATGTTCTGAGATGACACCATCATGATATGGGCGCTGACTCCTCAAAAATTTATTTTTAGGGGCTTACTGTGAGAGCACACTATCATGATAGTGGTCACATATCCTCCCAAATGCAATTACAATGACATGTTGGGGGAGGAAATTCTCATGATATGTTATGTGGCTTCTCTCAAATGCATTTTCAAAGACTTGATGTGAGAGGATGCCATAATGATATGGGCCATGGTTCCTCCCAAAAACATATTCAATGACATGTTGTGAGACGACACCATCATGATATGGGCCCATGCTCCTCAGAAATTTATTTTTAGGGACTTACCATGAGAGCACACTATCATGACATTGGTCACATATCCTCCCAAATGCAATTACAATGACATGTTGGGAGAGGACATTGTCATGATATTGGAGGTGGATCCTCTCATATGCATTTTCAAAGACTTGATGTGAGAGGATGCCATAATGATATGGGCCATGGTTCCTCCCAAAAACATATTCAGTGACATGTTGTGAGACGACACCATCATGATATGGGCCCTGGCTCCTCAGAAATTTATTTTTAGGGACTTACCATGAGAGCACACTATCATAATATTGGTCACATATCCTCCCAAATGCAATTACAATGACATGTTGGGAGAGGACATTGTCATGATATTGGAGGTGGATCCTCTCAGATGCATTTTCAAAGAGTTGATGTGAGAGGATGCCATAATGATATGGGCCATGGTTCCTCCCAGAAACATATTCAGTGACATGTTGTGAGACGACACCATCATGATATGGGCCCTGGCTCCTCAGATATTTACTTTTAGGGACTTACCATGAGAGCACACTATCATGATAGTGGTCACATATCCTCCCAAATGTAATTACAATGACATGTTGGGAGAGGACATTCTCATGATATGTGATGTGGCTCCTCCAAAATGCATTTTTGGGATCTTCCCGTGAGAGGACACTATCATGATATGGGTCATGGCTCCTAAAAAGTTTATTTTTAGGGACTTGCTGTGAGAGCACACTGACATTATATTGGTCATTGATCCTCCCATATACACCTCCATCTACATGCTACGAGAGGACATTCTCATGATATGGGATAGAGGGTCACCCTGGAAAAGTCTATGTGCAGGCTTTGTGCTTTTGGTCCGATCCCCATTTATAGTAAAAGTGTGTTGGACATATGTGATGCAATCTTTGACTTTACTCCACTTCATCCCAAAACCCATCTTCTCCATCACCACATCAAGGAAAGTCCACTCCACCATGTCGTATTCTTTGGACATGTCCAACTTCATAGCAAGACTACCTTTTTCTTCCCCTTTTCTCTCTCCATAGAGTGGAAATGAGAGCTCAATGTTATGATATAGATAATATATCCTCCTAAATGAATTGTTAGAGACTTGATATATGATGAAATTTGTCATGATATTGGCCCAAGTACCTCAAAAATGTATTTTCAGAGACTTGTTGTGAGAGGACACTTTCATGACATGGGCAATGACTCCTTTAAAAGAATTTTAGGGACATGTTGTGAGAAGAAAACAACATGATATGAGCCCTGAACCCTCAAAAATTCAATTTTAGGGACTTGTTGTGAGACATCACTATCATAATATGGGTCTTAGCTCATCCCAAATGCATTTTGAGGGACTTGTTGTTAGATGATACTATCATGATATCGGCCATGACACCTCCCAAATGCATTTTTAGGAACTTGTTATGAGAGGACATTATGGTGATATGGGCCCCAAATCTAGCCAAATGCATTTGTAAAGATTTGTTGTGAAATGACACTGTCAAGATATGGGCACTAGATCCTCATTAATGCATTTTTAAGGAGTTGGTGTAAGAGCTCAATGCCATGATATAGGTTTTGGATCCTCTTAAATGAATTGTTAAAGACTTTCTATGAGATGACATTTGTCATGATATGGGCCCAAGAACCTCCCAAATACATTTTCAAAGACTTGTTATGAGAGGACACTTTCTTGAGATGAGCCATAGTTATTCCTAAAAGCATTTTTGGGGACAAGATGTGAGAGTACAACAACATGATATGGGTTGTGACTCCTCAAAAATTCATTCTTAGAGACTTTCTGTGAGAAGACATTGTCATGATATGGGTCGTGGGTCCTCCCTAATACATTTCTAGGGACTTTCTATGAGAGGACATTGTCATGATATGTGACATGTCTCCTCCTGAATGCATTTATAGAGACTTTATGTGAGAGGACAATGCCACGATATGGGCCTTGGAACCTCCATAATCCATTTCTATGGACCTTTTATGAGAGGTCATTATCATGATATGGGTCATGGATCCTCCCAAATGCATTTTTTAGGACTTACTGTGAGACGACATTTGTAATTATATGGGCCCCAAATACACTCAAATGAATTTTTGGGGACTTGTTGTGAGAGGACACTATCATGATATGATCCCTGGATCCTCATAAATGAATTTCAAGGGACTTGTAGAGAGAAAAGATTGTCATGATAGGGGGCTTAGCTCCTCCAGATACATTTTTGAGAACAAGGTCCATAGAAATGGATTATGGGCCCTGATTCTATTTATTTGAAGAGACATGTTATGAAGGACACTATCATGATATGGGCCATGTATCCTCCATAATGCATTTGAAGGGACATGTTATGAAGGACATTATCATGATATGGGTCGTGGAACCTCCCAAATGCATATTTAGGGACTTGATGTGAGATAACATTTTTTATGATATGGGCCCTGACACCTCCCAAATGCATTTTCATGGACTTGTTGTGAGAGGACGTTGTCATGATATGGGACTTGACACCTCCCAAATGAATTTTTAAGAACTTACTGTGAGATGACATTATCATCATATGTGCCATGGCACCTATGAAATGTATTTTTAAGGACTTGGCATGAGAGGACATTGTCATGATATAGGCCCAAACTTGAGAGGACATTGTCATCATATGTGCCATGTCACCTCCCATTTTCACTTGAAACTTTTTATGAGAGGAAATTGTCACAATATTCATCCCAAATGCAATGTGAGTTAATGTGAGAAGACACTATTATGATAAGGGCATGACACCACACAAATACATTTCTAGGGACTTGGTGCAAGAGGTTAGTGGCACAATATGGGCCCTGACACCTCCCAAATGCATTTTGATGGACTTGTTATGAGAGAACGTTGTCATGAAATGGGACCTGACACCACCCAAATACATTTTTAAGGACTTATTATGAGATGACATTTTCATCATATGTGTGATGACACCTCCCAAATGTATTTTCAAGGACTTGGCGTGAGACGACATTCATCTTGAAATGGGCCCTGACAACTCCCAAAAGCATTTAGACAGACATGTTGTGAAAGGACACTATCATGACATGGGTTGTTGGGTCTTGTTTCGGAAGAGTGTTTGCGGAATATACCTTGTCATAGAGAAATTCTGGTGATGTCCCACTTCATGATGGTATGCAACGCTCCTAGATTACACGGACGGTACTTCTCTCCCATCCTCTGAATGCATCATGGGAAGATCCGACGGTGCTCCTCGTGTGTGGTGATCTATTCCGCTTGTAGCACATTTGGACGGTCGTTGACGTCCTCCGAACGCAGGCGTCTCAGCGCCTGCGTCTCTACTTCATCTACGTGGATGGACTGGAAATCCATGTCATGCTTCGTAAGCCGACATGAAGGATTAGCCTCTCTGTGATGATGTGCCAGCATCGTGGTGCTCTCCTTTCTCACCTAAGGACAGTGACGGCTATGGTTTACGTACATGAGCGTAAACTAAAAAGTCTTTCTCAATATCTTATAAAGACATTGGTCATCAATCCCCTTTTAAATAGGATACGAAAGGAAGTAGGGTTGTCTAAACCCATCAGTAAACAGAAACATTGCGTTAATTAAAATGCTCGTAGATTAATTAAATTATTCTAGAATTAATTAATTAACCAAATAATCGTATTAATTAATTAAATAATATCTGGCTCCATGCAATCATTCGTGATGGCTCTATGTGGACATATATAACTACAGGCAATACATGTATACACATCTCAAGGATTTTTTTATGAGAAGACAATGTCATAACATAGGCCATATTCCCTTCTCAAAGCATTTTAATGGACTTGTTATAAGAGGAAACTATAATGATATGGGTTGTGGCACCTCCCAAATGCATTTTAGGGATGCGCTATGAGATAACATTTGTCATGATATGGGCCCTGACACCTCCCAAATGCATTTTCATAGACTTGTTGTAAGATGACGTTCTCATGATATGAGACCTGACACCTCTCAAATGCATTTTTAAGGACTTACTGTGAGATGACATTGTCATCATATGTTCCATGACACCTCCCAAATGTATTTTCAAGGTCTTGGCATGAGAGGAGATTGTCATGATATGGGCTCAAACTTCACCCAAATGCATTTTTAGAGGCTTATTATGAAAGGAAAATGTCAATATATAGGCCATGTCTCCTCCTTAATGCATTTGAAAGGACATGTTGTGAAAGGACACTATCATCATATCGGTGGTGGAACCTCCCAAATGTATTTTTAGGGACTTGCTGTGAGATAACATTTGTCATGATATGGGCCCTGACACCTCCCAAATTTATTTTTATGGACTTGTTATGAGAGGATGTTGTCATGATATGGGCCTTGACACCTCCCAAATGCATTTTTATAGACTTTTTGTGAGAGGACGTTGTCGTGATATGGGACCTAACACCTCCCAAATGCATTTTTAAGGTCTTACTATGATATAACATTGTCATATGCTCCATGGCACCTCCCAAATGTATTTTCAAGGACTTGGCGTGAGAGGACGTTGTGATGATATGGGCCCAAACTTAACCAAAATGCATTTTTAGGTACTTATTATGAGAGGACATTGTCAATATATGGACTCTGGGTTCTCCTTAATGCATTTGAAGAGACATGTTGTGAAAGGACATTATCATGATCTGCGTCACGGAACCTACCAATTGCATTTTTGGGAGTTGATGTGAGATAACATTTGTCATGATCTGGACCCTAACACATTCCAAATGCATTTTCATGGACTTGTTGTGAGAGGACGTTGTCATAATATGGGACCTAACACCTCCTAAATGCATTTTTAAGAACTTACTGTGAGATGACATTGTGATAATAAGCGCCATGGAAGCTCCCAAATGTATTTTCAAGGACTAGTCGTGAGAGGATATTGTCATGATATGGGCCCAAACTTCACCAAAACATATTTTCAGGGACTTATTATGAGAGGACACTGCCAATATATGGGCCATGTATCCTCATTAATGCATTTGAAGGGATAGGTTGTGAAAGAACACTATCACGATATGGCACCTCCCAAATGCATTTTTAGGGACTTACTATGAGATAACATTGTGATCATATGCTCCATGGCACCTCCCAAATGTATTTTCAAGGACTTGGCATGAGAGGACGTTGTGATGATATGGGCCCAAACTTAACCAAAATGCATTTTTAGGTACTTATTATGAGAGTATGTTGTCAATATATGGACCCTAGCTTCTCCTTAATGCATTTTAAGAGACATGTTGTGAAAGGACATTATCATGATCTGGGTCATGGAACCTACCAATTGCATTTTTGGGAGTTGATGTGAGATAATATTTGTCATGATATGGACTCTAACACATCCCAAATGCATTTTCATGGACTTGTTGTCAGCGGACATTGTCATAATATGGGACCTAACACCTCCCAAATGCATTTTTAAGAACTTACTGTGAGATGGCATTGTGATCATATCTGCCATAGAAGCTCGCAAATGAATTTGCAAGGACTTGTCGTGAGAGGATATTGTCATGATATGGGCCCAAGCTTCATCGAAACGTATTTTTAGGGACTTATTATGAGAGTACACTGCCAATATATGGGCCATGTATCCTCCTTAATGTATTTGAAGGGACAGGTTGTGAAAGAACACTATCACGATATGGCACCTCCCAAATGCATTTTTAGGGACTTGTTGTGAGATAACATTTGTCATGATATGGGCCCTAACACCTCCCAAATTCATTTTTATGGACTTGGTATGAGAGGATGTTGTCATGATATGGTCCTTGACACCTCCCAAATGCATTTTTATAGACTTGTTGTGAGAGGATGTTGTCATGATATGGGACCTAACACCTCCCAAATGCATTTTTAAGGACTTACTATGAGATAACATTGTGATCATATGCTCCATGGCACCTCCCAAATGTATTTTCAAGGACTTGGCGTGAGAGGACGTTGTGATGATATGGGCCCAAACTTCACCAAAATGCATTTTCAGGAACTTATTATGAGAGGACATTGTCAATATATGGGCGCTGGCTTCTCCTTAATGCATTTGAAGAGACATGTTGTGAAAGGACATTATCATGATCTGGGTCATGGAACCTACCAATTGCATTTTTGGGAGTTGATGTGAGATAACATTTGTCATGATATGGACCCTAACACATCCCAAATGCATTTTCATGGACTTGTTGTGAGAGGATGTTGTCATTATATGGGCCCAAACTTCACTGAAATGCATTTTTTGGGACTTATTATTAGAGGACACTACCAATATATGGGCCAAGTATCCTCCTTAATGTTGATTCAAGATCCAAATTGACTAAACCCTTATTTTTATGATGACTAAACCATTCCACTTTTTTGTGTCTAATGTCTCTACTTGAGTGATTTCAGATTATGCATAGACACACTCCAAATGCCCTGCCTTGTACATCTCAACTTGGAGAAAAGACAAGTCAAAGTCAATACAAGTGCATGTTTTTGGAATATGATGTAAATCCATTAGAATCATGTTGTAAATCACTTTTGATGATTGTATGACTTGTAATTAAGCTTAGAAAAAATTAGGAGCACTTAGATCGAATGTTTAATCACTCAAAAGTCATTTTCCAAAATTCACATCAGGTTGTTCATCGGTCGAGTTGCAAACTCGACCAATCCTGATTGGATCTTAAAAATGACTTTTTATCGATCGAGTTTGCACTTCACAGAACTCGACCATCGTGGAGTCTGGGGCTTCGATGGCAGTCATCTTTGAGGACCATCGTGGAGTATGGGGCTTATAAAAACAAGGAAACTAACAATGTTGAAGGAAATTACTTGTAATTGACTGTTCTAGGAGACCCGACGAGAAAATATCATTTTTGTTATAATAAAAATCTTGCCATTTTTGTCATTCATAAAGTCTTACATTTTATTTAACGTATGATCAATTAGAATAATATTACACCCAATTAAATATTTCTGACTATCACAAATATTTATATCCTTTTGTTATAAAAATAAGGAAACTAACAATGTTGAAGGAAATTACTTGTAATTCAATTTAGTGCATTTAATTAGTTGAAAAAAGAGAGAGAATATGAGTCAACATAATTGCAAATTGAGACATAAAAGATGACTTGTAATAATAAAAATTAAACTCAATTAATTATTTCTATGTACACATATATTTAATCCATTTATTTGACATATGATCAATTAGAATAACATTAAACCCAATTAAATATTTCTATAGTAGACTATCACAAATATTTATTTCCTTTTGTTATAAAAATAAGGAAACAAACGCACATGTAGAGGGGTTTACTAAACATGGTAACTTTAATGCATTTCAATTGGTTGAAGAAAGAGAGAGAATATGATTCAACCTGATTACAAATTCAGACATAAAAGAAGACTTGTAGTAAGAAAATGTTTCCTCAATATTTTTGACCACCCATAATATAATTGTTAACACTAAATGTTAAAATATGAATTTTGCCATGTTTTCCATTCATAAAGTCTTTCCCTTTATACGACTCATGATCAATTAAAATTTTCTATTGTAGATACTATCAAAAATATTTATATCCTTTTGTAATAAAAATAAGGAAACTAGATAATTACATATATAATGTTCTACATATATATACATATACATATATATATATACATATATATATGTATATATATATATATATATATATATATATATATATAAACACACACACACACATAGAGGGGTTTATTAAATATTGTATCCTTAATGCATTTAAATGGTTGAAGAAAGAGAGAGAATATGAGTCAACATTATTACAAATTGAGACATAAAAGAAGACTTGTAGCAATAAAATGTTTGCCCATATTTTTGACCACACATAATATAATTATTAACATTAAATGTTATATTATAAATTTTCCCATGTTTTCCATCCATGAAGTCTTTCAATTTATTTGACATATGATCAATTAGAATAACATTAAACCCAATTAAATAATTCTATAGTAGACTATCACAAATATTTATTTCCTTTTGTTATAAAAATAAGGAAACAAACACACATGTAGAGCGGTTTACTAAACATGGTAACGTTAATGCATTTAAATTGGTTGAAGAAAGAGAGAGAATATGAGTCAAAATGATTACAAATTGAGACATAAAAGAAGACTTGTAGTAAGAGTCAACATGATTCGACTCTGCTATCCCAAATAGGAACCATTCATAAAAATTTTAAAATTTCGTTTTTAGTTAGAACATTGTTTTGTCATAACAGGATAAAAAATTTAAAATTTCCTTTAAATATTTTGCAATGTAATATAGGCCTTTGTGAGGCCCGAGTCGAACTCAGGGACACGAAACTATTGGTAGACTACTAATAACTGCTCGCAATCAGCTAGACCGGTTAAAAAGGTTTTAAGAGTTGATTAAAAAGAAAATAAATATAAAAGAAAGCAAAGAAATCGTTTAAATGTTGAGTTTAATCAATTTAGATGGGAATCTTTAGGGTTGCGGTTTCACCGCGGGTTCTTGTTGTATGAGTTTCCACATAATTAATCAAATTCATCTCTCATTTTGGGAAGTGGCCTGTAGTCAGAATTGTTCACTTTCATGATACAATTCACAACCTAAATCTAGGTTGGTTCCACCATCGTAGTAACCTATACCCTAAATTAGGTGCATTAAAATCAACCTCTGGGTTTCCACCATTAACCGTACATCACCTTATTCAAGGAATTTATGAGTTATAGTGAATTTTGTCTCTTTTCAACCATTAATACTTCTTTCAAAACAATTAAAGGCATTAGATTATCATTAGGGTGATCAAGCATAATGATATAATGGAGAAAATGAAATAATACCACACATTTAAGAGATGAAAAATGAATTACTATGATAAAAACGTCATACAACGATTACCCAGGCTACTCCCGGTCATAAAGACAAAGGGGATTAGCCCTGCATGTTCATCTCAGAGCAAGACATGGTGGAAGAAAGGGAAAACATGGAGAAAAATGTGGATAAAGAGATGTAAACCCCTGAACGGAGAATATCCAAGCGTTCCTCGACATAGATTGTGCGATCTACAACCTTTCGACGGTGGAAAATGTCTTCTGCGGCTCTCAGAACGGTTGGAGCGTGCTTCTAGGCTCCGTTCTCCTCTCCAACTCTCCTCGGGATGTGTGCAGTGGCTAATGACGTGATAGATGGCTCCTGATCGCCGTCATTAGGTATAAACACCAAGTTAGATCGTCGAAATATCACCACTGTTGGATTTGGGCCAATCTAAAACAAACACTAATCTGACGGCGTCGATACCATCGACGCGGGTCGATGGTATCGACTCGTCATGAGATCAGTAGGTTTCCTTTCTTCTTTGTCATTCAGTTGGATGCAGACTCGATACCATCGACACAGATCGATGGTATAAACACCCTTAGGCGTCAGTTTTATCGCCTTTCTGACACTGAAGCTATAGAATGTCGATAGTATCGACCTTTGTGTCGATAGTATCGATCGGCTGAACGCTGGCAACCTGAAGGTAACTCGTTACCATCGACTTCCCAGTCGATGGTATTGACACTGCTTGGCTCCTTGCGACTGTCTGTCTGTGACTGTGTTGATACTATCTACAGATGGCGATGGTATCGACAACTGTATATATACATTTTTCCTGAAATTGCAAGAAAAAGCCAAATCAACTGAGATAAAACCCATTATTATCATCATTTATGATAAAAAAGATAAAATATGAGAGATTTGATACTGAAAGAGATTATAGACTAGAGTAAGTGAATTATGTATTATTCACCACCAAAGTGACCAATAAACACATAAAACACAAGTAAAACAAGTCTATAAATGTGACTCAAAATCCTCGCATCAAACTCCCCTAAGCTTAAACCTTACTCATCCTCGAGCAACAAAACTTTAGAATAGAATTGTGAAAGTGAACTAAAGAACAGATTATCACAACAGACCTCGCCATATGATTCTCACCAGACATTCACCTTCCGGCCCTCACTAACCACATAATGATAATTACCCGCAAGGTGACAATGATCATCCATAAGAGATATCTACCCCAAAACCAATGAACACTATCACATAAGGTAGTTAACATAATAAAATCCTCTGGTCCAGACTCGGTGCATCTTGTGATCTTCTATCTATGTTGCTCGTCCTAACTACCATCTAAGTGAAAGTAGCTCTCCTGATATGAAATAGTGAGGAGATAATCACGGTGGCCAACCAATCCAAGCAACGGGTGGATGGAATAGGTGGTTGTGGAAGAAATGGAAGCATAATACAGTTTTTAACATGCACAAATAACAATGAGAACCTAAATGATGCATATGAAATGAAAATGCCCTAATGCCTACATTTTGGGTGGAATGATGCATGTTCCTACAATTCCATCTTATGCGAGACAGAATATCTACAACTACATAATGTGCTTATTCTTCCTCTTCATACGGGTGAGACATGATCTTTTCTCCCTCTAAAACCAGCCTTTTTTTTCTTTTTTTCTTTCATTTTTTTTTCAAAACCCTTCTTTCTCTCAAGTTGGCTAATGCAAAATGTAAAATATTTTTCAGAAATTTTTCATTTCAGGCTTCTTTTCACATATCTGTTATTCTTGAGGCATTACAACTTAATTTTAGCGAGTATAGAATGAATCACCTGCTTCTCTGATTTTTCAGAAGAAATAAGGCACATATTGTCCTATATGCTCAAAAATATGTCAAAAATGCAACTACATGAGATCAGTTATGCACTGTGATGCCATGCACTCAGGATTGTGTGCATGCATGATTCATCTAAAAAATTGTTCATTTTCCATTTTTTATGCACAATCTACCACAATGCAATCCTACCTAAATTCTATGCAATCAAAAGATGAAAACTGTAATGTGCTTCCAGTTCTTATGGTGGAGTATGAAAACAATGGGGTGGATAGATCACAAGATTAATTGACTGAACCATTGGAAAATATTATGTGTCCCTCCTTACTGACCTGTGTAACAATTAAGAGGTTTCTCTCTCTTATTTCATATTAAGGTCTCATTACCATTTGGTCATTTTAGGCTCAAACAACCAATTTCATCCACTTTTCGTGAATCATAGGCATGCACAATTGTCGTTTTCTTTTTTAAAGTTGACAAACCCAATTATTTTCATAAGTCATGTGCTCATGGTTGAACAAAACAAGCTTGCAAAAGTCACTAAAATTTTTCAAATTTACCCATGATTTCCATGTACAAACACAGAGATGACACATTACATTAGACATCCCCAATTACACTAGATAGAGTGTGGATCCTAAAAAAAATAAGAACTATGAAAAATATTTGATAAAAGACAAAGCAATAAATGATAAAAACTAAGAAAAATAAAGGATAGAAGTTGTTCCATCTCCCCCCTAAGCTTGAAATAGACTATGGCCTCATAGTAAAAAACAACCTTAAAAGGTGGAATAGTGATACCGATCATTGGTCAGGTGGTGGTGGGTACTGCGGGGCTGTGGGGTCCCATGATGGATACTACCCCTGGAAACTCGGATCATACTGGGGCATCGGCGGAGGTTGAGGGTACCCCCCAAAATAGTTCTGGCTCCAGTAGTTGTCATAGAAGGGTTGTTGTTGCATCTCCATCCTATGCAACCTGTCATGGATATTATGTTGGTTGGTGAGGAGGAGGCGCTCATTCTCGTAGATGGCCTGCTGGTTAACATAGAGCCGATTGGTAGTCTCCTGAATATCCGCAAATGACGCCGTGTATCGTTGTTGTGTCTACTAGATATCCTGCAACATTGTATACATGCCCTGAACAGAATAGGCATCCTCTCCTTGTTGAGAGGGTTGAGGTGGCGGAGGCTGCGAAGAAGATGATGCACCCGGCTGGAAGCGGGGACTCTTTCGTGGTGCCACTCATGCCCGAAGAGGAGTGAAAGCCTCCTCTTCCTCTTCATGCTCGTCATCGCCATCATTGTTGTCGTTGTCCCCATCTTCCTCTTCATCAGAGTCGTCAATGGATATGATGGGCCACCTGAAGTGTTGAGCTCCCTCAATGTTGAAGACGGGGTCTGGAGGTACCCATTCTTGATATTTGTGATTGACATGGCAATGTGCATAATCCAAGCCATCATGGAGCATAAGGAGGTTGGAGCGGTGTAGATGATGCAAGTTGACCTTGATCCTGTTGGAAAGCAGAGTGAGTTGGGAAAAGTCCAACCCAAGGTAGAGAGCCAACAGTGTGATGAGCCCTCCAAAGTGGATAGGAGATTTTTGTGTACTCCTCTTCACATCCAACACACACGTCAAGAAAAACACGCCCCAATTGCACTCCTCGCGCTTCAACAGTTTATACAAAAAAACAAGTCGATCTCCTGAAATTTACTAAGAGAAAGATTGCCGCGAGCAAAGAGCGTCGTGCAAAGCATGCGGTGCATAATCCTCACAAATGGATGCTCGAAGTTGACGACAGCTGCATTGTGGTAGCTGACAGACTTGCCTGGAGGCGCGGTCACCAGCTGGGCGAAGATGTCATCGTAATCAGTCTGGTTGTCTGGCCTCTGGTACTGGTCTATCCCATGATTCCAGTTGTAAATGGAATTGAATTGCTGGAGGGTGAGAGTGTAATTGTTGTTGTAGAACCGGAAAGAAACACGACCCTTTATCCACCCTTGATCAGTGGCGATCAGGTCGTTCGACATGACGCATATGTCCAATGACGCCATGAACTCTGCCACAAGCTCTTTGTATGTCGGCCACTCACCGAAAAATGGTTGGCCGTTAGCGTGGAACTCCATCTCGGCGGGCCTCCTGCCCGTGTGCCTTGCTTGTCCTTTAAAGACATAAGCAAGATTGGCCTCGAACCCAAGGTAAAGAACCATGTCCCGATCGACGTAGTGGGTTGGCTCGATCTTCCGCTTGAGCAATTCCTCATATGTCTTGCGTACTTCCGCTGACGGATGAACAATCCTAGGACGAGGAATGGATCCGGGTGGCGGAGGAACGAAATTCGGGATCTCCATCGGGACCTCCCTTGAAGAAGACGCTCTTTCCGTCTGCACCATCGTCTCAGAGAGAAAGGGAATAGGAGATATAGCTCGATGAAGGCCGGAGAAGATGATCTCCGCTCGAAGTAGGGCTCAGTGAAGAGATCACGATCCTTGGACTCTTGTAGCAAGCCTTCGGTCGCACAAAAATGATCAATGCACAAGATGAAGGAAGAAACTCTAAAGGTGTGAAGAGATCGGAGAAATAACCCTCCATTTTATAACTGAACCTGGCACTGCTGTTGCACCGTCGATACCATAGATGGGGTGTCGATGGTATCGACACCTATATCACAATCTGAGACTTTGCTAGTATCGACAGTTTTCGATTGCCTGATGTGGGGGCTCAGATCGATGATGTGTCGATACTATCGACATGTGTCGATGGTATCGACCCATCCCACAGATCGACTTCCTTGATTTAGCAGTCGTCGTTGACTTCTTCTCGCGGATCGATGGCATGTCTCGTCGATACCATCGACGGGGTGTCGATGGTATCAACTCTGTATGGATCAATTTGCCCTCGTGTGGCCTGAGCGCCGCTTTCTGACTGTAGCCAGGTCGATACCATCGACAGGACCGTCGATGGTATCAATTTCACTGAGACAAAATTGTCTGTAAATCTTCAGGGATCTCACGAGTATCGACATCCGTGTCCATACTATCGACCCTGATCTAGTTGTTTCTTCAGCGTCACTGATGGTAGGTCGATACTATCGATGGGTCCGTCGATGGTATCGACTCAGAACATTTTTTGCAGTCGCCTACCTGTAGCCATGTCACTACCATCGACACAATGGTCGATGGTATCAACTCTGCCTCAGACCTGCACACTGAACAAACAATCAAGGTATCATTTTTACACTAAAAACAAAATTAAACAAAACTAACTTGTAAATGCGAAAGAAAATGGACAAAACTACCAATGGTTGGGTTGCCTCCCAACAAGCGCCCTTATTTAACATCTTAGGCTAGACAAAATCAAGCTTATCAGCATCCTTAAGTGCTATGAGTTTGACCTCATGCACTTTCCTCATGTAGTCCTCACCAAAGTACAGCTTCAACCTCTGTCCATTGACCAGAAATGTCATCTCTCCATCACGCACCATGATGGCACCATGTGGCCGTACCTCCTCCACAATGAAAGGTTCACTCCACCAGGATTTTAATTTCCTGGGATGCAGCTTCAACCTCGAGTTGAACAATAGCACACGATCTCCCTTCTTGAAGACACGTAGTTGAATGTGTCGATCGTGAATAAGCTTTGTTCTCTCCTTGTAAATCCTTGAGCTTTCATAGGCGTTCATCCTCAGCTCATCTAGCTCATTGAGCTCTAGCATGTGTTTCTTCCCTGCCTCATCATAAGTCAATTTCAACTTCCTTAGCACCCAGTGCGCCTTATGATCCAACTCTACCGACAAATGGCAGGCCCGCCCATAAGCCAACCTAAAAGGTGTAGTGCCTATAGGTGTCTTAAATGCCGTCCTATACGCCCATACATCATCCGGTAGCAAAATACTCCAGTTCTTTCTTGTCGAAGCCACTACGCGCTCCAAGATTTTCTTGATTTCTCTATTGGACACTTCGACCTGCCCTTTTGTCTGCGGGTGGTACGGGGTACCAATATTGTTCTTTACCCTGTACTTTCTCAACAATGCAACAAACTTTTGATTTTTGAAATGAGTACCTCCATCGCTGATAATCATCCTTGGCACACCAAATCTGTAGAAAATGTGATCTTTTACAAACCTGCACACTACAACAACATCATTAGTCCTTGTGGGTATTGCCTCTACCCACTTTGAAACATAATCAACAGTAAGTAAAATGTAAAAATTAGAGTTCGAGGACACAAAGGGTCCCATAAAATCAATACCCCACAGATCAAACACCTCAACTTCTTGAAACACGTTGAGGGGCATCTCTTGCCGCTTGGAAATATTACCTGCCCTTTGACAGGATTCACATCTTTGCACATAATCGTATGCATCCCAAAAAGTGTAGGCGAATAAAGGCCGCTCTCAAGCACCTTGGCCGCCATTTTGGAACTTGCATGATGGCCGACAGTTGGTAGAGTATGACAATGCCGAAGTAAACTGTCATATTCTATCTCCGGTACACACCTGCGCAAAATGCCGTCCCTTCATTGCTTCAACAAAATGGGGTCATCCCAGAAATAATATCTCAAAGAATGGAAACATTTCTTTTTCTCTTGATATGTTCAATCATCTGGGATTATTTTACAGGAAAGACAATTAACAATATATGAAAACCATGGATCCTTGGATTTTAAGCAAAAATATGTGAAAATATGTGAAAATAGTATTAATGCAAGACCTATCTACATGGGATGCAATCAAAGAGTGAAAGAAAGTAATGTGCTCCCATTTCTTATGGTGGAGTGTGAATGAAATTGTGGTGGATCAGATCATAAGACTAATTGACAGAACCTTGCAAAAATATCATATATCTAAAGACCTGTATATAGGGTAGTTGAAGGATTTACCTCTTAAACTTTAGTCTAAGGTCACGTTAGCATTTGGTCGGTTTGGGCACAAACATCATTGTCAATCACTTTTCCTTGGACAATAAAGATAGTCATTCATGTCCCCATGTCCTGAAGCTGACTCACCCAAGCACTTCCTCAGTCATGCAACTGAATTACTCACAAGAATAAGCTCAAAAAGTTTACAATATGCTCATTTTTTTATGTTCACACAACCCAAGAATAATACTCCCAATTGAAACCATGCATTTATTACTCCACAGATTACACTAGATAGATGTGGATCCTACAAAAGCGGTAAACGTAGAAATAAATACAACTAATATTTCAAAAGTAAAAGAAACATGAATAAGTAAGTAAAAACTAAGATAGAGGGTTGTTCCAACACCCCCCCCAAGCTTGAATATGACTATGGTGTCATAGTCAACATTCTCACTTAAGAGGTGGAACAACAGTACCATTCACTTTGAAGTGTGGTGAAGAAGGATGGTTAGATGCTCAAGTGGACCAAGTGATGCTTGCTATCTCCCTCCTTTTTATGGCCCACTTTTGTGTCTTAGTGGTTCTAAGACGTGACTTGCTTCATCCTTCTTCGCTCTGCAAAAAACGGTGCGAAAAAATCTCATTTCGATACCTTTTTCGACCTGTTTTATGTAGTTGTCCTGCAGGTGTCGATACCATCGACACCAGGGTCGATGGTATCGACCCAGACTCAGCAATTTTGTTGAATCGACGCATCTAAAAGCCTGGGAACTCAAAAGTGTCGATACTATCAACACTAGGGTCGATGGTATCGACTTTACTGTCACCAATTTTTCTGAAAATCTTCAGGAATCTCGATACTATCGACACTAAGGTCGATGGTATCGACTTTTCTTCAGCATTTACTGCTCCAAACTCGATACTATCGCCATGGGTGTCGATAGTATCGACCTTAAAGTTCTGCACACTATAAAACATGAGTTAGGGTACCATTTTTACAACAATTATCAAAACCTAAGCAAAAACTAAGTACATAAACATAAAAGAACATAACCAAACATAAAAATGAACCTAAAGTTGGGTTGCCTCCCAACAAGCGCCCTTGTTTAATTTCCTAGGCTTGACATAAGGATACCTTTAACCTGGGTTGTCAAGGGATATCTCTAATGATTCATTTGGCAATTTGAATTTAACTCTATCATCACAAATCCCAAGTGTCAAGTAACCTCGCCCAATGGAAGCGATTACATCAGTCGTAGCTTGGAACAACCTTCCCAATAGCATGTCACCTCCTTCCAACTCATGCATGTCCATGACCACAAAGTCAATAGGGAAGATGAATTTGTTGACCTTGACTAGCACATCCTCGCATATACCTTGTGGCTTCACAATGGATCCATCTTCCAACTCAATTGTCATAGAAGTTTGTGTTAGCTTCTTCAATCCCATCTTTTGAAAAGTGGCAAGTGGCATAAGATTAATGCTTGCCCCTGAGTCACACTGTGCTTGTGGAAAATGTTGGCCACCTATGGAAAATG
Source organism: Alisma plantago-aquatica (assembly GCA_963693085.1). NCBI lineage: Eukaryota > Viridiplantae > Streptophyta > Magnoliopsida > Alismatales > Alismataceae > Alisma > Alisma plantago-aquatica. The sequence continues at coordinate 1,080,734,955 of OY856413.1, read as the reverse complement.
GGATGTAGAAACATCCTGGATCTTTCCTCTTCCTTGGTAGCCGTCCTTGGATTATAGAACTCACTTTTTCATCAACACACAAAACATCTGTATCTTTGATCCGTCGTTTCTTGTTCATGATGTCTTTCATGAATCTTCCATATGAAGGAATTTTCTCTATCACCTCCACTAGTAGAATGTTAATGTGTAGCTTTCAAAACATCTCCAAGAACTTCTTGTAGTGTCTATGCTCTTTCTTCGGCCTCAGACTATCTGGGAAAGGCATGTTTGGGTCCTTCGCTCGCTTATGTGGTGGCACATATGGAACTTTAGGGGTCTCCTCCCCTAAGCTTGCTTCAACGCCACCTTCTAGGATAGGATTTGACACATCATCTGTGGATGGCATGACTTGTGGTTGCTTCTCCTTATTGATAGTGGCTGCTCCACTATGAAGTAAAGCTTTCACCTGCTCTTCTGACATAGGAGTCTTTTTAGAAATCTGAGATGTGGGCATGGTAGTAGTGGAATCTTGGTGGGATTTTCTGAATGGGAAATATCTGTATGGTAGTCCATATAAGTTGTGGGGGTATGGTACACTGGGTTTAGCCTCCTTGTCAAAATACATTTTGACCTTTTCATAGACCTCCACCACTAGGGGCTCTGTCTCCTTAATCACAAATATGTACGTCACTTGATGATGTGCTTGAACAACCTCTGCATTCCCAGCCTGTCTTTGTTGATTTGTATGCTTCATGGCCGCCACTTCATTGGAAATTTGGGTCACAGTCATCTCTAGTGCCCTTATCTGCGCTCCATGACTTTGCAACATCTTCCCAAATTGATTCAAAATCTCGCCCTGGGACTGTAACTGTTTGCCGAACGTATTCATTAGTTCTTGATTTTGTTTCACCACCTGGATACGCAATTCAATATTCTTTTCCTCTAGGCTAGGCTGCAGCTTCTGAAAATTTTGTTCCTTCCTCCAATCATAATTGTTATTTCTATATCCCTGCTGATTCATATACTTTGCATGTGCTTCATCATCAGACCCATTGTCCTCTTTCTCTAGGAGCTTCTTGGCTATAAGATCCAATTGTCATTAAGAGCTTTGATGGCCTTTTCTTCATGTGTCATGCCAACCTTCTCCGGTGCATCTCTTTCACCCCAAGACTGCTTCTTTGCCATATTCTTCAAAATTTCCCAACACCTCGTACCAGTGTTGTTCCAGAAGAACCCCGAACCTACTGAATCCAGGTTGCTTCTATCATGCTCGTTGAGAGCAAAATAGAAAATTTTAACATGTTTTTCCTTACCTAGCCCGTGATGTGGGGACTTTCTCAACATGATCTGGAAGTGCTCCCATGTCTCAGAATAGGTCTCACCGGCCTTCTGGATGAAGTTGTGGATCTTTCGCACATGATTTGTGTTCTCAGGCAGAAAGAACCTCTCGAAAAATACGTCAACCATGTGATCCCATGATTCCACATACTCATCATCAAGATTATGTAGCCATTGTCATTCATTTCCCGCCAGAGAACTGGGAAATAACTTCAAGTAAAGTGTCTCTTGTGGGAACCTGTCAATCTTTATCATATCACAATTTTCCACGAACATGCTAATGTGGGTCACCGGATCTTCATTCTTCAGCCCATGGAATGCATTAGATTTGACTAAATTAATTAGCCCTGGATCAATTTTGTAGTTAGGAATGTTGAGGGTCTTCCTCTTGATTGGACCATTAGATGTAGAGGAGGAAGAAGCCTTGATCTTCTCCCAGATCGTCTACATCTCATTTGTTGCTCCGTCACCCATTATTACTTTACCAGTACCTAAAATTTCAAATGGTAGTGTATGAACCAGTACTAATAATTAAAACAATGAATAAGATTTACAATTTATTTCAAAAGATTAAAAGAAAAAATATAGGAATTAAAAGTGGCCTAGTGTGGCCTCTCGCAGCACTCGTAGTGCTAAAATTCACCGTTTCCCTAGCAACGACGCCAAAAACTTGACACATGTAAATCATGTGTGCAAATGCAAGTATACGTATCAATGTAATATAGGCCTTGTGAGGCCCGAGTCGAACTCAGGGAAACATGAATTTTAGTAGACTACTACTAACCGGTTGCGATCAGCTAAACCGATTAAAAGAGTTGATAGTTGATTGAAAAAAGAAAATAAAATAAAAGAAAATAAAGCAATCGATTAAATGTTTAGTTTAATCAATTTAAATGGGAATCTTTAGGATTGTGGCTTCACCGCATGTTCTCACTGTACTAATTTCTACACAATTATCCTAATTTGTCTCCTATTCTGGATAGTGGCTTGTAGTCAGAATTTCTCGCTTTCACGATGCAATTCACTACCTAAATCTAGGTCGGTTCCACGATATTAGTAACCTATACCCTATATTAGGTGCATGAGAAACAAACTCTGGGTTTCCACCATTAACCGTACATCGCCTTGTTCAAGGAATTTATTAGTTAATGTGATATTCGTCTCTTTTCAACCGTTAATTCTTCTTTCAAAGTAATTAAATGCATTATATTATCATTAAGGTGATCAATCATAATGATATAATGGAGAAAACAAAATCATACCACTAAATTGAGAGACAAATTATGATAAACTATGTAAAAAGTATCATACATCGATTACCCGGGCTACTCCTGGTCCTAAAGACAAAGGGGATTAGCCCCACATGGTTGACAATGGAAAATACATAGGAGTAGAGAAGAAAAACATGGGAAACATGGAGTAAACTCGTGTAACCCCTGATACAAAGGTTTTCTTGGAGATCCTCCTCGAGAAACATGCATTTTGTAGTCTTCCGGCAGCAAAATCGCCCGTCGGAGGTGCCCGAATCGCTCGGTTGATGACCTTCATATCTCGTCTCCTCTCTCTCTCTCTCTCTCCTTCTTGGATGTTTTGCAACATGATATGAGATCTCCCCTAGGGCCAACCGTGCTCTTCTTAGGTCATAGGACCACTTTACGGCTCCAAAAAAGCACAACCGTCAGATTAAAACACTTTGTTTTAGTGTTGAAAATTTCCAGATCCCGACGTTGTCGATAGTATCGACCGCAGGTCGATGGTATCGACCATGATACATGGATTTCCTTCCAAAATCGCGTTTTGGGGTTGCTTTCTGATGAAATGTCGATACTATCGACACCAGGGTCGATAGTATCGATTTTGGACAATGCAAAAGTGCCTGAAAATGTGCCAAAACATGTGTATAAGTCTGAGGATTATATAAAATCATATAAATATGATAAAAGAAGTATAATTTTATGCAAAAAGAGTTTAAAGGCCAACTATAGTTAATTATGCAAATATTATCAAGAAAATGAAAAATACATGCATAAAATAGATATAAAATAAGCCTATAAAAGTGACTCAAAACCCATGCATCAGTAACTTTAATGCATTTCAATTGGTTGAAGAAAGAGAGTGAATATGAGTCAAAATGATTACAAATTGAGACATAAAAGAAGACTTGTAGTAAGAGTCAACATGATTCGACTTTGCTATCCCAAATAGGAACCATTCATAAAAATTTTAAAATTTCCTTTTTAGTTAGAACATTGATTTGTCATAACATGATACATCTTACCTTGCAATGCATGTTATATTAAGTTATGCCCACAAATGATCAAAATGCTCACATTCTGTACAACCACCAACACCTTTATTGTTTGCACTTGATCATCCTAATTGCTTCATCAATTTCTCAGAATTTTTTGTTTGTAATAATTAGATTTGTTTCCCCAAATCAGTCCCAATTGCCAAAATATGACATGATTTAACCTAATTTAAAGTAGATTTTACATTACATTACCTAATTAGATTTAAGTCTTCAATAAATCTTACCCAAAAAAAAATTAAATCTGAGTACCATTCGGCCTTCAAGAACATCTTTGAGGATAGGTGAGAAATAGGATAGTCTTGAAAATTTGATGTTGTAAATTAAAGGAGCATACAAAATATAGTTGCATAGGTATATTTAAAATACAATTATATTTTACGCTTTGATTGTGAAAAATACCCATGTAACAACCTTTCCCCCCACTTAATCTCGCTGCTTCCTAAAACACTCACGCTGGGAAGACCGGTCAGCGCAAAAATTCCCAACCAGATCCCCTCATCCTACCGCTTACCCCATACCTATCACTTTTTTTTCACCCTCATCGTCGGTCAGTTCCACTTTCCTCTGGTTCACAAGCTAGCAAAGAAGGGGGTATATATACAAGGGGGTCAAGTGGGCATCCACTAGAGGGCTACTCCACATGTTATCACCCAAACCACCACTTGTCCAAGCTATGCCACCTTGCTAGAAAAGAGCAACAAGTGTCAACAAGGGTGACACAAATGATGCTAGGTTGGAGGGGTGTGTGTGTCACCCAACATGGTGTCTTGGCTGATACACCACTGCCTAATACACCCTTGCCCGATACACCAAGTAAGGAGGTAGCACTAAGCTCAAACAAGGCCCAAGAAAGCCCAACAAGCCTAAGCTTCAACAAGCTCAAAAGAAGCCCAAAACAACTCAAGCAAGGCGCCCAACTCATCCTCTCAACCCTAGAGGATGTAAGGGGAGAGAAGGACATCTCTCAAGGTGACAAACTTGCACATCAACCCTAAAGCTTGGGTAATTTGCAAGTTGCACCTCAACCTCCCAACAAAGCACAAATAAAACCCTAATCACACCTTAGGTGATTAGCAAACATCTAAACACAGGGTTTAGGCAAAGCAAACAGGGTAAGCTGAAAATGAATGTCAGGGTCCTTACAATATTGATCCTACTTGATGTGATTTCTCTCACTTTTTGTGAGAGAGAACTCATATAATGAGGACCTAAGCTCACCCTAATGATTTTTTTGGCATATTTTGATATATATAATTTTCTAGGGTGAAGTCTTAGTGTTGTTGACTTATATACACCATGTAGTATGCAAATTTTCATACATAGTGAAAACTAAGTATATACTCATTATGAGACATCATCCATACTAGGGTTAGCGCCGCTCAACCCTGGGTGGCGATCAAGAAGGTGACTTCCAAGATCTGTGGAGGGGGGGTCCTCCCCTCCCCTCTCGCAAGCCTCACCCCGATGGCCTCATCGAAGAATCAACAAGCCATTGCAATACTAAGAAAACATGGAGCCAAGTCCTCGACGTTGCAGATACCTTCAAGAAACACAATTTTATGCCTCTAGAGAAGATCGACGGTAAAAGATTCATCACAATGGATGATCCCACGTATGATGCAATAGAAAAATGTCTACAAAGATTCATCATTCAGTTTGTTATCCCTACTTATGGAGATGTATACAAAGTCTTGGTTTCTCAGATAGATGGATGAATCTTGTCAAACAATGCATTGGTACTCCTCCTTTCTCTTTTTTCATTAATGGCTCCTCTATCATTTTTTCCAAAAGCTCCAATGGATTTAGACAAGGTGATCCCCTTTCTCTGCTTTTGTTCACTATTACAATGGAGGGTCTTAGCAGAATGATTGATAAAGCCCATGCCATGAAGCTTATATGTTCTTAACCCATCATGCATACAAAGGTGCTCTGTCATCTATTATTTGCTGACGATGATCTCATCTTTGTTGAAGGGAGGAGACGTAGTCTGCAACCTCTCAAAACCTTGCTCTAAGATTTTAGGAAGCTCTCGGGTATGCACTGCAATGTCAATAAGACACATATGTATCTATCTACTTCTTGCAGAAACAAAGACTCCCTAATGGCATGTTTAGAAATACAGAAAGGTGAATGGCCGACCAAATATTTAGGATTTCTTATGACTGGAGGGAATCTTAGAAAGAAGCACTTCAATGAATGCCTCGATCGATTGAGGGATATGATATGTAAATGACCTAGACCTAAAATATCTATGGTTGGACGTATCACCTTGCTCAAACAATGTGCTATGGTACTTATCAATTTTTGGATGAGACAAGGTGAAATTCGATCTTTTGTTCCAACTAGAATGGAAATATTGATGAGTGATTTTATATGGAGCAGCCACATTCATCCTGCAAGATGGTCCAAGCTTGCTTTCCCTCTTCAAGAAGCAGGACTGAACCTTTAAAGGCTCGAGGACCTTGCAAACTTTCATACCTTAAAGAGGATTCAGAAGCTTCTTCATGAGCCGGGTACCTAGAGCTACCGTATGTGCATAAGATATAGTCTGAACCTTGCCACCGGACAAGTTTATAATGGTGGTCATTCTACCTGCTAGCGTAGGATGCTAACCCTATACCCTATATTCATTTTTTCAGATGATGTGTCCATTTGGAATACACGTCGACAGTCACTTACTGTGAATCCGGTCTTCACCAATCTTTGGCTGATTCTTCATCATCCTAGATGGAGTCTCACGAGCTATAAGGCATTGATGAACATCCTCCTGACATTGCATAAAATTTCAAAATGGAGAGTTGTCCCTAACCCTTTCCGCCAGCTATGCCAACGGGATATTGAATCATCATATCATCTTTTTGGTTCTTGCAACTATTGGAAATACCTCTGGGGCAGATCACACAACTGAAGCTTAACAACAAATTTCCATATTCCCTCAAGGAAAGCCTTAATTGCATTGGTAATAAATCAAAACACAATGGAGACATCGATCTGTGGGCCATAACTGACTGTATTCACCATGTATGGTTGGAAAGAAACTGCAGAATTCATGGAGGTTCCAAATTGAACTCTATCATTATGTTCAAGAAAATTGAAAGGGACATCAAGCATCTATTTGAATGTCATAAGAAGAAAATTTTTGGAGTCTCTTCCTTGATCATTAGGAATTGGTCGTTAGAATAAAAAGGCTTATTTACTAGTTGATATGTTCTTTATAGCCTCATAGGCTGATAAACCTTTTGTAAGCACCATGTGTGTATGTTGATTGTAATCTTTATCCCCATTTCAAGGGGTTGTAAATATATTTACCATAAATTTTCCAAAAAAAATGTACACTCATTTGTTTCCAGGTCAAGCTAGGTGGAATTCACCAGTTGAGCTGAAATTTTAGCAAGTTGTTTAGTTTTTTAGGGACCTAGGTGTAAAACTTAAAATGGTAGGCAAGATTCATATCACATAATTCAATGTCACGTGGACCTAAATCTGATATCATGGACGCAATTCCAGGACGCATAAATTTTTCCCACTAACACACAGTAATCGTTACCCTCTCTCTCTTTGTTTACTCCTTGCCTCCAAAGCCTGCCCAGTTCCCCCTTGATATTTCTCTGCTCACTTTCGCTCCCTCGCGCAGGATGCAGCGATATGAAAAATCACCCAAAATCCATCTATTCCCTCCAGTAAAATGCATGTGAAGATCATTGAGGATGCCTTGGGAGGGTCCACGTGCCTTAAGGAAAGGCATGATGTAGCTTTTATGCCCAAAATTAGAAACCGTCGTCATCTCCAAAGCTGGAAATTGCCAGTGGTGGCACATCCCATGTAAGCTATGGTGATTGTCTTTGTTCTTACCCTTCACAATACGTTCGATTCATTTTCCCCCTGTTTCTATTTACAATATTTGTTATTACTTTGTAGTGCTACGAATAGCGCTCACAATCTCTCTTACAGAGCCCAGAAAGGAGGAAAGCAAGCAGGGGAAGCGATCGAATGAAGGGAGGCATGGAGACAAGTTGTTTGGGGATCCCTCTCGCGGATGGAGGATGGAGGAAATTGAAGGATCTAAAGCCCTCACGGCAGTTGACTGTGTAGACGGCGATGATGACGTTCTGCGACTGGAAGACGACGGTGGCCCATGACCGGTAGATGGAAACATACTAGACGACGTTCTGCGACTGGCAGACGACGGCGGCCCAGGACCAGTAGAAGGAAACATACTAGATGGAGGAGGCAGTGATTGGAGTTTTTGTAGGCCATATCAATATCGGCTAGGAAATTAATTTACAGATCTGACAGCAAGACGAGGTACAAGAGGACTATTCTCAAGAGGATTCACATGAATACAAGGTATGGACACAGCCTAAATTTTTTTTGTCACAAATGATTAGTCATAATACTGAGTCGATCATGCTCACCTGCTTTATTTAGTTCCCTATAATTTGTATGCTTTATTTAGTTACCTTGTACTTGGACACACTGGCTTAGTTGATCATAGCTTGGTACCATAAAAGCTAGTTTTTCTTAATGAATGCCTAGTGTTTTATTGCATGCTATGCATAATGACATCATTCTTTTAGAAAGTAGTCAGGAAATATATGCATTTTTGGAGTTTCTTATAGTAAGTATACTTTGTAGTTAATAACTACTTAGGCAGATCGATAGCTGATATGCTTGAGCTTGACTAAGGCAGTGAGGTGAGGAAACATCTTTAATAGGATGACATAATGGCTTCCAAAAATGCTCAACCCATTTCAACTTGAGGCTAGATATTGCTTCTTGTGTTGTTGTAATGTGACTAATGTTTACCAATGGGGTCCAGGACAATGGTTTCTCTAATATTCCATGTTAAATAATGTTGTTGGCTGGTATCCAGGACAATAATTTTTCTAATCTCCATACTAACAATGATTTCTCATGCACTAGTGAGAAAAACTATTACATGTCGTCGTCATTTGATTTATTTAGTTCCAAGGAAGAGTCTGGTGGAGTCATGCATGCAAGAGACAATCACCAATCAACTAAATAAATATTTAAAATGTACTTTTCCTTGGGCACACTTGTTTAGTGATCACAATTTGGTACCATGAAAACTACCTTTCTCGATGAATTCTTAATGGTGTATCACATGCTATGAATAATGGCATCACTCTCGTTAAAAATTAGTCAGGAAATTTATGCATTTGTTACTTTTGTAGTCATTTATAACTATTTAGGTAGGTCGATAGACTTGATCTTGACCAAGGCAATGAGGTGAGGAAACATCTCTAATAGGCTGACATGAAGGCCTCTAGAAATTTTCAACTCAGTTCAACTCGAGGCTGGATATTGCTTCTTATGAATGACTTTACCTGCAAGAACCTATGCACTTTGTCAAGCCCTTTGAGTAGACATGGCAACGGGTCGGAATTTTGAAAACCCGGCCCCTACCTGACCCTGCCTGTTTGAGTTTAACCTATTCTGAACTAAAACCCAAAAAGACCCAACTTCAAAAACCTAAAAAAACTTGACCAGCAAAAACTCAATCCGAGAGTTATGCACCCAACCTGACTTGTACATGCATGCTTCAGCAAGCAATATGCCCTCGGTCTTCTCGCCCTTTCCCTACTACTCAACAACGTATATTCGATCCTCACTGGTATGATTTCATGAAAACTGAAGTTGATTATTATTGATCAGACAACTGTTCGGTTTTCCAGGCATGACCGTCAGATGGAAATTGCTTGTTAGTTGTTGCCTTGTGTACTGCATCATAGGTCTCCCACTTGGATTCTTGCGGGGCCCTTACTTTGAGTTTTTGGTTCAAGGCATGTGGTCGGAGATGATCTATGACGTGGTGCTTCGTACCCTATTTCTCACCATCTTCACTATGTTCACTAACTGAGGAGGTAGGGCGATCTGACTACACTTGCCATATCGCTTGGCTGCTATGCCGACCAAGCCTTTTATAGCCTTAAACAATCTCTCCATGGGCCTGATCAACATCTCATCGTCACACATGTCCTCAATCTCCTTCCAGATCAAGGCCGTAGAAACGATGAGTCCTTGGTCCTTAAGGAGGCAGGAGATGATAGCTTGCATGTCGACACCGCCGAGGCTGGTGTAGATATTTGTTCACATCTATTGTCCTTGGCAACCTAACCAAGATCCATCGTCGACCCCCTTTCTGTGAGTTTCATGACGCCACTATGCAGTAGATTTTGGGGGCATGTTTAGCATACAAGTAATTCTAGAATTCTCTATTATGCTCTTTTGGAACAATTTTCACAATTCTGGCTGTTCTCCATTACTACTTTGATAGTTTGAGATCTCTCTATATCCACAATAAAGCATACAACTTATTAATGATCAAACTAAATAAGAGTTGTATGTGAAATGTGTTGTTTAATTTTAATAAACTATTGCAAAACGTGCTACACAAATTAGTTGTATATGGAAGAAACTATGTCAATGATAATAGGAGTTGCAAAGTAGAAGCCATTGTGCTTGAAGGAAGTTGTCCAATCAGCAGCAATGAAAGTCAAAATAGAGTTCAGTAACAGAGGACTATGGAAAGGTGGGAAGGCTTTCTTGTATGTACAGTCATATCTCTTACTTTAACGTATTTATACTAGTTGGCTCTCCAATGCATCATACATCATATATATGTTATTTATTGAGCATAAGATAGTGTTAAATGAATTTGGATATTTTATTCGTTAATTTATTGATTCATTAATTAATGAAAAGTTTTGATTAGTTTACAAGAACCATAATATATATATTGTACAAAATTCTAGTACAGTATAAGCTTTTAGTTGTTGTGCTTTTCTACGAGACTATGTACTACTCATGAACTTTGGATGCTAGTTTTATTAAATGATAGAGAGATCCACTAGGGCAAAAATACTATCGATGCAATATAAGGAAGAGAAATCGACACTTTTTTTTCTTCTCACTTTGGATCCATTATGTGAATTGTTAATGAACTTGATATCATGTAAAAACATTACTAAATTACTGCAAAACATATTTACATATAAAAATTGGACTACATACGATCTAATAACTAAAGAATGTCACTTATGGATCGAGCAAGTACATAATATGTTACCGAAAGCATCCCGTGTTGTCCTGGTTGTGTCATGGTTTGGCCATAGCATGCACACAGTTTGGATAGTATGTCTTCGATGACCTTTGGAGTTATACATGGCCATATCTCTCTCACCTCATACCAATATCGTATTTATGACTGCATGAAATAGTTTTGGTGATGAGTTGGGAGACTAGTAAACTTTGGTGAGTCACACACCTTACTACTTGAAAAGTTGGTATAGAAATTCTACAAGATTAGTGAGTGGTTTTATAATGTTTCCTCTTACTATTTTACATGATGTAACATATAACCCCAAGTCTCATTTAGATTTAATACTATCATAGTCAGAGTTGATAGATATAAATTGTAACCAAAGAAACATTACATGTATTACTTTTTGCAGTATACATTTAAAAAATCTTTTTGTAACCATGCTTTGCAATTCTTCTTAGCATTAAATTTTGGATTATCCAATCAGATGTAGTAGCCAAGTGAAGTAGTAGACAAGTGGCATCTTCTTCTTGAGTGTATGTATGTGTAGAGAAACACTCTCCTACTGTACTACTACATCTTGATGATAAACATGTGATTTGCTATTTAATTTTGTTGTAGAAGTTTGATTAATTTTCAAATAGTACATGCTTTCATAATTACGGTTATAGGTCACAACACTACATGCTTTCATAACCCTTGCAATAATCCAGTTATCAGGTACACTTTTCCTAGTTCTATTTTCTTTCCTTTTCCTCAAGAAATTAATATTTGATGCTTCTTGCCTTTTCTTTGTAAATGCCCCTTAAATATTTATAATTGTAGGCATTAGCTGCCTTTATTCTTGTTATTCTAGTACCTATGAAGTTCTAGAATTTAGTTCATGTACCTTCAAGTCCAAATATAGAAAATATGAGTCCTAGTAGTAATGACCTTGGATGAATTTTTCTCTTTTAGATATAGAATCAGCTACCTCAATTCTAAGGGAGGGTGAAGAAACTGATGTTTCTCTAGACAACCATTCTCTAGTGGATAAAGCAGGGGAAGTCCTTGAATTCTTCATCAACACTCAACTTCAATATATGTCTACTATAGGTCAAAACGTGATCATCCTGTTATCTTCATGCCTTGCTAAATATGTATTATAGCATGCTCTCGGCTCTTTGCGCTATATATTTATTCTTCTTATCTGCAACTTTTGGCATTATCCATTAATAAATTTAGATGTTTTGGTGACTTGTCCTATGAATATGTCTGTAGTAAAATATCTCCTAATAGAATATGGTCGTCTTTCATCAATCCATCACATACTCAACTACAATGTTACTAGTATGGAAAAGCATGGCTGGTGTCCATAACTATTGGTTTCTCAGTTGTTGATACAAATATTTCCTTTAACTATTCAACAATAATTGTTAGTATGATAGAAAAACACAATGTAAAACAAAGTAGTGATGCACTATATTTAGAGAGTATATATTTTTATACCCATACCACAAAATTCTTACCCCATTAGTCATAAAAGCTTTACCAATTTATATATGTTGTTCATCAATGAACCGTCATTTGGTTTGGAGTTAGCATACAATCTTTATTTCCATCCCTATATAAGATGTAGTCACTGGGTATATAATGAGAAAGACAACATCTTCGTATGAGAACATTGTACCAAACATGTAGTTCATGTTAACTTACTATATTGTAAGTAAACCAAATGTTCTTGGATGATTGCCATGTGAAGTTACTATGTTTTAAGATATAATTTCTCTTTTATTCGTCATTATCTGCATCAATAGTGTTTTAACTTCTTCAAACATGTGTTGTATCAGGTTGGGTACAGAGCGACACTGAAAAGAAAATGAGTCACACAATACAATTATGTTATTCAATCAAGTTAGATGTATTTTTCAACATGTGTTTGTAAGTCATCAGAAAATACATTGATATATTAGTCCTTACAAAAGAAGTGAGACATTAGTATATATACAATTTGGGTATTTTTATGTTAGCATCTAAATTTTTTAATCTCACTCGACTTAACCATCCCTTAACATACAATTTCTAGATCTGCTTGTGCATCCCTCTAACAAAGATGTTGTTCATGATGGTGTCTGTAGACATTCCCGTACTGACTCTGAATCTCACCAAGTTGCCATTGTCCGAAAGGCTGCAGCTGAGAAAACCTCCCTGTCCAAGGAAGTTGTCGTTGGTGATGCCCATTAGTCAAATGAATCTACTACATTTGGATGTGGAGGTTGACAATGTGCATGAGAAGTAGCTCATGGCCCAACAACTTTTTCAACATTCGACACAGCTCCAAATGTATCTGCTTCCATACCTTTCTTGGTCAGAAAATATGCTACCTCCGGGCAAAATAGAGCAGCCACCGGTAGAATGAAGAAGAACAAATGATGTTAGATGTGGTGTGATTCTTCTTCACGAATTCTTTATTATATCAATTTATTTGTTCCAACAACAAAAGAAACTACTAGTTCTTTGGAAAAAAAACATGTACAATTGTTTTTGTCAAAATTTTGTAATTGATCTATGAAGATAATGTACACGAGAAGGAATAGGTTGCCACTTTTTTATTGGTGTCCACGAAGTATCAATATACAAACAATGAGATCTTTTATAAAATTTTTTACTTTAAAAGTATTTCGTTGTAATTCATTGTGGCTATATATATATATATATATATATATATATATATATATATATATATATAATTTCTGTCTTTTGTTAGGCAGTACATGTACATATACGTACATACATGTCTGTACATATATACATGCCTGTGACGTATTAGCTTTTTGAGAAAGACTATCTTCACTACTAATGAAATAGGTGACATCAATGTGTGTGGTTCTTTCAATGTGGGTGTTATACTATGATGTCACGTATTGCCATGTTTTGGAATGTGAAAACCACTAATAGATGACGTTTAATCAAATAGGTTACACTGCACAAAGGCCACTCTAAATAGGTGACATACATTTTTTAGGTAATAGGTAATGATGTCACCTTTTCAATAAAAGTTTATATATTTGAATGTCATCTATACCCACTCGTATTGGGAAGCAAGCAGATCTCCTATGAAAAGAAAGTCAGTCAGCGGCTGAGTTCTCATTCCGATGCAATCGCTCCCTTCCCCTTTGACGATTGACTCTTTTGTCCTTTCCTAGAGACTTTCTTAAAAGAAAGTGCAAATTTGTTCCAGTAGAGGGGGGGGGGGCTTCTTCTTCTTCTTCTTCTAAGGATTCAAATAATTTATAAGATCTCCCTTGGGGGTCTCCCCCCTTATTTTTCTAAGGAAGAGGCGCTTAGGGGACTGCAGGTGGTGGCGCAGGTCCTTCTATACATTTTTCAGTAGTGCGCGCAGCCACTTCGGCATCAACCTGACATCAATGCTTGGTTGTCCTGCACAGTACCGTTTCTCTACTCACACACAATGATGTCCTTAAATCAAAGTCGAGCATGTCTCACACTACCGGAACGGGTAAAGTGGGAGCCCGAACATCACCTAATGGACAAAAATATATGAAGTATTTATGAAGGAGACTCGATTACTCATAGGAAATAAGAAGTTTACCTTCACAACTGGCAGAGGATCAATCTCTATTTGGGATTAATATAATGAAGCTTCAAATTTACAACAAATCTTTTCCGTCCGCACCCGAAGCTTTTCTGCAGCGCTGATGTCTGTTGGACTGTCTACTGGTTTCAGGATGCTCTGGTTTGTAGCCTCTTTGCAGGTATGGTCGCAGATGGCCACACGCTAACCAACTTGCTCTGCCGCAAGATCTTTTATTTTAGGGTCGGCACAGAGGAAGTGAAACTTCTCACGGTGACTGACGCGAAGCGCGAAGAACGGGAGTTGAAGGGACGGTCCGGGACTCTTTGTTTTAGAAAAAGGCTAATACGAATTGGCATCTCCCTATTTTGGTAATAGGCAGGATGCGAAAAAAGATTATTAACTGTTGTCTAAAATAACGGACTAATGGAAACTGCAATCCAGTTATTATTAGTCCAAAATAACCGTGGACTTCAACGCCAACCGTAGACTATTAGTGCTCGTGTACTAGCGACAAGAAGGTGTCAGCCCGCATCAAAGCTTTTATCTGGCTTGTGATGCTCGAGGCAATCTTGATGAACAGAAGGAGGGCCCAACGCAAGATGGCCAACAATCACATGTGCCATAAATGTCATGAAGAGGAGGAGACAACCTTACATGCACTACGAGACTGTAAGCATGCAGCTAGCGTCTGGAATATCGAGTTAACAGGAGGTATACACCAGGAGTTCACAACTACGAACAACATCAAGGAGTGGGTGAGTCAACAAATACGCGATGATAACGAAACATCAATCACCTTCTTAATAGCATGCTGGTACATATGGAATATCACGAGCAAAAAAAGTTTTCGACAATAGACGATCCCATACTATGCAGCAAGTGCGATACATAAAGAGCGAGGTTGGTACCCAACTAACAACATTCGCAGCAACAAATGCTGCAACAGATGGCCGGCACAACGAAGTTAGTAGGTGGACGAGACCAGGACCTTAAAAGTCTAAAGATAAATACGGATGCAGCTGTGAAAGACCAGAACGCAACATGTGCTGTAGTTATAAGAGATGATTCAGGCAGGTGGGTCGGACGAGCCGCCATGGCTCTACACTCAACTGACGTAGTGGAAGCTGAGCTTGAGGGCATCAAACTGGCTTTCGAAACAGCGGCCACTAAGAACTGGGGTTCCGTATGTATAGAGTCTGACTCCCAGTTGGCAATCAACATGATTTGCCAAAATGAAGGAAACAATCCTAGATATGCACGACAACTACGGAGAATCCAGACCCTCATAAAACCTGGCTGGAGCGTTAAGTATATCAGAAGAGAGGCCAACACCGTAGCGGATGGTTTAGCTAAAGCAACCCTTAAAAACCCCATGACATACTCTACGTATGTCCACCCTCTTAGAGAGGTTCATGACCTTATTATTAAGGATCTTTGTAATGGTAGTAGTATTACCATGTTTTGTTTACCCAGTTTAATTAGTCTGTGTAATCAAAATCTAGTTTTTGCTCGCATGGGGAAGGCGGGATGAATAGGATAGCCTCCCGACTTGTCTAAAAAAAAAAGATGGATATGAATTTCATATAAAGAATGGTTAGTGTTCTAGTTCAAAATATGAGATCTTTTATTGTAGTTCCCCGATGTCCTATGGTCTTTATTTATTAAACCTTGAGACAAATGTTTATAACGTAAATACCAAAATGTTAAAACTTGATAACACAAACAAATAATTATCTTTGGCATAGTCATGTATGGCACATCATTGAGAAACCCATATCTAGACTCCATAAAGATGGATATCTAGACTCTTTTGATTCTAAATCAATAGAGACATATGAATCTTGTTTGTTAAGCAAGATGACCAAAACTTCCTACACTGGAAACAGTAAGAGGGTTAGTGATCTATTAGGACTCTCTAGCCCTTTTAGAACAAATGGTAGAGGTGGTTATCAATGCTTCATTAACTTTACTAATGACTTTAGTAGGTATGGTTCTGTTTACTTGATGAAACATAAGTCAAAATCTCTTGAAAAGTTCAAGGATTTTATGAATGAAGTACAAAACCAACTTGGTAAAAGTATTAAGATACTTCATTTTGATCGAGGCGGTGAATACTTGAGCCAAGAGTTTCAGGACCTTCTACGAGCCCGTGGTATTGTATCACAATGGACTCCACCGGGAACACCACAGTGCAATAGTTTGTTAGAAAGAAGGAATCACATATTGCTAGATATGGCACGATCAATGATGAGTTTTTCCGATCTTCTGACTTCCTTCTGGGGTTGTTCTATAGAAACAACAATGTTTACACTTGACCATCTACCATCTAAATCGGTTCAAAAGACACCATATGAGATATGGACTGGGAAGTATCCCAAAATGTCATTTATGAGGGTTTGGAGATGTGAAGATTATGTCAAGAAAATGTTTCTTGAAAAGCTTAGGCCTACCTCACATAAATTTTATTTTATTGAATATCCCAAAGAAACCAAGGGGTACTACTATATAACTCAACTAACAACAAAGTTTTTATTTCCAGGGATGTTGCATTCCTAGAAAAGGTCTTCATATCCAAAGGAATAAGTGGGAGGAAAGTAAAAATCAGAGAAGTTAAACACCAACAATAAAGCATTGAACCGTTAGAGGTACAAGAGGAACATATAGAATCACAAACTATTGTAGAATCTCCAATTCCTAACTTGACACGGGAACCCCACAGATCTAGTAGGACACACCTTGAGCCATATAGATTTGGTTATCTACTGACTCAAGAAGGTGATGAGTCGGTCATTGATGATGAGCTAACTACCTACCTAGAAGCTATTAATGGACCATAGATCGAGAAATGGCTTTAGGCCATGAGATCTCAGATGGAATCCATGTACACCAACAAGGCGTGGACCTTGGTGGATCCACCTGAAGGGGAAAAATCCATAGGGTGAAAGTGGGTCTTCAAGAAGAAGACCGACATGGATGGTAATATACAAACTTACAGAGGTAGATTGGTTGCAAAGGGTTTCAAACAAGTTCAAGGTGTTGATTATGAGGAAACCTTTTCTCCAGTTGCCATGGTTATGTCCATCATGATCATACTTGCAATTACAACTTATCATGACTATGAGATTTGGCAGATGGTTGTTAAAACTGCATTCCTTAATGCAAATCTTTGTGAGGATGTGTATATGACAACCTATGGGTTTTTATTAATCCAAATGATGCAAATAAATTTTGTAAGGTATAAAGGTCAATCTATGATTGAAGCAAACATCTCAGAGCTGGAATCTTCAATATGACAAAATAGTCAAAGAGTTTGTCTTTAGTCAAAATCAAGATGAACCATGTGTTTACAAGAACGTTTGTGGGAGCATGACTCATATTGTATGTAGATGACATACTATTGATGGGAAATGACATCCCTACTTTATAGATAGTAAAGACCTGGCTAGGAACTAAATTCTCAATGGAAGACTTAGGAGAATCATCCTACATCCTAGGAATCAAAATCTATGGAGATAGATCTAGAAGGCTTCTTGGACTAAGTCAGAGAACATACATTGACAAAGTGTTGAACAGGTTCAACATAGAGAACCTAAAGAGAGGGAACCTACCCATGTCTCATGGTATTATCATCTCTAGAGCTCAATGTCCCAATTCTTGTGAAGAAAGGGAGTGAATGAATAAGATTACATATGCTTTTGTGATTAGATCTATCATGTACACAATGTTATGTACTCGTCTAGATGTCTTGTATACCATGAGAATGAAGAGCATGTATCAGTCAAATCCTAGTGAGAGTCACTAGACTACCATGAGGAACATCCTTAATTACTTGAGAAACTAAGAATCAATTCCTAGTCTACAACAGAGAGGAAGAGTTGGTGGTAAAAGGTTACACCGATGCAAGCTTTCAAGATGAAAAAGATGACTACTAATCACAGTCAGGATTTGTGTTTTTCCTCAACAAAGGAGTTGTGGACTAGAAAAGTTCTAAGCAAGAGACAATTGTAGATTTTACAATAGAGGCCTAGTATATTGATGCATCTAATGCATCAAAGGTGGTTGTTTAGATCAATAAGTGTGACTCAGAATTTGGGGTGGTTCCAAGCATCAACGATGCAATTGAGCTATATTGTGACACCAATGGAGCTATTGCTCGTACTAAAGAACCTAGATTGCATTAGTGTTCCAAGGATATAGAAAGATGGTTCTATCTCATACGAGAAATCATACAACAGGGAGATCTGAAGATTTGTAGAGTACCAACTAAGAGCAATGTGGTTGACCCCTTGACAAAAGCACTTTTGCAGCAGAAGCATGAAGGTTATATTAGATCACTTAGGGTTAAATTCATGAGTGATAGGCTCAAAGTGCAAGTGGGAGTCTATTGGTATGTATTCCTAGAGAGCCACTCATATGATGATTGTATTGGCATATCTTGTAAATGGTTTGATTACTAATATAGGAAATCTTCCAATTTATTCTGTTTATTTAGTTATTAGATAATAATGAAACATAATAAATCATTAAAGAATGATATTACCCAATGATGTATGTCTTAGGTTTGAGGATCTGAATAATGAGATCATATGGAAGTCAAGAGTATATGCATTCTTGTTATGTCCCTTGTAATGGACTGAATCTCTAGGTCCTCTTTGCAATTTACCCACTTTTATACTTTTCTTTGCCTTCTAGTCCTTTTGGAATCTTCTAATAAATTTCCCATCCTTTTGAGCCTTCTTGGTCCTCAATGTTGAATTTGAGCCTTTCTTGAGGTATAATTCACAAATTACCTACATTTATGATTATGTAGGGGGTTTTGCACAAATAACCCATATAATGAGATAACCGAGGTCTAATCATGCAATTCGACCATTAATGAGATAATATGAGTGAATTATTTTATTTGGAGCTGTTTATATCCCTATTAGATAAGATATGAGTAATTTAATGTATTTAACCTAGTTACTTTCTCTCTCCTCCAAATAGGGAAAAAATGCACTAATAAGAGTGTTATATGTTGTGATATGACTCATAATGTTTATATGTGACTAATATCTCGAGATATACCATATTATGTCATTAAAAGATATTCTTTATATTAATTGCTCTTTTTATGCTTTATTATATGCTTTAATAGTCAATAAATTAATTAGGGACCTAACCATGTGATTTTCAGAAACTAATGGCATATAATTTTTCTAGGTGTTGTAATTAACCCATGGTTAAAATTTGGGGTTGTTTGGACTTAGTTTGACCCTCCAAATGCTTTTTACAAGTTCCCATATAGTTTAACTATATTAGATGAATCGACATTGTATTCATTGCATATGATTCTTTGATTTTTGTGTCGCGCCCCCATCCACTGTTGGATTTCGATCCAATGGATCTACAGTTGTCTTCTATCTTGGGCCGCCAACCCAAGGAGGTGCCTAGTTTCTTCGCACCGATCTCTCTGCCCTCTCAACCATTAACACGATTTTTGTTTCTTTAGCTTCGTCTCCTCGAGTCGCACCATTCTAACCCTTGCTCATCGTCTCCCGTACACCATAGCCCAAATGCCCATAGGTGCTAGAAGTACCCTCTCCACCCACTTGTCATTTCATATCCTCGGCCTCCCTCATCTATAAGTAACACCGCTCGAACCTCCTTCGACCTCCTTGCAAGCTTTTCCAGTTGTTAATTTAGCCTGAAGATCCCCCGCTTAGCCCTGAAACCTCCACCTTATCACTGATATCACAACCATTTTCCTAGCTGCTTGGTGATAGAAGCACCCCAATAAAGCATATGGATGAGTTCCTCTCATCTTGAGCTTCATTTTGAGTACATGTACCTCCGTTTTGGTTAAGAAACGTGGAAACGCCCAAATGAGCAAGCTCCTTCTCCGCAGCCTGGGCTGGCGCGTGAGGAAGGAGACAACCCGTGACTTTTTACGCTTTTGCCATCACGTGCTCCTGCCTTCACATTTTAATACCAATGCCAATTTGGTCTTTTGCCATTTTGTTTCTCGCAAGACTTTTTAGCCTACATAGATTTTTCTTGCTCTCTGATTGGTCTAGAGCAAATAAATCATAGAAAATTGATACGTTATCAGAAAAATTCGAGTAAATACTCGTTGGAAATGATTTTTCACGTAGAATCCAAATTTGTGGTTTTTAAGTCCTAATTCTATTTACTTTTTTGAAGTTTCTTTGAATGGTATTTTGAGTATGTTAAATGTTCTAAAAATGATAATTAAATCATTTCAACTCCAAATTGAGAAATAAAATATATTTTCTTAATCAGTGAAACCTAAGTGAGATTTTGGTCCTAATTTTGAGTCCTAAATCAGTGGTTTTCGAATAAGGTCTAAATTGGGTATTTTCTTTATACTTTATGCTTAATAAATACTAATTCATGTGAAATAATTATAACTTGGGTTAATGGATGTTGATACAATCTAATCAGTGATAATGATGGATGTGAATCTTCAATGAGGTATGTGAAGCCTGTTTATGTATATGGATCCTATGATTGTGGGATATATGTGAAAATAACCTATCCTTTAGTTGGGTTTTATCCAACCCCCATTTTCTTAATGAGGCAATTGCTAGCCTTGATATCTTCTCTCTATTGCCTTTATTTGGCTCCTTATTTAATTGAATCTTCTATTTCCTGTGTTGACTCATTTATTTGAAATACTTGAATATTGCTATTACCAATGTTGGTTCATTTATTGAGATTGTTTCATGGGTTTTATTCCCCATTTTCTATGATGCAATATTATTTATATTTCCACTACTTCCAAATGGATTACTCAGCATGAGGAATTCTTGACCAAATAACTAATGTAGTGTACATGAGTACAAACCACCCATAGAGGGCATGCGTAATTTTGCCCTGGGGAATGTGCATTTTCTCCCCATATTATATATACTTTTGAGGTTTGGGATGTGCATTTTCCCCTCTCCTCTTGGTTGAGGACCGGTAGGTGCCTCACCCTGCATTAGAATATTTGTTATCAAAATATCATTCATGCTTGTTGATTATTATTATGGTAGATGCATCTTGGAAGAAGTTCTTAAATCTTAATTATTATACTTGCCTCATACTTTTGACTCTCCTAGTATAGTGTATCTCTTATTATGCAATGTTTTTATTTATAATTGCCCTTATCCTTTTGTTTGACACATACTTTTACCTCTCTCTTGCTGGGTGACCCCAACCACCCAGGTATAGGATCAGAGTACGCATTGGAAGCTTGGTGAACCAGCCAAGGCTAGGACTATGGAGTTCAACCTTCTAGCTTGGAAATTTTGTACAATACTCTTTATACAATTGACTATAGTCAAAATTTTAACTTCCTCTGCTACACAATTAGTGTTTTGTTTGCCATGATTCTTTGGTAGAGACTTTGTGGTCTTTACAGTATGTTATCAGAGCATCAAGGTAGTCAGAGTCTTGACTAATTCAATTTGTCTCCTAGATAGAAACCCTAACCTTATATAGTTCCCTTTAGTACGTTTTTCACGTTAGAGTCGACCTATGATGAAATATTAATTTAGGACATAATAATTTCATACTAGAAATATAATTTGTCAACTTTTTAGTGATTAGTTTTTTACATTGCTACTAGGGCATAAGTTGATAGCAAAGGTGTCTAGAAAGGGTCAAGGTCTGGGGGCTGACAATATTTTCCTCCGCACCACTAGCTTGGCTTACGTGGACTCCCAGATCTATATGACGCCGGCCTGGCCTGAGATGATACTGACCATCCCAAAATAGCATAACTTTGGATAAATTATCTTATTGTTGAGTAACCTTTTGAACCTTGTATATGATGTCTTGGTTAATTATGTAGAATCCTCTTATGTGTCCTTAATTTCCTTATAAGATCCCTAGATTTCCAAGTTGGGAGTATCCTACCCTATGTCGGGCTTGAAGTTTATAATGGTATTTAGTAAAACAAATAAGTGTTGGATCTCATACATAGTTTTACCTCAACCCTTTTTGAGAAGTGGACTTAGTAGTAGTGCTCTTATACCTTGATAGATTTTGGTGTTTTTGATTTCGAGGACGAAATCCTCTTTAAGGGGGTGGAGTCCCACAATGCTTTGAAATCTAGTTACTCTATTTTGAAAAGCCTAACTCCATAGATATGGGATTAGTGAGCTTATATGGTTAGTGTTGGGTGAACAAATTATGATTATAATCCATCTTGTTTGTTTATACACAAATATATATCTAATAAGTCATCTAAGAGGATAGTTCATATGCTTGAACCTTAACATATTCTTGATGCACATGATAGTGAGTTACTCATCACTAATTGTGTTTACACTTAATGTTGACCATGTCACCCTAATAGTATGGTTAGTAAGATTAATGGTCTAGTCCATGCTAGGAATGCTTAGCATGTAATGTTCATGATGACCTAAACCCTAATGTGTAATCATCTAGTCCTAACCATATACATATCTATATATATCTTTGATGCCTTCATGATACATTAGTGACTTAGGTGTCATCATCAATTAACACACTTAGAGCATATATATGGATTATAATCACCTAGTTATATTGGAGACCATGTTATCAACATATGTAAGGCATATCACCTTGTTCCCTAATATACATCTCATTAATCACCTTATCATGATTTAGTATGAAAATCAATTCATTAATGTTTAATGTGTTTCATATTGTTCACTAAAATACATGTAATGACACAAATATGATTATGAGTATTGGATTCACATAAGTTTGCATTAATGCCTAATGTGATGTAAAATATGTATAATTCATATTATGGAGTGTAATAGGAGAAAATGATGTCATTAACTTGAGTATCTAATGTTAGTTGGCAATATGTGATAATATATGTGACCTTATTTGGGATTATGGTAGGCTTAATAACTTGTTGGATTATATTATTTTTTTCTTACAAAATTATCAGTGATAATTCTACATGATGGTTTTTATGGAGATTAGATTCTAGCTTTTAAGGTTTGTGACATAATAAATTAATAGATGTTGAGATATTCTTAGTAAACCCTAATTGTTTTTAAAACCCTTATAAGGGATAGCATATGTTTTGGTACTTAATGATGAGATGTAATCCTTGTTACAACAATGAGAGTAAAATGTATGGCACATGTAATGGTATAATAAAGATGATGTTTTTTCATATGAAGATTATGCTTATAAGACAAACATGTTAATTATATTAGGTTTGATAAAATGTTATATGTATGGTGGAAACCTTGGTCAAACTTGGCTTATGTGTAGATCCTTTGAAGTAACACCTAGTTACCAAATGTTGGGATGTTGCACACTCACCCTCTCTCTTCCCTCTTGTTGTGATTTCGGAGACGAAATCCTCTTTATGGGGTGGAGTGCTGTAACCGACTGAATCTCAAGGTCCTCTTTGCAATTTACCCACTTTTATACTTTTCATTTCCTTCTAGTCCTTTTGGACTCTTCTAATAAATTTCCCATCCTTTTGAGCCTTCTTGGGCCTCAATGTTGAATTTGAGCCTTTCTTGTGGTATAATTCACAAATTACCTACATTTATGTTTATGTAGGGGGTTTTGTACAAATAACCCATCTAATGAGATAAATGAGGTCTAATCATGCAATTCGACCATTAATGAGATAATAGGAGTGTATTATGTTATTTGGAGCTTTTCATATCCCTATTAGATAAGATATGAGTAATTTAATGTATTTGAGTGTATTTAACCCAGTTACTTTCTCTCTCCTCCAAATAGGAAAAAATGCACTAATAAGAGTATTCTATGTTGATATATGACTCATAATGTTTATATGTGATAATATCTCGAGTTATACCCTATTATGTCATTAAATGATATTCTTTATATTAATTGCTCTTTTTATGCTTTATTATATGCTTTAATAGTCTATAAATTAATTAGGGACCTAACAATGTTATTTTCGAGAAACTAATGGCATAGAATCGTTCTAGGTGTTGTAATTAACCTATGGTTAAAATTTGGGGTCGTTTGGACTTAGTTTGACCCTCCAAATACTTTTTACAAGTTCTCATATAGTTTAACTATAGTAGATGAATCGACATTGTATTCATTGCATATGATTCTTTGATTTTTGTGTCGTGCCCCACATCCACCAACGTATCTGCAGTTGTCTTCTACCTTGGGCCGCCAAACCAAGGAGGCACCTAGTTTCCTTCGTATTGATCTCTCTGCCCTCTCAACCATTTAGCACGATTTTTGTTTCTTTAGCTTCGTCTCCTCGAGTTCCATCATTCTAGCCCTTACTCGTCGTCTCCCGTGCACCATAGCCCAAATTCCCATAGGAACTGGCAGCACCCTCTCTACTCACTTGTCATTTTGGATCCTCGGCCTCCCTCATCTATAAGTAACACCACCTGAACCTCCTTCGGCCCCATTTCAAGCTTTTCCAATTGTTAATTTAGCCCGAAGATTCCCCGCTTAGCCCCAAAACCTCCACCTTCTCACTGATATTACGGCCCTTTTCCTAGCTGATCGGTGATATCAGCACCCCAATAAAGCATATGGGTGAGTTCCTCTCATCTTGAGCTTCGTTTCGAGTACCTGTACGCCCATTTTAGTTAAGAAACATAGAAATATCCAAATGGGCAAGCTCCTTCTCCGCAACCATGGCTGGCGCGTGAGGAAGGAGAAACCCGTGACTTTTTATGCTCCTGCACTCACGTGCTCCTGCCTTCATGTTTTAATGCCAAGGGTAATTTGATCTTTTTCCATTTTATTTCTCGCAAGCCTTTTTAGCCTACATGGATTTTTCTTGCTCTCTGATTGGTCTAGAGCAAATAAATGATAGAAAATTGATACGTTATTGGAAAAATACAAGTAAATACTTGTTGGAAATGATTTTTCAAGTAGAATCCAAATTTGTGGTTTTTAAGTCCTAGTTCTATTTCCTTTTTCGAAGTTTCTTTGAATGGCATGTTGAGTATGTTAAATGTTCTAAAAAAGATAATTAAATCATTTAAACTTCAAATTGAGAAATACAATATATTTTCTTACTTAGTGAAACCTAAGTGAGCTTTTTGTCCTAGTTCTGAGTCATAAATCAGTGGTTTTTTAATAAGTTCTAAAATGGGTATTTCCTTTATACTTTATGCTTAATAAATACTAATTCATGTGAAATGTGTGTAACTAGGGTTAATGGGTGTTGATACAATCTAATCAGTGAAAATGTTGGATGTGAATCTTCAATGAGGTATGTGAATCCTATTTATGTATATGGATCTTATGATTGTGTAATATATGTGCAAATAACCTATCCTTTAGTTGGGTTTTATTCAACCCCCATTTTCTTAATGAGGCAATTGCTAGCATTGATATCTTCTCTCTATTGCCTTTATTTGGCTCCTTATTTAATTGAATCTTCTATTTCCTGTGTTGACTCATTTATTTGAAATACTTGAATATTTCTATTACCAATGTTGGTTCATTTATTAAGATTGTTTCATGGGTTTTATTCCCCATTTTCTATGATGTAATATTATTTGTATTTCCATTACTCCCAAGTGGATTACTCAGCATGAGGAATTGTTGACCAAATAACTAATGTAGTGTACATGAGTACAAACCACCCATAGAGGGCATGTGTAATTTTTCCCTGGGGAATGTGCATTTTCTCCCCATATTATATATACTTTTTAGGTTTGGGATGTGCATTTCTACCTCTCCTCTTGATTAAGGTCCGGTAGGTGCCTCACCCTCCATTAGAATATTTGTTGTCAAAATATCAGTCATGCTTGTTGATTATTATTGTGGTAGATGCATCTTGGCAGAAGTTCTTAAATCTTAATTATTATACTTGCCTCATACTTTTGACTCTTCTAGTATAGTGGATCTCTTATTATGCAATGTTTTTATTTATAATTGCCCTTATCCTTTTGTTTGACACATACTTTTACCTCTCTCTTGCTGGGTGACCCCAACCACCCAAGTATAGGATTAGAGTGCACATTGGAAGCTTGGTGAACCAGCCTAAGGCTAGGACTATGGATTTCAACCTTCTATCTTGGACTTAGACATAGCTGCCTATATATATTAACTTGTTCTTGATTGGAGACAAGTTGATTTGGTTTTAGTCTTCCTCTACCTAGATCATGTTGTTGTGTATAAAGCAGTACACCCTTTTGGGAAATTTTGTAAAGTACTCCTTTATACAATTGTTTATAATCAATGTTTTAACTTCTGCTGCATCACATTGGTGTTTTTGTTTTCCATGATTTATTTTTGTAAAGACTTTGTGGTCTTTATATCCCTAGTCAGATGTTATTGTGGAAGGATGATAGACAACAATAATACATCAAAATTAGAGCATGCATTGGTTGATGATAGAATCTCATTAGTCATGATATGTGATATCAAACAATGCACATAGATACTTATTAGAGAATAGTATATTAGACAGACCCACCTTGAGAGTAACACATGGAAACCATGATTGGTTGTCAGAGTCATCTCTCATAGTGATGGCAGTGATTGTGTGTAACATCCCAAAATTTCATAGTTGATTTAAAACATTTAATGTGGGTTTTCCTAAAAACAATTCTTTGAGGGTCAATGCAAAAATGATAGAAATAGCATATTTTTGAATTGATGAGGCTGGGAGAAATAAAAGGGACTCAAAAACATCTTTTCCTTTTATGATGCATTTCAAATAAATGAACCATAATAGTATTTGGTTTTTCCCTTTATTCTCTATCACATACATTTAAAAGAAATGCAAGATAAAGTCAAGATGCAAGGAATAAGAAATTTAGAATTTGTTGACTTGGATTAGAAGTATTATTTTCTTTTAATAGCTTTTGAGATAAGAAAATTATTGATGTTTTTTATATTCTCTCTCCTTTATGAAAATTAATCAAAAAGGGAATAAAGAGGTGTTATATGACTCTTGAATGAGTGATTATTGTTTATCTCAAATTTTGACTCTAATATACACAAAGTAAAGTATTTGCCACTTATTTAATCTATTTATGTGTTACCATTGAGTTCAATGACCAACATGGAAATTATGGTCAAACTATGAACAAAACCAAAATCTAATTGTCTAAATATATTTTAGACTATCTAATTAACCAGTGGCCCAAATTTGAACTCATTTGGACCTTGTTTGACCCTTCCATTGAATTAGGAAAGAATGAATGTAGTTTTAATAGGATTTGAAATTAATACATTCAATTTCCCTGAAGTCTCAGATTTATTCAACTATCATGCCTTCCTTATTTGTGCACATATTCCTAGCAATCCAGTTTGATCCAATAACTAATATTTCATCCCCTACCTTTGGTCGTTTTGGCAGTGTTCCTTTCCTGATCCATTTCACCCTCATTTCTTGACATTTTCTTGAGATTTCTTCTCCTATGAGTTTGTGAGGATATTCCAATATGTGCGAGCCATTATTCCCCTTCCCATTTTCTCTATGCTTGAAACACCCAATTAAGACTCGTTGCCTCTCTCTACCAATTATTACAGATGCCACCTTGGCGTCTCCCTTCCATATATAGGGAACCATAAAGCATCACCTCCCCGCACAAGTCCGTGCTCCATAGCCAATTGCCTCTCAGGAGTACTGACACCCCCTATCCTACTTAGCCTTCTTCTCCGGTGACTTTGATCTTTCCCTGATGTTCTTCACCACCTCTTGTCAAATTGGGTCACAGGTAAGCATCTTGGTCATCACACTTCCTCCTCAATATTCCCTTTTACCCTGGGGTCACCCTAGTTGTTGTACCCTATGGATCATCTTCAGGTTCCTTCCAATGCTAGTCACATTGACACCCTGGAAGGTCCTCTGGCCATGAAAACTATTTCCCTGACATCGTGAGATGCTATAGGATGGTTTCACACACTTGGTTCCTCACCTCCCCAATCGCAATAATGATTTCAGATTTAGCCGTCTGCCCTATTTTTCTATCAAAGACAAACATGGAGATCATCATGCCTCACCTTTTTCTTCTTTGGCTTCGCTATCCCACAACTATGGGTACAAGTGGGGTGTGTACCATGATAAAGTGGAAGCATATAATTTAACTCACTTCTAGGGGGATGTCTCAAACATGATATTCATAGCTCAAAATAAAGTTTATATAAACCATCATAGGGAATTAACCACAATTCTCAATCTCAAATAGTTAACAAGGTTCACATATACATATATGAATGGAAAAAGAAATCAAACTCTAGTCTAGGTGTAGTTTTCATCCACCAATGTTTTTCTCCTTGTATATCCTTGAGTTAGGGTTTTCACTTTAGATGTCTTTTCCCTCCTGAGATTGCTCCTAACCAGCGGGCATCGTGCCCCATCCATGCATAAAATGAACGACAAGTGGAATTGGACACAATTTAGATTCAAGAAAACTTGTAAACTAAAAATAAAAATTTAACATTAGACATTAAATTGATGAATCTTCAAATTATTCATGGCTTTTCAACAATATTTTGAAGGTGAGGTAACTTATGTTATCGATTGTGACTTTTAACATTGGCACCGGTGAAAGGTTCAAGATCTGGTAAGACCCTTGGTGCCCTTCGAAATTTCTTGGGGAATTCATCGGTGACAAGATGATTATCTGTTTAGGTTTACCTTCACATTATTATTTAAGTGATATTATTTCTGATGGTAACTGGAATGTTCCTCAGTGTAGAGGGGCCAATGTGTTAGCTAGAATCCTAGAGAAGGTCACACTAAAAAGGGTTGAACAAGACCATATGTCTATTAATGGTAAGAAAGATATCACTATTAGGGACATCTGGGAGGGTATCCGAAGTAGCAAGGTTGAGGATTCATGCTTTGATTGGATCTGGTCGTGTGAATGTCAAATGAATTGCATTATCCATTTGTGGAAATCCAAGCACAACAAGCTCCCCACATCTGATTATTGTAGAAGAAGAGGGTTACAATTGGCTTCTATTTGCTTTCTTTGTATGTTTGGGTATGATGTTGCACACCATATTACGTTCCATTGTCAATTCATCAAGACTCTATGGCAGCAGGCTATTTTTGATAAAAAAAAATTGACTTGATGCCTGAATCTTGGGAGGACCTGATTGGTATTAATATTTTAGCCGTGAGGATTATTTTCCCTTTGATCTTCTATTATAGCTTACAAGAGAGAAATAACAGAGTTCATAAAAATAGATATGTGAATACTTCTACTCTATGGAAACATATTCTTAGGGATTTTGAAGTGTTTTGGTGAGTTACATTTCTTCTTATAATTGGGTTTTATGAGTTTTATCAGTGATGATGTCGAAGGTCTGTTGGTTGTTCTATTGGCTTGTCTTTGTGTGAGATGTATCAGAGTAATACTTTGTTATTGGTGTTGCTACTATGGCTTTAAAGTGTTTGGGATGTTTGTTTGATATCTTCAGAAGAGGTTTTCTGGCTGATGGCTTTTGTTTTAGGTTTGATTTAAAGGCACTATATGGTTCCTTTATTTTGCTTTTTCTATGCTCTGGTTTAAGGCTTTGGTTTGAATGTTAAAATTTTGCTATCAGTTTTGTGCTAGAAAGGAGCTAAGTAAGGAGATTTGATATGATCATAAGTTCTGATCTTGTTTGTTCATGAGGCTTGATTTGTTTTATTCTGGATATGGAGAGAGGGTCTGTAGGACCATAAAAAAACATTAAACATTAGAAAGAAAACAACATTGCTTTTAAATTACTTCCTTTTATCTTGACCTATATAAGAATCCTCGGGTTGCACATATGTACCTCTTCTCTTATGCATCTACGTGCCTCTTCACTTATGCAATGAAGTGCCTCTTAGTTTTTCTATGAGGAGCCTCTTAGTGAGGATCTAATATAAGTTTATCTCTTATTATTATCCTTCTCTTAAAAACTCTTAGTTTCATCTTTTTGTCTTATTTTTAACGTTAAAATTAATGTGCATGAGGGTGATACAATAATATGAACAATAAAACATGACATTCAATTTATCTTAAATTCATTAACTTTAGGAAAATGAAATAATAATTGATACTTTCATTTAATTCATACATAGAAGGCAAACATTACTTTTGTGCAACTGGCATGGACCACTTACCTTGCACTTAAACAATACCTTATTTCTATTCCTAGGTTGTAAAAACCCTAACCACATTCTTGGCATTTGGAAAACCCTAATTACCCTATTCAAAGTACAATTCATATAAATATATATGTTATTCACAACATTAAATCATAATTTACATTCCCAATAAAACCAGGGTTTGGAAAATTGAAAATAGACTCTAGAAATCAAATATTCATGTTCCTCAAGAAAACCCCTTTTCAAAACATATTTTTTCTCATTTTTATGAGCAACTAAAAAACTAATGTGAATTTAGAAGATCAGGTCGATCAGAAAATTGGAAAGTTTCATGCAAGCGCTTGTTATCTACTGGGCCCTTGGGCCCATATGATGTGGGCCAATCAGGTTCGACCAGCAAGCAAAGGAACTCACATCAACATATTACTTATAAAAATAAAATGAGGTGAAGAAAACCCCAAACTGCCCTGCTAGAATAAATAATAGATTCAAATCATTGGAGTACTTAGGATTTTTTGTGACCTAGTTTCTTCCCCTTCACATTAGGCACGAGCTGCAAGTGGGAGGTGGAACTTCGATCATGCTTGGCCAAGGTATGTGGGATCTACAATGAAACTGAGATCCCAATCAATGCCCTTACACCAAGAGAAAGTCAACGAGCAAAAGGAAATGATGTCTAGTGATATGGACACCAAAGACAGGCCGTGACAATGGTCGGCTACTGCTGAGGGCACAAGGGCAACGATGAAGCCAATATAAGTGATCAGAGAGGTCGGGAACCCATCTTTGTAGGCTAGCAAAGCCAAAGATAAAAAAGGTGAAGCACAAGGATCTTCATGTTTGGTCTTTGTCAGAAAAATAGTGGAGAAGGTCAAAATCTGAAATCATTGCTACAGTTGGGGAGGCGAAGAAGAAAGTGTCAAAAACCGTACTATAGCATTTCATGAAGTCAGGGCAACAATTGTCATGTTTAGAGGACCTTTTGGGGTGTCAAGACGACTAGTGGCAACTAGAACCTCAAGTGGATCCATAGGGCACAACAATTAGGGTGACCCCAAGGTAAATAGGCATATCGAGAAGGAAGACTGATGACCAATGATGCTTACCTGTGTCCTGAATTATCGAGAGGTGGTGGAGAACATTGGGGAAAAACCAAAGCTCTAAGAGAAGAAGGGTAAGTAGGATAGGGTGTTTTAGTACTCTTGGGAAGCAATTGTCTATGGAGGAGGGACTTGTGTGGGGAGGTGATGATTTATGATGGCTTATATAGGTAAGGGAGCTACCAAGGTGGCATCCACAATAGTAGGAAGAGAGAGGCATAAATCCCTAATTGGGTGTTTTGTTCATAGAGTGAAAGGGTAGGGAAATAATGCCTCGCCAGGGTCGGGAAAGCCTCACGAACTCGTAGGAGAAGAAATTTGTTGAAAAGGTCAAGAAACGATGGAGAAAATGACCATGAAAAGAATAATTGTACTTGCATTCAAGTTTCCAGAACGATCAGATGTAGGGGATGAATTATTAGTTGTCAGATCATATCACATGACTAGGAATATGCTTGTGAATAAGCAAGGTGTGATGGTTGCATAAATTTGGGACCTTTTAAGGAATTCAATGTATTAATTGCAAATTCCTATTAAAATTATATTCAATATTTCCTAATTCAGTTGAAGTGTCAAACAAGGTCCAAAAGAGTCCAAATTTGGACCATTGGTTAATTTGATAGTCTAAAATATTCTTAGACAGTTAGATTTTAGTTTTGTTCATATCTTGATCACAATTTACATGTTGGTCATTAAACTCAACTTGAATGCATTAATAGACTAAATAAGTGGAAAATACTTTACTTTGTGAATATTGAAGTAAAAATTCAAGATAAAATTTATTCATTCATATAAGAGTCATATAACACCTCTTCATTCCCTTTTGAATAATTTTCATGAAGGAGAGAGAAATAAAAGATATCAATGATTTTCCTATCTTAAATAGTATTAAAAGAAAACAATACTTCTAATCCAAGTCATTTAATTCTAAATTTCGAATTCCTTGCCTCTTGACTTTCTTTTGTATTTCTTTTAATTTATTTTTGATAGGAAATAAAGGGAAAAACCAATTGCTATTAGAAACACCCATCTTTTTATTTTCTTTTGTAGGTTCCATTACATAGGATGACCTTTTCCTTTTATTTATGAATTGTTCTTTTTGTTTTCCTCTTAATGCATCGATGACATATGTTGGTTGGAAGATGCATATGAGAGGAAGGTTTGTCCACCCCGATATTATAGATGGTGGCCAAAGACTTACAAAATTTGTGCTTTTGGGTATCTTTGCATCAGGGGGATGTAAAATGATGGATTAAGGTTGATTAAGAGTGAGGTCACGTGATGCAGATCTTCATATAATGTATCTTGTAGACAAGTTGTTCTAATCATTCACCCTCACTTATAAATTTTTTTGTTCTTGTTTATTTCAGCATGTTATCTTGCATACATCTTTTGCATTTACATTTTCTTCATTTCATGTATATTAAAATTGTTCTTACTTTAGTTCTTAGTGCTTGAAATGGTAGTTGAAACGATTATCTAGTCACGTTGCTTTGCATTCATGTTTTCTTTGCATATATATTTTTTCATACAACCCACTTATGCAAAGTAAATCCTTGATAGTAACTATATATATTATTAGATGCCAATTTCTATAAAACACCCTTTGTATCCAATCAATAGAAGCATCATGTATCCTGGAAAGGAAGGAAAGTGTTGCAGGAATCAATCATGATAAAATTTCTCTAAATGATTGGTGAATCATATATATGGAATTGACATGCATCCCCTTATCATGTCATTATTGGGGCATAGTGAATTACAAGAATAACATGATGTATTAAATATTGTCACATGATCCAAAACCACTTCAATAGTTCTTCCATCTTCTTATATTGCATTCACCAAAAATATACAAAAAATATAGTTATAAAGTGTGCCAAACCCTATCCTTGGGACGAAACACCACCCCTTCCCTCTATTACCACTTCTTCCATACCCCTCTCGATGTAATAGGGGAGTATCACCAAAAATAAAGAAAGGATGCTATTGTGCACACAAGAAGTACAATATGTTCAAAAATAAAATTTAATCTCAAGTACAATAGAGGATATATGTGCATTCTTCCTTACATACCCCCATTCACTTTCTACCTAGCAACTCTTTACATGATCCATTCATATCCATTGATAAACCCTAGTGTTGGATTATGTGCATACTTGTGCATTTTCTAGATTCCTCATTTTTTCTGGAATCTTAACACACATGTGGTATTTTGGATGATGTTGAGGAAGTGATACAATGATGCTAAGTTAGAAATGGAGATATGTAAAATCGTATTATGTCATCTTAGGAGGTTGGTTTGCATGGCCATATTGGTTGTACATATTTAAGAATAATGCGAGTTGGCATGCATAAAAAGTATTTTCAAGGAGAGTATTTTGGATTTTTTGTTAATTGAGGACAATAATGTTCAAACTCGTACTTGTGATGAATCTATATTAATTTCGTTTTAGTTACTATTAATTTTGTTTTAGTTACTATGAATTTGTTTTGCATATTTATATTACATTTCCCTTCGTGTTTCACTTGTATTAGGTTTTTAGTAGTTTGTGCAATTTGTTTGGTTTATGATGTATTTTTGGTGTTTAATTTGTAAAACTATGCAAGAAAAAGAGAGAATCAATTATCCCTCCATAAAAAGTCCATGAAAATTACCACATACTGCATATCCTCACTCACCAACACCATGAATTAGAGTTAGGATCTTAAGTCCAAATGGTCAACTAAGTGGCTCTAATTTTCACATACAAATTCTAAATCAAGCGGTTCAAAGGATGTTTAGTTCAAAATTTTATAGTCAATGAAAAAAGTATATAATGATATAGATAGTTACAAACCTAACTTCATTTATCTTATAAATTGATCAACCAGTTTGAGCAAAATATCAAAGAGAAATCTATAAACTCTTTGATACTATGACACTAAAGTAGCTCTATTTTTTGGAAGTGTAACTCAATTATCCAGACAACAAATGCATTTACTAACCACTTATGGTCAATCGGGTGGACATCAAATTGCCTAAAACTCCTTTGATGGAAATCAACTACAAACTACCCATAACCAATGGATTAATGCAGATCAGGTTAACCAAGCATATATCTACCAAATAGAACCTATTTTTTCCATAATGATGTCTATGATTTAAAGATATATTATATCTCATACATACATATATATATATATATATATATATATATATATATATATATATATATATATATGTCAAAATTGTACCTTTTCACATAAGACAAACCCCATGATGAGATGTGGAGTTATATGGACATGCATTTTAATATATAACATTCAAATTATATGTCATGGCACAACCAACGTAAAAGAAATATGATCAAATCGATTTGAAATTTTGACATATCATCAATTGACATAGTTGAAATGCCATTGTAAGAATCCATAGAAGTCAACATGGAAAGCACATGTAAGGATTTTTTTTCACTTCATGCTTCCATCAATATATCTTGTCAACAAAAATATTGCAGGTAGGAAGGTTGGTGAGTATATACCTTTGTTGCAGAGTAGACTCAGATATGGAGCTCACAAGAATAGAGATCAAAGGGGATAACAAAGTCAATCTCTGACATGGCCACTAAGCCACCCAAATCTCTATCTCATCCATGCAGATGATATGTAACTCTATTTTGTGATCCAAGAGTCGGTATCAAAGGAGTTGACTTTCCATTGGTACCATGCTAGAATTGCACAACTTCTCCACTCACCTACTTTTCTTGAATGTAATGATTCCTAGTCAAAGGCCTCTTATAGGTGCCTCCTTTTCTCACAGGAGTTTCCTCTAAAGAGTTGTCAAAGGGTGTCAAACACATGCCTATAAACCCATGACCATCATACCTTTATATATAAGAAAATTAGGGAAGTGTATTTATAATAATCCTTGGGAAATAAAAAGGCACGACAACCATTTTTCAATAGACATCACTAGATAGTCTAATTGGGTGATGAAAGTCAATTTGATTGGTTGACCAAACCTATTCTAGTTGGTTGATCAGGTTGTCCACTCAATCAGTTGGAACCATCCTTGTTATTTGACTAGACTCAATCATATCGGTAGAACAACCCCATCCATTTAAGGTATTAGATCTAGTCTGGTAGATCGACCAGACAATATCTAGTTTGCCCATTAGCCTAGTCTACTTGGCCCATCAATGGATTAATTTGTTGCTAAACATTTTATCAACCTATGAATAGTATGCCCATGATTATACTCAACCTCCTTATCAAAATTTTGTGTGTGACCCCATAGGCTCCAATATATGATGATAGTGATATCAACAATCATATTATGATTTCACAGACAATTATTGGTATCTAAAAAGTGTTCATTTTCACCCACATATCTAGATTAGTTGGTGAACAAGTTCAACCTAGTATTATGCTCTTTTTTTTGTGATCGTATAATCCCTATGTCACAGATAGCCCGATAGAAACAAATGCATGGAAAGTCATCCTCTTATCATTCAATCTATTTTCCTTGAAATAAACCAAACTATTTGAGATATTGTGACCTAAATATCATATCTTGACTCACATTAACCTGGACATACATGTCATTGTCATAGAACTATTTGTAACCCTAGGTCCACACTCCTAATGGCTACATAGACAAAGGTGAGTGGACTTGGGCATCCATCCATAGAATGGCTCAAATATTTCACATAGGCAATATATATGTAAAACCAGTAACAACAAGATATAACAAGCTACCAAAGGGGAATAAGAGATATGTACCCATTTCTAGATTCAAGTATTCCCATTTGTATTGCATTTTAGAGTTTAGAGTCTTGAATGCAGTGGATCTTCATTTGGAAACTACAAATTTGTTAAACAAAATATATTAATGCTAAAGCATTAAGTACACTATGAAAAGGAAAGGAAAGAATTTAAGAATACAATAACAATTGCTTGACTAGAAACAACATATAGGAAATAAGTAGAAACAAGACATGAAACACTTAGCGATATTCATTTATACAAAGTGTGTTTTAAGTGTATTTCCATTATACTCAACAACATAATATGTCCATTGACCAGATTTCCACTAGAAGGGTCTGTAAGGGTTCTCAAGAGTAGCCAACCCTTTTATCGACAGGGTCTGCCTTATCTTGACATCTCAAGTAAAGCTCCCAACCTTGTTCCCTTACCCCAAGAATTCTGGAAGGTAAACTAGGTTTGTATAATGGACAAGTTCAATTATGTTCGAGGTTTCTTCAACATATATCAAGTAAAATGAGCATACTAATCATAGGGAACAAGTAGCTCAAACAAGTAAATAACTAGGCAATCATTCATACAAGCATACATACAAACAAGCCAAAACCATAGTACGGTCAAGAGACTAAGTGTACCTTAGGAGTTATGATTCAGAGTAAGATCCTAGAGATTGTCCAAACCAAGGGTACCTCGCAAGGAAAAGATATAGCATGGGGTCTTAGATCCAAAGGGTTTCATAATATAATGATCATATGAAACATATGTATGTTCCCCTAGACCTAGGTTTCAAGTATTCTATCCTAGTTCCAAACAAGCATGCAAGATAATGTTTAAGTCACATTGGATAGGTTTCATGCACTATGGTCTTAATTCCAAGTCATAGATGCATAAAATGGCCTAGGATAGATCAAGTTGGTATTAATGCTACAAGTGTGATCTACAAATTTGAATTAGTTAGAGCAGACATTAGCATAATAAAAGTCACCTTTCATCATATAGAAACAAACTAGATCACCCAAATAATTCTAATGCACAAAGTAGGTACTTGACATGTTATAAGACAAATCTAGCTTATTAGAACAAGACTTTGGTTCAATGGGGTACAAGTCAGAATATAAGTTATTGATTTCAAAGTTCTAACATTCCATAGTGGTATTTAGAGAAAAGTTACATGATTAGGTAAGGTTCAATATCACATTTAATGGTAATTTTGACATCATAATGTTGCAATAGTGTTCAAGTAAAAACAAATAGATTTTTGGTACCAATAATGTCTCAAATGTTACTGACATAGAGCAATAATAATGATTCAAGGTGCATCAAATCAAGTTGAGCATCCATTTAAATTATCATTAACATCAAGGTCCCAACTATAATCATTTCATAGTCTATTTCAAAGATTAGAGTCATAAAAGGGGCAAAACAAGAACAAGTTCAAATATTACTTCACAAGAAAGGATACTTTACTTATTAGGGTCATAAAAACAAGTGGGGTCAAGATATTATTAAGGTTTGAGCATTAATATCATTCAATGTAATGAAAGAGAATCAAGTGATACCATTTTTACCATTACAAGAGCTACATTGGGAATTTGGCTATGCAACAAAGTCCATTGGATAGATCATGTTGATTAGATCAAAATTCATATATAATATGTCATATTTGGAAAAAGGATGTGCAAAATATAATTTTTAGAAGATATGCATTACAAACTTTATTGAAAGAAGGAGCATTACCAGTCATTATGTGGCTCCCAGGGCCATCTGATCTTGATCCATCAGTGACCCACTCCCAAGGCCTGCAGTTGTCATACACCACCCTAAGCCGCCTGCTCATATTGGTTGGGGATTTTCTATCGACCCGCACCACTCCAAACTGTCTCTCATTGCCACAGATCCCCCAGGTGGCGTCCCTTGGCTGTCCACAACCACCGGTGAACCCAACTCATCATCTTGCTAACAACATGTAGAAGGTTGCTTATTGGCACTAACTGTGTCAGATCTGGGGCAAGGTTGCCTCTGCACCCCACATAGCCACACCCAGTGGCCAGCCGAGCTCGAGGGAAGCCAGAGAAGGTGGTCATAGCTCTAGGTTTAGGCTTAGGTGAGAAGGGACAAGGGGGAGAGTGGGATGACGTGGTAGGGTACGACCTCCTTGGTCATCATCATTTGTGTGCAAACGCAGTGTTGCACCTAGAAACAACTAGACCATGGCTATTCTAGGTGGCTCTGAATTCGTAGAAGGCTCGTCGGGCCAGGAGGAGGAGAGGGAGAGAAGAGGAAAGGGGCAGGGTGGAGGAGACTAGAGCCACATTGCCCATGATAGTACTAGGGTTTTTGACACCTAGAAGGAACAACGACTCAAAGAAGGTGGGTGATGAGGTAGGAGCAAGGTAGATCCTTTGTGTGGGGAATGAATGAACTCTCTTGTGTGGTGGAGATTGGGAGGTTTAACTAGGAGGATGGGGAAGTGGGGAGTAGGTTTAGGGTTTTTGGATGGGGTAAGGGGCAGTGGCAGTGGTCAGCTTGGGATTGTCTTCCCCCATCAGCGCCTTCCTAAAAGGACCAGCCATCATGTGGCTTAAAGGGGTAGGATGTGAGGAGAGAGGGAGAAAAGAGGAGGTGGGTTAGTAGCGTGGCAAGCATCGAGTTTTGTACGACCATGTGCATGTGAAACTGAC
Organism: Alisma plantago-aquatica; assembly: GCA_963693085.1. Taxonomy (NCBI): domain Eukaryota; kingdom Viridiplantae; phylum Streptophyta; class Magnoliopsida; order Alismatales; family Alismataceae; genus Alisma; species Alisma plantago-aquatica. The sequence continues at coordinate 1,080,696,109 of OY856413.1, read as the reverse complement.
GAAGGTGATGAGCAGAAAAATGAAAAACAAAGAGGGGAGAACAGAAAGGAGGCTGGATGGGTCCACTCCTAGTTTGGGCCCAAATTGTCCAGTCCAAGACTTAAATAGGGGGTAGAAAACACAAGAAAAGAGTTAGAAACTAGGACATTCAAAAGGGCCTAAAAACTTCATATGAGCTCCAAATTCAAAGATATTAGGTCCATTGGAAATGTGGTAAAACCATGTACTACAAGAGCACAAAATAAAGTACATAATCTCACAAGGATATGGTCAAAATTTAAAGAGAAAGTGATGCTGTGAAACATTAAAGTATGCTTGATCATTTTTTTTGTATAATTCAGTATTACCAATGTGATACACTCATTCCAGATGGGTCAAAAGTGTATCTAATCATATATTGATATTGAATCAAATTTGAGACCAAGAGACATGTGAAGAATGGAAGTTATATTCATAGTACATGTTTTCAAGTTATCACATCCTCCCCACCTCAAAAGAAATTTTGTCCCCAAAATTGAATCAAGTCATCAATCTAGTTTCAGTTTTCATAGTCTATATCATAGTCCACTGGGTATTGTTTGGTAATAGTACATTTCAAAATTGATCAATTTAGCATCATAGTCACAGTACAGACACATTAATCAGTAATTTGGTAAGATCATCATATAAATTGCAGTTGTAGAGAGAACATCCTATAGATCACAATATTAGAGCGATCACATATTAGGTCAATCAAGTAGAGTTCAAGAGTAAGGCATGACTTTCATTCCCAAAATTTAGGGTTCTAGCTTCTACATTGGCCTAGGTGGGGTCCATGATTGATATTTTTCATCTCAACAATTCAATACCAACATCATATTTCAACATCATTATTTTGTGCTCAAAATCAATGGAAGGTTCCACCCTAGTCCATATGGATCTCACCCTTAAGTTATTAATTGAGCAATTCATCATAGTCGTCATTTAACATGAAGGTCATTAGTCATATATCGAGGGTGATCTCAAGATCCAAATAGGGTGATCATAGGAGTCAAGCCAACACCAAGATCAACAATCATGAGTTAAGGTTTCATTAACCAATATTGAGAGTCAAGCTTGGACATCAAAATCATATGTCCAAACATTACCAAGCTAGGGTTTCAATTCCTATTTATATCTAAGGAGTGATCATTCTTCTATGTACAGTAATCAAGCAACATTGTGAGATACGAGCAACATTTTGAGATATCAATTTTGAGTCCATTATCATGGTATTTCAAGGTTGATGAATGATCTAGACCTTGGTCTTTCTTGGAACGTAACCACTAAATATAGTCAACAATATTGTATTTCAAGACCATCATTAAATCAAGATATAAGATCAAGTACCAAAGTAGTCATGGAAATGAGCTATTGGTGGATTAGGTCAAGAAATCAAAGTCGGGTGGAAAGGGTTACCCCCCAAACTCTAAATAATAAAGAAAGTGAAAATTTAGAGGCAATCATAATAGTGATGAGACCTAGGTTAGGGGAGTTATAATTCAACTATCACCCTGGTCTAGCTCATTAGTCTATATTAATCATGAGTCGTTATGTATGTACAAATAGGGAGAGTACCAACTATAGAATTGAATTTCATAAGATCACGAGTCAAACCATACATCAAGGTTTTTCAAGATCAAGGTCATAATAAAGTTCCCTTATTTTCAAGATCTAGGTAAGGATATATTTTGAAAATCGAGAAGTCAAACTGAGAACTTGAGGGTTCAAGCACAATAGGTCTAGAGTATTATCCATTTCCATCATGTATGTACCAAAACGAGTTGACAAAGAGGCATGCAAGTCAATAGGTAAATACCTCTTGTATTCAAGTCATAACATAATGATCTGGGGATCCAAATACATGGTCATACCAGAGTATGTGGCATGATTCCCTATGACTAGTATGTTCATTTTTCTTGATGTACGTTGAACAAACTTTGAACATAATTGAACTTGTCGATTATACAAACCTAGTGTACATGCCTAAATTCTCGGGGTAAAGGCACAAGGTTGGGCACCTTACTTGAGATGTCAAGATAAGGCAGACCATGTAGATAAAAGGGTTGGCTAATCTTGAGCACCCTTATGGACCCTTCCAGTGGGAAGCTGGTCAATGGCCATATTATGTTGTTGAGTATAGTGGAAATACACTTAAAACATACTTTGTATAAAAGTTTATCGCTAAGTGTTTCATGTCATGTTTTGACTTATTTCCTATAGTTTGTTTCTAGCCAAGAAACTTTCATTGTATTCTTAAAATGTTTCCTTGCTTTTCATGGCGTACTTAATTATTTACCATTAATATATTTTGTTTAATGAATTTGTAGTTTCCAAGTGAAGATTTGATGCACTCAAGACTTTAAACTCTAAATTGCAATACAAATGGTATACTTGAATCTAGAAATGGGTACATATCTCTTATCCCCCCCTTAGTATCCTATTATATCTTGTTGTTACTACTTTTACATATATTTTGCGTGTGTCAAATATTTGAGCCATTCTACATATGGATTCCGAAGTCCACTCGCCTTTGGCTATGTAGCCATTAGGAGTGTGGATCTAGGGTAATAAACAGTTCCGTGACAAATGGTATCAGAGCCATACACATAGGCCTCTATATATGTTTATGGCATAACACATCTTAAGAACCCTAAAAGGACTAAAATCCTTTCCTCAAGATTAGAGAGTATTTTAGCATCTCATCTTTTCTTTAAAAACCACCTAAGACACCCAAGTAGATGATTATGCAGTTTCTCACCTTCTCATATGATTCTTCTCTCAACAATATTAATCACATGAAATCTCAATTTTGGGTAGCTTATGAATGGGAAAAGTAAAATTCACTTGAAATCATGAAAGTTGATTAAGATGTTAATGCCATGATCTGACTTTAAATTGGAAACCCTATTTGATGTAAGAAAATACTCTTGAAAGTGTTGTACTCATGTGCAAAGTTTATGAAAACTCAATGTTACCCATTTGGATATAAGTTCTTTCCATGATTGAGGTAAATTCTGGATATGGTGAAATAAGGTGGCCCTCATGTTTTATACCTCATGTTTGATGAGGTCCCTTTTGACTATACCTATGATGTCCCTATTTTGATCAAACCTCAAACATAGATAAGCAAAGCTCACCCGACCTCAGATTGAGGAATTCATTATTCAATAGTGGACTCTTTTCACCTAAAAAGTGTAACTAGAGATGTAATTGATAACCATCTGATGTATCTACATTCAATTTTAAAGAAGATATTTTTATTAATTGACTTGGGAATTTAGGATACCAAGAGGTCAATTTAGTAGTCTCAATGAACTCAAGTGGACATATATGTTGCTAAAGTTTCAAAAATAGAGGAGGATCTTCCAAACAGTTGTGTAGGCTTTCATATCACAAATAAATCATTCATTCATGCATTGAGGACTATGGTTCTTGCAAAATATTGTAAGTTGTGAAATTAATATGTCACATGGCCTTTAGGATTTTGGGGCATGTTGGTTTAGTTGTATGGCACATTTGATATAACCCTACAGCCCAATCAAAGTCGTCCAAGGCATATCCAAGGGTTGAGACTTTGTCTCCCACCTCTAGATCTCACAGGGATGAGAAACTTCATAGTGATGCCCCTTTTCTCCATAGTTTTCGAGAGTAATGGCTACAAGTGGGTGATAAAATTTCTATATGTGGGTAGGATCTTATCAACGACCCAAATTTGAGGCTCTATCATGGAGAGATGAGAGATAACAAGCCCCTTTCCCCCCTTTTTATCTACCGCTTCTAGCAGGAAGGTACTCGGGGAGGAACGAGTATGATGTGGAATTAATTGATTGATAGTGGGCACCATAAGCCAATTCCAAACCCAAATAGTTGTCCTGAGAATGCCAAATGGAACCAAAATAACATGTAGAGGTGCCTCTAAACTTGTTTTAGGACACAACATAGCTACACTTGGAAATAAGGATTCATCCTTTCACATAGGTTTTGAATAATGTGAGGTGTATAGGGCATCTTGGTGAACCCCTATAGGGTATTTGAGCATGTAGGAGCATTGAGAACCAAGTTTCCCCTTAATGGATTGATACTTCCTTGACATCCTTGGGGAGGTGAGGTGATTGAGGAAATCTAAACCCCAATCATTGTGTATGAATCCTATTGACTCCAGCTTGACTTCATGAAGCTATAGGAAGGCAAAGAGGGAGGTGAGTAGGATCATATGATTTTGCATACCTTACTAGAGTTGGAGCTTGTGGTAGGCTTTTGATGTGAAGAACAAATAATCATGATGTAGAAAGAAGAAAGGAAGATAGGGGTGGTGCTATCTAGCCTAACCTAGTGTCAATCCAGTTGGATCACTCCCTCCATCAGGCCAGTTCAAACAAGTATCAAATTGGGCCACTTACTGTGGCAACTCACCACACAACATGAGATTACTCAAAATTAAAAAGTTAATTACACCCTTATTAATCATATTACCAAAAAGGTACTAAACTAAAACCAAATAAAACAATCTTAGATTCCATAGGATTACTTTCAAGTAGGCCCAAAAATCACATGTATATATAAATGTATTTTTACTTCAAAATATGTGGCTTCTATCACAACTTGTATCCTAAAGATGTTTTCTAAATAATTTCAAAATTGAAACAGTTCATGATATACAACCAAAAATCCTAGTTAATATGCATCATATGCAAATCTCCCTGGATGGACCTAAGAGTACATGGATGAATAAAGGATTATACACAAAGCCACACCAACCACTCAACTAACTTGTTTCCAAACTTAGCCTCCTTGCAACCACAGATCTGACCATGCCGTTGATTTCCTAAAAAGGTGAGGAAACCCATGTGGTGAGATTGCAAGCCCCAATGACATTAATTAATCTTTAATAACGTTTATATATTAGAAGAAGGTTATTAGACTAAACCAATTAAACCATATTGTATAAACAATTCGAATATTGAGAAATGTATATACAAAGACTAAGCATAGCTGAAGTTAGAGGTACATATGACTACACATGAATGGATATGAATCACATATATTTCGAGCTAGATGATTAAATAAAATGTTACCATCCAATTTTATTCGCCAAAGAACCCTAACATGTACACTACACAACTAAATTACATATTTTATTAAGCCATGGGTAGTTTGAGGCATACCACTCAAATTACATGGTTACCACTATGAAGCTTCAATCAGTCCCATTACATCTAGGATAAGTGGAATCCTAAAGGTATCTTCCCCTCTATCATTATGAGTGACAAACTCTAATGGCACAATGGCCTAACTTATTAAAAACCAAACCTGGTTCAACCTGGGTACAACAGACATAAAATCCAAATTAGTATAGAAATAATCAATACAAGTTACTAATGCAATCACTCTCGATCATATTAAATCTAAGACATGACCTCAACCTCTCTGTAAAACCTTGTAATAAAGATGACTGAGGTTTACAATCTATTCACCTGCATTTACTGAACAATATATGACTTTGAGCTCCTTTTTGTATTACTCATTTCACTATTTAGCAATTTCTAACACTAAGATAGTTCTATGTTCACATGGCACTACATGATTAAGGTTGGACTTTATTAATTAAAACAACTAAATATGTCTGACTACATCAATCAAGTTACATAAAAACCCCTAAATAATTCATGTAAAAAAATCATGGATTCAAACATTAATGGATATGAATGTATGAAACATATAAATTAATCATGGTATATTTATCCAACCTTGGCCATAAAGAGGACCAAACCTCAAACTAGGGAACATAGAAACCTAGTTTATCCTTTTGAATAACATAGTAATATACCACATAGAGATCTAATTATATTTCAAAATTTTGTAGAGATATTAACAAGACATAAACAAGGTACCATCCAAGATTTTAGGTTAAAGTCCAATGCAAGTAAAGTTACACTAGTTCTAAGAATTAGCAAATCAATGTTTAAAACCAAGCATGGATGAGCAACCATTATTAACAGAATTCATCCCATTAAATCATTTCAGCACCAAAATAGTAAATAAAAGATTCATTATACCATAGGATGGCCATCATACACCAAGTTTACCATGTGGTTCAAAATTCCCATAAATATATACCTAAACACCATAAAAGTGACATTTTTAAAAGTATTCTTTGTATTTGTATTTTAGATTTTATTGCATGCATGCTTAAATAAGATACTTGTAGTAAAAAAAGAAATATACTTAGTGTCTAAAACATACTTCAAGATTCATATTACCACCTTATTCATACAAAATAGTACATAAAAGACCATATTTTAGCATTTTACAGATTTTTTAGAACAAGATTAAGGTCATGCATGTAATATTTAGGCAAACAAATGCATCACATGTTATATCATTTGCCTTACGGGTGAATAAAGACGGAATCTAGAAAGAACTAAAAAAAAGGTAAACCAAGATCCAAGCTTTCTCCTCTGAAGGCTCCAAAAAAGCTCATTTTCCAAGAACAAGGTGTATCTAATGCAAAAAGAGAAGAAAGAAGGTTCCTTAGCCAGATGCACAAGTTTCCAACCTGTAGCACCAAAGATATTGGCCAAGATAGAAGAGAGGGGAAAAAATCATAAAATGGTTTAAAAACTAAGATCTTACATGTAGAGAGCAAGAGTTAAGAAGAAAAGACTTAAATTAGTCCAAGGGAAGCTTGGTTCGAAACATGCATCCACAAACTTCCACCTTTGTCAGGCTCTGTGATGGACGTTCATCTATTTCTAAGTGCAACTGGAAAATCTCAATAAATATTGTTAGATTAGAATGGAGTGGGTATTTATAGGTAGGATGGCTAAAGGGTCTAAGGTTGTATTTTTGTTTATCAAAGGGATAGGAAACCCATCAACCCACAAGTCTAAAAAAATAATCAGTGGGTGAGCATACTACACGATCATCAGGTTGTAGGTCAATAGTTGGCAGTGTGAAGCGGGTCAAGCATTAGAGTATTTTTTTTCAGTCAAAAAAATAATTAAGAGTCATTATAGGTGTACGATCAGAATAATTATTGATGGCAATTAATTCATAGATTTGTTAGTCGGATGTGTCTACTATCTGCTGGTTTCTGGGAGTTTTTCAACCAACAAAAGGAAAAGATTTAGTTGACATCTATATTTTTCTGTAGTTGGTGGATTTACTACTCATAAATGTTTTTCATTGGTTCATAAGGTTATTATGTCATCATTTTTCTAAAACATAATGAATTACTACCAGGTAGTCAAATCTTAATAGGGAATTGGTACCACATGCAAAAAAGTTAAAAAAACATTCTAATGAAACATTATGTATTAAAATATTTATATGTTACATTTGCATTACATCCCAAAATATGGGTAAATTATATATAAGCCCTCAATGTACATCAAGTTACATAACCTGGTTATAGTAAAAAGTGATACCATTAGTTTTTAGAGCGGCGACCCTTCTGTTGGTTAGTAGCAGCGATGACCTCTCTCCCGTGTGTGGTCCTCTTGGTGGCCTCATGGCGGGGGAGGGCCAGGGAGGGTCGGTTTCCTCCAACCCTTATGCTACCAACGCCCCCCCTGCTTCCTCGCTGTCCGTAGCAGCTCCTCCACCATCCTCTGCGAATGAGGAGTGGGATGATCCGAAGACTGACGTAACGAAGGGCAGATCCTGGGCGGCAACCTTGGCCAAACCCATGGTGGTGCAGCGGCGGTTCAAACTGTTGCTACTGCCAGAGGACCCTATGGATCCCACCTTCAAGGAAGGCGACAACAGGACGTGGCTTAATTTTCTGAACCTGTGGTGAAAGCGATGGACGAGTATCACCAGTACTCGGTCATTGTTCAGATCCTAGGTAAAGAAGCCACCCTGCAACAACTGTATGGATGGATGATAAGAGCTTGGAACCCCAATGGCGAACTCCAACTCTCTCCGTTGGTGGGTGGTCTGTTCCTGGCTAGATTCACCTCAGTAGGTGCCATGGAAGTGGCGGTGGAACAGGGCCCCAGGTTCTTTGACGAACACCTGCTCCTTGCTCGCAGATGGACTCCCGAAGCTGTTTTGAGACGTGTAGCCCTCACCTCCACTCCCGTCTGGATAACTCTCCCTGAAGTAGGCCAACATTGGACTTGTAGAGCCATCTCTATAATTGCTTGTGGAGTTGGCGAGCCCAAGGTGATTGACTTTATGTCGAGGGGAAAATTCGCTGGTGCTGCACACATTTGTGTTGAGATGAAAGCCGACAGACCCCCCTAAAGAGGTCATGATATAAATGTCGGATGGCAAAGCTTTGATAGTAAGGGTGTTATACGAAGCCTTACCAGACAAGTGTGATGAGTGTCTTGTCTTCGGTCATGCTACAGGTTGTTGTCCTGGCGAGAGAGTTACTCTAGCGGATCCGCTGATGATGAAGGTACCCATCCAGAGTGATACACAACAAAGAAAAGTGAATAGAGGCAGAAGTCGAGGCCCGCCCAAGAACAAACCATCTCACAACACCACAGGTGGTAGCGCAGCAGCAAGCTGACCCAAAGTTGCTGATACAACCCCGGTCGTTCCTGTCTTCATTGTGGTTGCTGCTAACTCTGACAAAGATAAGGGGAAAGCAGTAGTAGAGGTTGATCAGGACATCACACCAATTGAAGAGGGAGAAATCCCAATAGAGATTAATATAGCAGGTCCGAGTCACAGTGTCGAAAACATTGTATCCAGTCCAAACACAGGAGAAGAAGTTAAGAAGGTAGCTGACAAACATGGTATCTCAATGGTTAACCAATTCACAGCACTAGAACATGAGGATGATGGAGACACCCACACTGATGAAGGGGATACTCGTAGCCGGAGCCCAAGACCGAGGAGAAGCGCAACCAAAAAGAACAAGGGCCGACCCAAATCCAAGAGTGGAGGAGGGCCATCAAACATCAATAATTAAATGTCAATTTTGGCATGCAATGTCCGGGGGGCATCTCTACCGGAGACACAAAGGAAGCTTAGGAAAATTCTGAAGGAGATAGAAGTGGATGCCATTTGTTGTTTTGAAACTAGAATAAAAAGAGTAACTGCAGATTGTGTTAATACCCTGTTCCTGCCTTAGTGGAATAGTATATCCAACCTTGATGAAGTTGATGGAGGAAGGATAGTCATAGGGTGGAACCCCTAGTCTTGGCACATTGACCTTATTAGCTCCACATATCAGATCATCAATGTGAGTTGCTTCAATCAAGGATGTTTTTCTTGTATTCTCTCAGCAGTATATGGTGAAAATATGGAAAAAGACTGGGACAGACTTTGGCCTGTGTTGGAAGCTACGGCCCAAAATGAAATCCCCTGGCTGGTGTGGGGCAATTTCAACAACACAAGATAGAATAATGAAAAGTATGGAGGAAAGAGGGTCCCAGACAGACTCCTCAACAAGTTCAATAGTTCCATGGACAAAGCGTGCTCACACCAAGTCAATATGATAGGTGGCATAACTACTTGGTCCAATAAACAACACCCCTATGGTTGTATCTCTAGCTGTCTGGACAGAGGTTTCGTCAACAACGCCTGGCTTGACGTGTTCCCTAATGTTGCAATCAGATTGGGAGCACATTACTTCAACGATCACGCTTGGATGAAGGTACATATTAACCAATCCCCTAAACCTCCTCGTCCTTTCAGGTTCCTAAATGTGTGGAGTGATTGGCATGACTTCAATGACTTAGTCAAAGACTACTGGTCTATCCATGTGGGTGGTAATCCTCTTTTCAGAGTTCTTAAAAAACTCCAGCACACTAAAAAAGCTCTCAAAACTTGGGTGAAAGAAAAGTTCAATCTGCCTAACCTTATATGTGAAGCTAAAAGAAACTATGATGAAGCTGCCAGGAATCTTCGTCTTAAACCTATGGATGCTTCTTCCATAGAGGAGGAAGCCAAATAAGAAGATAAAATTAGGAAACTCGAGAAAGAAGAAGAGGTTTGCTTATGGCAAAAAAGCAGAATGAAGTGGATAGCAGACGACGACCGTAATTCCAAAATCTATCATATGGCTATCAGGAAGAAAGAAATGAGGGATTCTATTTATGAACTCATCAATGAAAAAGGTGAAATAGTTGACAAGAATGAAGAGTTGGCGGAGACAGCAATCCATTACTTTACAAATCTCTACAACAACAACCACATACATCTGATTGATGATAGTGTTCTACCGGATATGAAGGTAACTCAAGAAATGAACAATAATCTCAACAAGGAAGAAACTGAGGAGGAGGTTAAAAAGCACTTGTCTCTATCCATTACTCTAAAGCCCCAGGGCCAGATGGCTTTAATAGCCAGTTCTTCCACAAAGTTTGGCCTATTGTGAAGCTGGATATTTGCAATGCAGTGAACTGGTTCCTTGCAGGAGGAGCAATGGTCAGAGAAATTAACCATTCTTTTATCAAGATGATCCCCAAGAACAATAATGCAAAAGAGATGACACACTTCAGTCCAATAGCTTACTACTCATTGCTCTACAAAACCATCTCCAAACTCCTGGCGAATAGGCTGAAAGAGGTTCTGCCCCACATAATTTCCCCTAATCAGAATGCATTTGTCAAAGGTAGATACATGTCTGATTGTTCCCTGTTGGCCACAGAATTTCTTAGTGATTTTAATATGAAGAATACAAATGTGAAAGCTTGTATGAAAATTGATATTAGTAAGGCCTATGATCATGTAAACTGGGTATACCTTTGGAGGGTGATGGATGCCATGGGATTTGATCATAGATGGATTCATATAGTCAAACAATGTCTGGAAACTTGCTCATTCTCAATACTCATTAATGGCTGCCCTAATGGTATGTTTAGATCCTCTAACAGTCTGTGGCAAGGGGACCCTTTGTCCCCTCTCCTTTTTACTATGGTAATGGAAGGGTTGACCAAGATGATAGAAACAGTGGAAGACAAGTGCCTCATAATAACCTACAAAGTCAAAGGTGTTAAAGTCATGACCCAGATCATCTTTGTAGATGATGTTCTCCTCTTCTTAGCAGGAATTAGTAGAAGACTCAAGGAGTATAAATCACTCCTCCTTAAGTTCGATAAACTGACGAGCCTATATGTGAGTGCTATCAAATCCCAAGTTTTTCTCTCTAAATATTGTGATAGCAGAAGGGGAAGACTCAAGACAGCTATCGGCATGCACGAAGGCACCCTACCTACCAAGTATCTGGGTTTCCCCCTCATTGCGGGTCACATAACCTCAAAAGATTTTAGGGGCTGCCTTGATAGGTCCAGGGAAAAGATTGAACATTGGAGTGGGTTACGTATCTCAATGGTTGGGCGGCTGGTTCTCACCAGATCAGTTCTCCAAAGTCTGCTGCATTTTTGGACAGCCATGGGTTCCATACCTAATCCTATCTTACACTCTCTCCAGTCTCTCATAGCCAGCTTCCTATGGGCTGGGAAGAATCATGCCATTTCTTGGGAAAAAATTGCAAAACCTTTTCTTGAAGGTGGGCTGCAGATAATAGATATTGAGGACCTTATGCAACAAAGCAGTGCTAGCCGGGTTCTCAAATTCATCAACCAACCTTTGAACTACTGGTCAGTTTGGATGAAATATAGATACGACTCCAATCTTGTCTGTGTTCTTAGGAACAAACCCTCTCGCACCTGGCGGCTGATGTGCGTGTATGTCGAAGCCAACCTTCATCTGTTTAGTGTTGATGTGAATGGTGTTTGGTCCTATAACCAGCCACCAACAATCAACATTGCAGTAGACCCCTCTACATGGTTGGTTATCTCTGCTTCTCTTTGGGGCCACACTCACTACCCCAAATGGAGCGTTTTCTACTATAGGGCCATTCTCAATAGACTCCCTACTTATGACAGGATGGTTGCTTGGGGTATCCTGATGGATGAGACTTGTCTTCTTTGCATGAGTGCAAATGAGACGAACACACACCTTTTATTCAGCTGTACGTGGTCCAAGCAAGTCTGGAGTGTGATGTGCCTCAGAAATGGTTGGGGACAAAATGTACCCAACAACCTGTATGAAGCTATCAAGTGGGCTGAAAAGGTTTACAAAAATGACAAATACATGAAAAGCTACGCCCTCCTTTGTATTACAGGTCTCAGTTATTATGTGTGGAAAGAGAGGAACAAGAGAAGCCATGAGAAGAAGGAGACTAGCCAACGAGCCTTCATTAAATACTTTTCTCATGAGCTCAAGTGGCATATGAAGAACATGAAGGATATTTTGTATAGGTTGAACGCTAACACTCATACTTATTGGGGTTTTTGTATCTAATCCCCACTTTTAGTTTTTGTAGGACCCTGGTTTAGGGTGCCTCGTTTTGTACTGTATAGTTTTCCCAAACTATACCCTCTTTTGGTTTAATATATTTACCTTACTCCAAAAAAAAAGTTACATAACCTGTGTAAATCGAAGTGCAATTTGTCTATAAATTAAAATGTCACTTTGTAAACTAAAACTAAATCATATTATAAATTTTAATAAAAAAATTAAGTATAGAACTAAGATAAATATGCATGTTTATGAATTAAGAAAAGATAAAGGCCTTACTAACAGAAATCCCTAACAAGTATTTCGTCCCCACAAACCTACATATAGAAAGAAGGGTACTTCCTATGCATCTGGTCCTCTAACTCCCAAGTGGATTCCTCTAACCCAACATCATGCCACAACACCCCTACTAAAAGTATATCCTTCTTCCTTAGCTTCTTCCCACATCAATCTAAGATCAATACCAGACTCTCAACATAAGGGACATAGTTGTTCAGATTCACCTTCAATGTCTGTATCATCTGCTTTGTATCTCGATGTCAGTTCCACAACATCAAAATGTATAATGTAGTGTGTAACCTATGCAACTCTGGTGGTAACTCCAACATATAAGCCACCTTCCCAACTCAAGCTATAATAAGGTAAGGTCCCACAAACATGGGAGACACTTACCCTTCATTCCAAACCTTAGAAAACCCTTCTAAGGGGAGAATTTGAGATACTCACAGTCTCAAACTTGAACCTTCAAAGGTCTACATAAATCATCTGCATATGACTTATGTCTATCTTATGTTGCTTTTGATTGTTTCCAGACTACATTGATATTCTTCGTAGTTTTTTGAGCAAACTCTGGACCACCAATTGAAATTCTCCTACCTCATATGAATAAAGAGGAAATATACAATGCCTTCCATAAAAAGTCTTGTACAGTTCCATATTTATGCTCCTCGGGTAACTATTGTTGTAGAAAAAGTCAACAGACTAAGGTGAATGTCTCAACTTCCAAGAAATTGGAGTATACATGCTGTCAATAGATCTTCCAACATCTGAGCAATCCTTTTTGAATGTCCATCTTTCTACAGGTGAAAAGATGTATTTAATCCAAAAATTGTCTCCTAAGTTATGTGTATAATCTCCCATAATCTAGTTGTAATTTGAGGACATTTTCCTGATACTGTTGTAAGTGGTATGTCATGTAGATAGCATATCTCAACAACATAGAATTCTGCCAACTTCTTGACGGTGTAGGTGGTCTTAACTGAAAAAAAGTGAATTGAATTTGTCAATCGATTGAAAATCACTCAAATAGAACCATGATCTCTGGATGTCTTCAGAAGACCAAGTACACATTCCATGGTTATGTCATCCCATTTCTACTATGGAATTGGCTAAGGTTGCAATGTCCCTATAGGATTTTGATGTTCTACCGTGACATGTTGATAGATCTGACACTTTGCATTAAACTTTACCACATCACAGTTCAAATCAGGGCACCAATACAAGTCCTTTAGGTTATTATACATTGTCATACTACTAGGATGATTAGTGTACATTGAGGAATGAGCTTCCTCAACTTCCATCTCTCTCACATTTCCTATGCTTGGATCAACTATCTGATTGTGAAAGCACACAGTCACATCATCTAACTCAAGAAACCCATCATGCTTGTAATTTCCAAACTCTAATCTGGTATTCTATATTAGAATATCATCCTTCTGTACATCTTTGATATGTTCTATCAACATTGCCATCATCTGTAATGATGCCAACAAGCTCACCAATAATGAGATCTCCATTTGTACATCCATCTATCAAAGCAGCACCTACATGTATCACATGGAACAAGACATGTAATGAAACCACACTTCATCTGTGGCTGAAGACAAGGATGAATTTATACACAATGCATCAACCACTACATTTTCTTTTCCTAAATGATAGTCTATCATACAATCATAGTCCTTGATCTGCTCCATCCATCTCATCTTCCTGATGTTCAATTCCACTTTTAGAAGATGTATTAAAGATTCTTATGGTATGTGAAGATGTGACACATTTCTCCATACATGTAGTGCCTCTAATTTTTCAAAGCAGGAACTACTATTGCTAAACCCATGTTATGAGTTTGGTAGTTCTTATTGTAATTATTAGGTTGTCAAGAAGTAAAACAAAGAGTGTTCTTGTCCTACATTAGCACACATCCCTACCCATATTTTGAAGCAACACAAAAAATGAAGTAGCCCTTCCTAAGATATGACAACAACATGTGTCAACCTCTCCTACAACAACTGAAAAGAACACTGTCACAAAAAAAAAACACCTTTTGTAGTTATCCTGGTCAAAGGTAAAACTATACAATGAAGTTCTGTATGAACCTCTTGTAACAACTAGCTAAACCTAGGAAGCTTCAAACCTAAGTTGATGCCTTAGACTGGTCCCACTCCACCACCAACTCCATCTTCTTAGGCTCTATAAAAGCACCATTTCTAGATATGACGTGAACAAGAAAAGACACCTTGGTCAGCCAAAACTCACACTTCACTAGAACATATATCACTTGTGGTTAGCTAAAAATCACACTTATCTAATACATGCATCATTTTTTGTGTCAGTCATCTTAAACCATAGTTATGAACTGAAATGTAAGTGGGAGAAACAGCAACCAAAGATCTTCAGTGTTGGTTTCTAGGGTAGTAGACAACTGACAACACATGCCCACTTTTGGTTTCTTTGAAGTGTGAAACTGATGTAACAATAGACATGTCTCATAGTTTTTACATAAAGAAATTAACGACCTAATCCCACATCATCAACAATAATAAGAATGTTTGGGGATTATAGTCATTGGTTGGAAGGATGAAACTGACTTTTAAGAACAATTTACATTTTTCGTTATGCTGGTACTTCCTTATCAGTTAACTATAAGGATAGATGTGTTGTCTTGTTATTACAACTGACGATTCAGATCTACATCGTTGGATTTTTTAAATAAGTTGATGTTGAAGAATTTATGTGTTTTTGGTTCCTTAAAAAACCTAATCTTGTACCTTCCATCATCATGTTTTTCATGGAAACTGACATTATAGGTTTGGGTTTTTTTAGTACATCTACAATTCAGTAGAAATGTAGATTCCATCTTATGATCAACTTAAAAATAGTCTAGTAGTACCTACATAACGTACAATAAAAAACACATACAAGAGTCCACATCGACACAATTCATTCACACACATGCAATTATATTCTCATTCACACTTCATTCCATTCTCATGAACATATGCACATACATAATTCAGAAAACATAGATGCAATTCCATTCTCATCCACATGTATAAATACAAGTATCATTGTATTCATTTCTCTTCTTCAGTCACACACATATGCATACATACACATATACATCATTCACATATGCTCCAACAATTCACTTACATCAAGTATAAAGTTGCAAAAAATCATAAGCATCACATTTCTATAGAAATCATGACATTAAAGTCATAAAACATCATCCCAGTCAATAAAAAAGTTGACTTACTTAATGAAGGATTGTTCCCACTCTTTTTGTATCTCATCTAGATCTTTTTTCTAAAGGCATGTGTCATGTCAAATAGTTGCAAAGAGAATGACATAATTCAAGTTTGATTTGATTTTGAAATATTTGCAAACTAGACCATGTACTTTTGATTTGAGACTATTGTTGGTATTTTTTCCATGGAGACAATCATATGATAATTGTAATGGGGCATCATATACTTCATTTGATAATTATAAACATAATCTCATCTATTATGTTTATCTCAATCATGAGTTGATGAAAAAAACATGGTAGATGTCTAAAGAATAATGTTACTCGATGACACCTATCTTCAGGTTGATAACGTGAACAATGAGATCATATGTATGATAAGAGTAGATACATTTTTGTTATGTCCCTAGTCATATGTCACTCTGGAAGGAAAATAGATAAAAATAATACACTATACTGGAGTGTGTGTTGGTTGATGAAAGAATCTCATTAGTCATGATATGTGATATCAAACCAAACACATAGGTACGTGTTAAAGAATAGTGTATTATACAGACCCACCTTGAGAGTGATACATGGAAACCATTGCATGGTAGTTAGAATTTGTTGTCATAGTGATAGTGGAGATTTTGGTTCTTAGACATGAAGTCACTACACTCATGACATGTCATTTGATGTATTTTGACATTATCCAAGGTGACCTTGGATGAGGGTTGTCATAAAGGTGCTTCTCAGATACATTATGACCCATGCAGATTGAATGTGGGTGGTGTAGATGTGATTTGTTTCTCCAACTGGAGTTGATATCTAGGACACTTGATAAGAAAGAGTAAGAAATGTATAGACATAAACATGTGAATCAATATATGATATGTGAGCTAATATGCATCTCATACGATCTGCTCTAGTTCAAGGAATATGGATGAATGTTAAAGAGGATGATGATTCCATGCCTCCTGTTTAATATGGATATCAAAGACAAAGGAACTATATGATCACTATAGTACTAATCAAGGATTATAGGTTGAAGTTGTTCTCCAACTTTTATTTTACTTGGGTAGCAATGATGTGTTTCTATATAATTCTCATTGCTTGTGATGTCATAAATTAGTTATGGATTTTCACTACCAACGTAATTTGGGACCTATAGGGTCACACACAAAGCATGTTCCTGGAAAAGGAATTTTTCTCATAAATAAGGTATAACTTGATTTCTAAAGTGTTTAGGTGATCACCTTAAACATCAATTGGATGATAAGAATCTAAAATGACTGGTTCAGTATGTAAACTGACCGATTTAGAAACATGAACCGACCGGTTCTGGTTGTGAACTACCAATTGAGAGATCAATAAGATTGCATCAAGGATTGGTGTTGACGTCATGTTGTAAACTAATTAGATATTAAAATCCAATATGTTTGTGAATAGGAAACATAGTGAACTGACTAGTTCAAGTGTTGAATCAACAATTTCACATGTAAACTAATCGATTCAGTGATGAACCAACCATTTCATCATTTCCATCTTCTAGATAATGCATGAAAATATATCTCCTTGAATCCTAAATGATGTGGAAACCCTGAACCTGGTCATCATATATAAAGGAAGGTTGTCTAGGGTTTCAGGAGACACAACAACAATCCCTAACAATTGTTCTCTTCTCACAGTTATGGGAACATGAGAGTCTGAGTAAGTCTTACGTATTAAAGGGAGAGACAACATGGAGAGCAATCAACACTAGCACATTGACATGGATGGGAAAACTCATTCCTTTCAGTTCCAAAAGAATGATTAGAGTTCAAAGTGGTTTGCATGGACTACATAGACGCATGGAGGACATTCCCAACATGTTAGATGTACGTCTCCAACCACCATACACTAGGAGGCCTCCACCGACAACTATCTGGGAGCTACATTCGAAAGAAGAATGTCCCTACAATGATTGTTGTTGGACATGCTCTAGGAACAGGTTTATGCCTTGTAACCTTCCTTCCAATCCGTAGTTGTTGACACGGTCCACTGGTCAAGGGAATATGACAAGAATTTTTTTTATTTCAGTTGTTGTTTCTGCCTCCATATTTCCCTATAGTGGAATCAGAGTCACGTTAGTTTACTATGTTTTGGAATTTAATTGATATGATCCAATTTTTATTTGACCATTTATTTTATTGCATACAGTGCTAATATTTAAAATTATTAATGTGTGTATCTGATTAAATACCATATACGATCCATATTATATATATGCAATTTATACATGTCATCTTAAAATGTTTGATGGTTGAAGTATGCATGGTTATGGCAAATACCCATAAAATTGGGTGCATGATTGAATGGTTTTATTCTGCCTTTTTATATTTGATTTGCATACCAAGCCTCTCTCTCATTTTCTATACGTAAGTTATGACTTCCTTCCTATACTCCCCTCAAATGTAACTCAGGGTTTCACTTTTACAACAAATTAAGTTAAATAGCAATAAGATAGTTTTTATTTCCTACTTTGGCAAAATAAGGCATTTTGTACTAGATGAACTAACCGACTCAGAAGTTGAACTAATCGATTGGTGGAAGAAGAAGGCTAGATGATAGGAGGATTTGATCGATCGATTGGTTGCCCAACTAGTTGACTAGAGGAGTTCAGATATTTCTTGAACTGAAGTCCAGTCAATGAAATCAAAAGACCAACAAATAGACCATGAGGCCAAC
Organism: Alisma plantago-aquatica; assembly: GCA_963693085.1. Classification (NCBI taxonomy): domain Eukaryota; kingdom Viridiplantae; phylum Streptophyta; class Magnoliopsida; order Alismatales; family Alismataceae; genus Alisma; species Alisma plantago-aquatica. The sequence continues at coordinate 1,080,677,595 of OY856413.1, read as the reverse complement.
TAATCAGTTCAACAATTTAGTCGATCGACAGGAGTAATTCCAACACAAATTTCTACAAAAATAGGTTGTTACATATGGAACTTAGGTGATTTTAATTCCTCATGTCTCTAAATTATTTCATTAGTATGGCCATAACTGTCATCCATATTTTAAGTTTTTTGGGGGAAGCCCATGCCCCTAGGCGAAGGCCCAGATAGTAGGGATGGTAATCCCAAGAGACCCGTGCGTCCGCACACCGATATCTCAATAAGTCGCATCAGAGGTCGGATGATGTTGCGGACAATTCACTTCCGAGCAGCGCTTCTAGCGGGAGTCGAACCCGAGACCCTTCATGAGGGGCCCCGAGCTACGACCAGCTGGGCTACTACTCATCGGCTCATCATCCATATTTGTAAATGCATGTTTTTGCTTATGGATATAGTATGTATATGATATATATAATTAGTATGTGGTGATTGAATATGTATTCTATTTATATAAATATAAATTCCCTCAATTAAATGTCCAATTTTAGATTCTTTCCATATGCAACACCCATGAAAAGCTTGATCGGGTAAGCATGGGCATGCCAAGCTTGGTGTGTCATCTATCTCTGGAAGTGTGATGGTAGTTATGTGGGCCTACCAAGATGGGTGTGTTACTATCATTTTGGCTTTTGGATCTAACTTAACTAGGTGACCTTAATGAGATCAATTGCCTAGAAGCATAAATAAGGAGTATGGAAAGGAGTTGTGCATACCATCTATGAAAGAATTACATAAGATGCAATTGGAAAATGTTGCCTACTTTGATCTCTATCCAAACAACTAATCATTAATATAAATAGAAATGCCATGTTGGTTAATGGGAACTTTTGTAACGATCCAGGATTTGAGACCTCGTATAAGATGATCTTAAAAGGAATGGTTGGACTACCCATATCACCAAGTGCACCTTCTTTTTAGGGAGTCCATCTCTAAAGAACTCGGTGGTTAATCATGCTCATCCCAAAGTAATACTAGGATGGTTGACCAATCTAGAAGTTTATTGTGGCTTGCGCGTGAGTGAGGACAAATCGCACAGTTAAGGCTAGTATTGGTTTGTGGGGCCATTCGTTATTCTTGAAACTCTATTACAACCTTGGACAGTCGGTTTGGATCATTACAAATGGTATCAGAGACAATTCCCCTCCAGTAGGTGGGCCCACATGGGCATGTGGCATGCCAGTCTTAAGAAATGTGATCCAGGCAAGTTGGAAAGAGATATTTGGGGTGACGAGATGGACTTCCCTTGCTTTGGTAGCCATGGGTGGGATGTGGGTGTCCATCGGCCATTCTAGGTAAATGCACTAAAATGGGGAAGAGATTATGAGGTTTTATCATTTAGCCTGGACGAGGAAGTCAAGAGTCCAAGTGGGGAAGATTGTAACATCCTAGGATTTGAGGCCTCAAATAAGATGACCTTAAAAGGAATGATTGGAGTACCCATATCTCCAAGGTGCACCTCTTTTTCAGGTAGCCCATTTCTAAAGAACTCTATGGTTAAGCGTGATCTACCCAGAGTAGTACTAGGATGGGAGAATAGGTGAGAAGTTTATCCTAGGTTGCATGTGAGTGAGGATAAAGTACACAATTAAAGCTAGTGGTGGTGTGTGAAGCCAGTCATCATTCTTGACACTCTGCTAGAGCCTTGGACAGTGGGCCCGGGTCGCTATAACTATGTTCTTGATATATATAAGTAGATACAAAACCTATGTATGGATTAATATATTAAAAAATAGTTCAACACATAATTTCACTTATGTAGAACAAAGTATTTAGGCACAAGATCTTACCATATCCAAAGATCAATCATAGTTGTATTTAGCCAATCATAACAAAATAGCTCCACAATATCTATTAAGAATACATTAATATCATGCTCCTTCCCTACAATGTTTGAATACATACCATCATAGTCAAACCTTATTGTACATAGAATCTAGGTTATACTAATGCAAGACATAGAATCTAGGTTCTACTAATGCAATACATCATTTTCTTAACATCTACAATTTTTATATAATGTTATAAATACTCAAACACAACATATTGTAAATTCACTTGGAAGATTGTTATATTAGGAAAACCTTACATTACATGTATCTAGTGGGAGCATGGGATTTCTCCCAACCACCTATATCTAAACAGGTCCCACCTCATAAGAAGAGTAGTGCGACACAAGTACTGTATGAGGAGTCTGAGACTGAGAACCCTGAAATTGTTTCATTGCTTCTTATATTCTATTTGCAATGGTGTGCTCTACCTCATCTCATGACAATCCACCATTCTTGATAGATTTTCTCTTTTACTTTGATATGCCAAAAAAAGGATCTTATTCCAACACTAGCTCCAATGCCCCTAACTTACACATGTAACTCTTGAGTATTCACAACAACAATCAATTCATCTACTTGGCCCTCAACGATGAACTTGCCTTGCTTTCTTTACTTGTAGAGATATTTCAATCATTATCATTATTAATTGGTCAATACAAAATATTAATAAAGGTAAGAAATGGACATGAACTCTAAGAGTTAATTTTTTCCTCTTTACACCCACCTCAGAAGTTGTGGGGTTGATGATATTCCAAATCATCTTTTCCTCATATATATCCACTCCTCATGGAGAAGTAATGGTGTAGTAGTAGTAGAAGAAGACTCCATAGACACACGAGTAGGATGGTTAGTAGAATATGCTTGTTCTCTCTGTTTGTGATACCATGGCTAACCACCTGAACCAAACTTATGATCATTCACATTCTTTGCACATAGTTATTTTTTAGTACCATGTATAGACTAGTTAATCCAAAACATATGTTAATTGTATAATACATTGAATTAATATAATTAGTCATAAGAGTGTATTTTAAAGGAGGCTTGATTCCTTTAGTTTGTTGATTTTCCATGAAGCAACAAACACTTCACACACATTCTTATCAAGATAGTTTCATTGCCTAGTGGTTGATTTTTTCATCTTGTCACTCATTGTGTAATTTCCTATCATATTTGTCCTATAGTTATTTGATATCCTCCCACAATTTTGCATCACATTTTTATGATGCAATTTTTCATCAAGGTCAAAGATGTCATCTAAAAGCTTATATGGTTAATGGCATATTTTTAAAAGTAGAACTTTTCAAATAATTAAAAAATTAGAAATTTCCATATTTTTAATAACAAAATATCTAATAGATACATTCTTGTATATGAAGTCTTTAATGGTAGGATCAACTTAATGCTAAGAGTCTACTATTATTGCCACTTTGCTACAAACAACAACCCCTAAATATTCCATGAATGAATGGTGATTCTTCCCAATAGGATTTTCTATTTGACCAAAGTGAGTTACCATCTTTGGACCTTTGCTCCATTATGTTGCTAACTTGTTCATCAATGTGATGACTCTTTCACATGTAAGATCGCATTGCTCCACAGACGACCCAACAAGATCCTTAGTATACTCATCCTCATGGAGCTCATCTGAAAATAGTCAATGAAACACATATAAGTGCTGAAGAATATAACATATATAAATTTGATAAAGAATCTTAAATGCAATACATAACAATATAAATGTACATTGTATTCATCCTCACTGTGAACATCTCATGGTTCACATCCTCACAATGATTATCCTCATGGTCAGATGACATATAAAAATTATCATAGTAAAAGTAGTCAAAAAATGAAATATAAGTGATAAAGAATATAGAATGTACATCTTCCATTTGAAATGTATATAATTGTGATAAAGAATGTAAAATGCACATCTAGCATACAAAACATCTATGTGAAATGCATCTCTCTAGTACTGGTCGTGTATAACACCCAAACATAGTATCTTGACTCTAGAAATCCTATACCCATGATTAGGAGACTACAATGTTTGGTTCTTTAGATTTGACCAAACAAGGATAAATGTTATGTGTTAAATGAATTTTTTTAATGCATGTCAGATATTATGTGGCCATAGGTTCAATAATCAACATTGCATTTCATAATAGACGTGTATTAACATAATGACTTAATTATGTGCTAATAGGTAAGTGAATCTCCACATGTTTCTTTTCCTAACAAAAATGCAAATAATGGCAATAACATGTTCAATAAGAGGTATAATGTTCTTTAGAATAAAAATTGGTGTATCTGTGTCGACAATATGAATAATGTTCCATTATCTAAATAAATATTTAATTAATGGACCAAATAAGATAAATAAGTAAAATATGGAAATTCATGTAGAATATTATAGAGAAACATTATTGACAAAAATCTAAAGATAATGAGATCTGAATAATAAATAGTTATGGTGATGTAATGTTGCAATTATATAATGGTGATGGGCCTAAATCTCTGATTGCATCAGAACTTATAAAAGGAAATCTCAAAGCTCAAATATAATGGTAAAAGCAGTGTTCCTTGGGTCCCATAGATTGGTGCCAAGTTTCACATTATTGGACAATAATAACTATCCTAATTTAAAATATGAGTTTTTCTCCAAAATGTGAAATAATATTTTCAACGACTTCTAAAGTGAAATACATCCTAAAATCGAATTATACATACTAAACTTCGTGTATGTGTGGTTTTTAATATTAATTGAACAATCTTATCTATTATACTTTGCTTCGGAGAGAATATGTAACTTAAAGTCAAAAATATCAAATTAATTACTAAAAACACCTAATGAGTTACATAAATAATACAAACCAACATGTATGCTTTATATGTATATAATCTAGGTGAAGTTGTAATAATAAAACTTTGGTATAACACAAACGGAAATAATGTTGTACATGCATGTTCAAATATTTGGAATATTGATCATGGTGGAAAATCTAAAAATGAATTTATTTTCTAAATATAATGTGATCGAGGAAATTGCAACAATGTGGAATATGTGACATATTTTAATAAATTAGCAAAAACTTTAAAGAACTAGTTCTCTCTCCTTAATATTAGAAAGAAATAAGTAAATTAAATTAATCATGTAGACATATCACAAAGGAAATAAATATTTTAACTTAAATATATATTTAAGGAAACACATAAATGTTGATGAAATTTATATAATCAATTACTTAACACAATGAGAAATAATAATAATGTTTACTAAATTATTTCCATAGTAAACTTCCCTATTACCTCCTAAAGTAGTTAACAACAAGTTAAAAGGGGAAAATGGTTCGATAGATAATGTTTTCACCCTTTAGATTTGAAATTGATATGTCTATAGTAATTAGTGTTGGATATATAAATTTATAAGAACCAATCTCCTCAACAAATAATTAATGTAAAATGTATTATCAATATATATGGTTTCCCCAAATTTAGAATTTTAGATCTAACTTAATGTTATTTAAATAGATCCCTTTTCTGAAAACAAAGTTAATATATATGTTTTTAATCACTCTAACATGAGAAGAGAAACATTGAGGAAGTCATTTCATAATGTAATGAATAAGTGTATATTAGAGACTGATAAGATGAACAATAGAAAAGGAATTCAATAAGTGTGTCCTATACAATTTTCCATTGTATTATGATACACATTTACATTGAGTAAGTAATTACATAATGAGATATTTATAAATCTCTTTATTGTAAATGTAGTAGTAAATATTTGAGTCATCAAGCGATTAAAAAAAGGGAAAAAATATGAAAAAACAAAGAAATAAATAAATGAAAGGCATATGAACTTTTTAGGTTTATTCTTTTCTACCATTTGTTAAAGAATGCATAACTTTTCTCCTTTTACAGCAGATGCTACAAATTTCCCTAGTAAACAAAAATATAGAGGTTTATTTCTACCAAAGATGAATACTTATATATAGGCCTCTCTCCATGGCATTCACACATATACAAATAACTTGATTGATAGGACATGACTCCTAACCTTCTCTGTTATCCTCCCATTTGAGTTCCTTGGAACACCTGTCAATTCTCATTCAAAATCGTATTGTGATCCCTTCTCAACCACTAGTGTTTGAAACATGGATATAAGGCTTTGGCTAGCTGACTCACATCTAGAGTGTTGTCACATCTGCAAATCATATTGAGCAATTTTAGATTTCACTCTCTTAATGGATATTGCATCCCTATTCATCATATTGAGCAATCACCTAGATTCCCTCTCTATCTTGATTCTATGAACAAATTAGTCTACACATTTTTCTCTCTCTTTTAAGTATTTGTTTCAAGTGAAAGATTCTATGTTTATTCAAATCTTGTGCTCATCTTTCGTTTTTGGATACTTGTTAAACTCTTATTTATATCTTGATCATGTTTTACATGTGGAAATCCTATCTTGAGTAATTGGCTTCAATGAAATCTTTTTTTCTAATGTGAATGCCTCTTTTTGTTTGTAATATGTATCTTAATTTGAACATGATTGGATATTTTCTTTTTGAGTCCTTTGATCCCTAATTATAGTTGTTGTATGTTCTAATTATGTTAATTTAGATTAACTGAACTCATAGTTTCCTTATGCTATTTGTCAGCATGGCTTATACAAATTTTATTTCTTGTAATGTCACATTAGTACAAGCATGCATAGGACACTATTTTTCTTCCCCGAGTGTGCTTTTCCAGTCATTACATATATAGGGTGTGCTATTTCAGACTAGGTTCCACTTGTTCCACCCAATATTTTTAGGCTAAGATCCTATGGTGTCCCAACCCTGCTTGAAATAGCCTTAATCTCTATTTTTTATGTGCACCACTTATGAATTCTTGATAATATTCTTGGGACATTGTTTTAAGGCAAGAAATCTCTTATTTTTTGTTATCATTTTATTCAAATTCGTATCCAATTTTATATCTACTATATTTTATGCCCTTTTCCTAATGTTTCTCCATTCCCTATTAATTTCCACATACAAGCTTTTATGCTAAATACTTTCATTTTCTTCTGTTGTGGGGTATGCTTCCAACTCCAGCTGTAGGACATGATGGACATGACAAGAAGACATAGATGTAGCTTATGAAGCTGACTCTCAAGAAGATGGACTCGAGATAGTTCAAATATCCCTCTACTTAGATCCTAATGTTGTTGATTTCATGTAAAACCCAAGTCGGTGATATTATGTGACCTTAATAAATTGAATATAGTCATGAAATATTATTCTTCTTATTTATTATGGTTATTTTGTATATCATCATTTTAGAAATGAAAAATTTACACCTATTGCAACACACATTTTTAGTGTGTTTGGAATTCATGGGTTTATTTCTGAATTTTAAGTAGGGAGTGGATCCCCTCTTAGATCCCACTCCTTACAAGATGGTATCATCCCTCTCGGGTCTCACTCCTTATAGGTCAGATCCTTGATCAATTAATATTCACTATGTGTGATCTTTATGCGTATATTCTCAGTTTTACGTTCAACATTTACGCTTGACAAGCCAACTGAGATTGGTCTTTATGCATTCTTTTCCCATGAAGAAGGACATACCATTTTTCATTTGTAGATCATCAATATAGATACTTGCTTCTCCTATGATGCCATGATGAATGGTTGATCGGTCTCACCAATATTTTCAAAATTCACTAATGTGAAACCCGATTCATACACTACAACTCCTTTTTAGTGATCAATACGATTACACATAAAGACGAGTACTCTAAAATCTATTTATTCAACCTCCCATATATCTACAATGACAGCGTGATAAGACATTTTATCTTCATAAGACCTCTTATCCTTCACACTAGAAAAATATAATGAAAACACTTGAAGGTTGGACACACTGCTATGACAACACATTTATCATCTTGACATTTTGTGTAGTATGAAATTTCCATTCTATCAAACCCTTTGTAATATATAACATTCATTTTTGATTTAAAGGCAAGCCATTTGGTATTTTGGGAACATCATTTGGTGTTTGAGATAGTTCGCGGAAGAAATTACCTTGAAACCACCAAATAAATATCCTATTATGCTCTTTATTAAACCACATTGAGTCGGCTTGAGGTTATTTTTTATTGATAAAATTGGTGTGTTTGGTAATATAAATACCCACTTCGTCGATGTTGTGTAAAACACACAAGTCTACTTGTTCTCATAGGTCATGACTAATTACTTTCACTCGCACTCCTAATTTCCTTTGTGGAATAAGCATCAATATTCTTTGTAGTAGAAGGAGCTTCTTTATAACTTAGAAAGTCATTATAAAATTATATAACCTTCACAGCCACATAACCCTCAATAATGCCCCATTTAGGCTGATAATGGTTTCAAACATCATCTTTATAAACACCCATATACCACTTTCAGAAGGATAAATCCAATGCAAGAAAACTAAACCAATCATTTTTACTTCCCTGGTCAAATGGCCAACAAGACATACAATGATATAAAGGGATGAAGGAGGAATACTCATCTCAAGTTGGACATAGTAATGACCACTTTTCTTTGGAACTTATTGAGATTTTCACATTCAATAACTTTGCTACATATAGTGTTGAAGATGAATCAAAGCCTATTGATAGAAAACCTTACGTGATTTAGCAATATAGAGCAAATGACCACGACAATATTTGTTGCATTAGAGGGTGAAAATCATGAGATTCAAGACCTATCAACTTAAGATCCATCATTAATACGAATCTACAAATATCGAAAGAATTAGTACCTTAACATTAAGAAACCACTGAAAAAAAATATCTCTTCTCCTACCTAGATAAGGTCTAACAAGTAGGAGGAAAATATGTATATTAATTGCTATTAAATTATTTTGTTAATTTTTCGTTATACATATTTCACATAGGTCCATTCTAGAGGAGACACCATCTTCAGTTTTACATGGTGTACTTAACAAAGTACAAGTGATTCTTCACAAACATTTTTGTCAACATGCATGATATTGATACAACGCCTAAATGTCAAAGAATTGCAATAAGATAGATCTCAAAATATTGACATCTTGTTGAATAAATATTTGTCACGTGTGAGAAAAAATATATTAGCAATGTCTTCTACTCTTTGGTTAACATCCTCACTGAAGTTGGTTTAGGGGCATTCGGTTCCTTAGTTGAGAAATTGAACGATTTGTGCTATGTTTGGCAAGGATGCACTTTGGGAAGAAACTTTTGATGACTAAGATATATAGTCTTGCCTTCATATTTTAGCCATATTGAATCAGATGTGCCATCACATATAGGCCTACTTTGGATCCATTTGTACTGTATCTAGACAAATTCCCATATGTTGAAAAGTCATTAATAGTGAAAAAAAAATGTGCATGGAAATGAAATGTCTCTCTATGTGAAGCATCATAGGCTATCACATCTTCTCTCTAGAGTTTCATTAATTCATCAATAAGAGGTTGAAGAAAAAAAATTCAATATTCATTCCAGGTTGCTTGGGGCCCGATATCAACTAGCACAACATGACATACTTATTTTTCATACACAACCACGAAGGAAGATTGTATATAAGAAACATACCAGGCTAAGTGCTATGTTGTCTTCTTAATGTTCCATATAGATTCATCCCATCGATTCAAAGTCCAAGTCTTAGATTCTTGACTTCTTCACCAAATTTAGGATACAATAAATCTTTTTTTTCCATTATGGGGAATCATATGCATGTTGTAGGATCTCATTGTTATTCTTCTTTACCTCTACACACCATGATCATTCTTCACATCAATAAGGTTTGCAAATAGATGATGAAATATTGCTATTATAGGTAGATACCACATCAACTTGGTAACATAGATAGTTTTAACCTTATCCAATGTCATCATTTTTTACCTTGACGACCTACATTTTAGACAATCTTTCAAATCAATACAGTCCTTTTGAAATAAAAATTAGGCATTTAAGCATTCATGTGTCTTTGTATCCTCCATTCCACTTGGGCACTACATTTTATTTTGTTACAATGTTTCCTTGTGGAAGAATTTCTTTCAACAAAGACAACATATATGTGAAGCTTTTATTGCTCCATCTGTTGTTAGCCTTCAGGTTATACAATCTCAACACAACACTCAACTTTTATTGCTCCATCTGTTGTTAGCCTTCAGGTTATACAAAACTTAGTACAACCAAAGTATAACAGTCTGTCAGCATCATGCACAATGTTTCTAAATATGGATGGTGGATGAGTAAGATTTATCCACAACTATCTAGCATTACATCAACTATGTCCATCAGAATCAGTTGGTTCTCATCTAGATTGTCGACAATTTCTTATTTAACACAAGTACTGCTACCGACATTTACTAATCTCAAAGTAGGAATATCTCCATTCCAGTACAACGCTATATAGCTATGTTCAATTTGATTGCAAATGACATGAATTTTCATTTCATCAATGGTGTTGAATTTCAAGTTGTCATTGCAATTCCTACATGGATAACAAAAAATATCTCCAGGTCATTTTCTATGTCCGCAAATCTTATAAACTAATCAGGATTAGTAATAAAATCTGATGTGCATCAATTTGGAATGAAAATCCATGATTGATTCATTCTATGATCTTAGGTAAAATGATCATTGAGATAGTAATAATATATGTTAAAATTAAATCAGGGTTTAGTGCTTAGGGTTTAGGGTTTAGGGTTTAGGATATGGGACTTTTATGCCAACAAAATATAGGGATTAGAGTTTTGAGGGTTTTGTGAATTTAGAGGGTTTAGGGTTAATGATTTAGGGTTTATGGTATATAATTTAGTGTTTAGTGATGGATGTGTACCATCAATCCCATTCTTAAACATCGAACCCCGGTAGTAAGTGTATAACTTTTATTCAATTTTCAATACTATTTGGACAATATTTACCCACATTTCTCTAGGTACACACCAATGTATATGGGTAGAGACCCACTTATACATGTACTCAAAGAACAAAAAGGGAAGTGATGAAGAATAATCTTGAAAACTAAATACACACTATATAATTACATCTAATTGAGATTAATTGTTCAAGAATAGTCCCAAATTTGGTATTATACATGATTTACTCCTAAATAGTAAATTTTAGAAGGGTTTCTAATACAAAAGAACACATGAATAGTTTAAAAGAAATATATGGTTTGGGTTACATTCTTTATATTTAATTCTATATATAGTTCATATGGGTTAATTCTTTCATTCATGGACATGCATTTACTTAAGGAAGAAACATGATTATGACATAACCTAAAACATGAATATGCCATAATTTAGGTTAACTAGTTTATTAGTTTGGGTAATTCACTCATCCATATATTGTTCAGTAACATAATTAGTCATGAAACCCTATTTATGTTTCTACACTAAAACATCACAACTACCAAAAATTTAGATATCTAAATCAAAAGCACAACAATTCCTATCTAGGCATGTTAAATTAAATAGGACATGGAAAATGATGTGAAAAATATAAGAATAGAAGAAGGAAAATAGTGTACCTATATGAACTAGAGACAGCTAAAAAACAAGAACATCGACAACCTCAAAGGTGGTCGTACCGATAGTAGCTTCTGCTAGAACACTAGATGGTTTGGTAGTGATAGAAGTAAGTGTGGCCACTGGCGATGGTGGTAGCAGCACGTGGGGGAAACTAGAAATGGTGGTGAAGACCTCAGAGGTAGTTAAATAGTAGAGGAGGAGGAAGTAGAGGTGGTGGAACAATGACGACCTCAGAGGTGACATTGAACATGATGGAAACAACAACGAAAATAATGACTACAAGAGGTAGCAATGATGACATCATCAATGATGACAGTAGCAATGACGATGGAAATGGATAGAAGTTAGTTCATTGTCTTCACTTTTAGAGCTAGAAGCTAGGTAGTGTGATGAAACAAAGATTGGAGGAAAAAAATATCCATCGGTGCTATTAAATTTCACTTAGCCCATGATTGAACTGAAAAACCAACACAAAAAATTTTGTCATTGGTTTGATGAGAAAAACTAACAACATAAGTTCACCTCTGCTGTCAATTTTCAAATAAAAAATAGTTCCATATGTCCTTATCTCTATTGAAAAAATCCAATCTCAATAAGAGAGATTGTGTGGGTTTCCTAGAAAATATGACAAATAAGCTCACATAAGTTGTTTATTTTTCAATCAGAAACTTACTCCGTATGTCCACATCCCTATTAAAAAGTACCAACCTCAATCAGAGCTATAATTTTGGTTTAATTAACAAATTCAAGAACATAACCATATTTGGGGAAAATATTTTTTTGTGAGGCACATGGTTGGAATCTAGTATTGTTGGTTCCTGAAGGAGAAATAAACTTCACAAGAGTTTTGGAGGCAAATCTTTTTGCAGGGCATGTGGCCTATGGTGTTAGTAGTGTTATACAATTACCAACATCATAGTACTTCTAGAGGTAGAATTTATTTTCCAGGAAGGAAAACATTATTAGTAATTTCTTCTTATCAACTGACACATCACATTCTTTACCATTTTTTATGAAAATTGGATATAGTGGATTGTATGTGACATTGATTTATTGATAAGAAAACAACATTGAACTGAAAGAGGTACCCATGTTTCTTCCTAATGGAAAGTCTTGACCCATTGCCACATTTGTGCTTTAATAACCAGCATCATAGGTATTTAGTGTTGGTTTTCTTTGTAGACCGATGTTAAGAGAAGTTACACCAGAGGTAATAAATGTACCAATTCTTGTTGAACTTACCATACAACTTATATTGTCTCAAGAACTCCAATTCTTGATGAAGATGCTTTTCATATTGTTGGATATCTATAGGGTATATCAAGATATCATCTATGAACACCACCACAAACCGATCAAAATATAGTCTAAAAACATTGTTCATCATACCCATAAATATTTTTAGTCCATTGGTTAGCCCAATTGGTATAACCACAAACTCATAATGAGCATACATAGTCCTAAAAGCAATCTTAGGTATGTCATCTTCCTTTATCCTCAACTTGTGATACCTTGATCTTAGGTCTATATTGGAAAACACAATAGAATCCTTCAACTGGCAAGAAAGTCATCTATTCTTGACAATGAGTACTTGTTCTTCACTATAACCTCGTTCAACTGACAGTTGTCTATGAAAAGACTCATAGAACCTTCCTTCTTCTTCACCAAAAACATTGGAAAAAACCAAGTGGATATTCTTAGCCGTATGAAACCCTTTTCCAACAACTCCTACAATTGCTTCTTGAACTGCTTCATCAAAGATGGAGCCATTCTATATGGTGCATGTTCTATGGGTTGCATGCCAAGAACTAGATTGATTTTAGAATCAATGTCTTGGGGGTGGAACACCTAGAAAGTAATTAGGGAAAACATCCTCAAACTCACACACCATAGTGTACATCCTATATACTAGGACTCCTCACCTTTGTATCCACTACATGTGCTAAGAAATCTTCCCATGCTTGTCTCATCAACTTTGTTTCTATCATATTCGTAAGAAAAATCCTCCTATGTCCTTGTAAATTTCAAGAGATATCTCCATCACAAAACATAGAAACCTTGGGACCACAAACCAAAAGAACCTTGTACCTTTCCAAGGTATCCATCCCTAGGATCACATTTAATCCATGCATATCTAGTGGCATAAGTTCCACGTGAATGCTGCATCTTGAGAAGGAAAGAACATTTAATGGACATTCCTTCCACAACATAGTGGTACCAACTAAAGAGGTTTTGAACAAGACGTTATCATCTCTACTACATATATGAAAGTTACAACTTTTTTTAACTTTTTTGGTGATAAATGAGTGTGCCTCACCAAGGTCAATCAGAACATATGCATAGGTAGATGTAGATAAGACAAAATGAATAAGTTACCTCTGGCTTGTCATGACACACGGGTTGACCACTACTTCTAGATGACTCATGGAATATACTCCAGCTATTTCTTGTTGTCATCCTTTACCTCTACATGTTGGTCTAGAAGACCCTTCCTTAGATGATTGGTCACGTCCTCTACAACCACCACTACAATATTGTTGTTTCTATGAGCCCTACTGGCTCTATCTGGGTTGTTGTGTAACTTCCTAGTTCTTCATGAAGCAAGACCATTTTTCATACCCCATTTGACCACACCTAAAGCATGTCCTTGTACAACATTGTGGCCTAGACAAGCATATCACTGATATAGAGCATGAACTATTTCCCACAGCCGGTGGAAAACTACAACCTCTCCCCTTTCTCAGAGACCACTATGACTGCACATGTGTCCTTTTCTTAGAAATAGATGATCTCTGATGCAACAACTCATATTATGGTAGAAAACCTATACTTCTTGAAAATTTTTTATGCCTATTCTTGAAACTAGGCTGACGTTTTCCTTGTATTAACCTCTCACTGATCCACATATGTCCTCTATATCCTCTTAATAGAGTCAAAAAGTTGGAAAACTCCAAGCTGACTTTAAGCATGACAACTCAACATTGAAGCCCTTCTCAAACCTTCTAATTCTCTCCTTATACATTGATTCCATGTGAGGTAAGAATCTCAATAACTCCATAAATTTCACCTCGTAGTCATTCACATACCATGATCCTTGGTGAAACTATGCAAACTGAGCCATCTTCTACTCTGGGTTTGCCTTAGGAAAATAACAGCTGACAAAATCCCATTGAAACTCTTTCCAACCAATCACCACACTTGGCATCTTCTCCTCCTCTATGGACCAACAATGTCCATCACTTCCTTTCATAAGGTAGATCACATTCTTAACCTTATCCTCCTCTGTGATGTTTAGGATCCGAAACACCTTATCTAACTTTCTCAACCACATATCCGCATTTGTTGGATCTATTGTGCCCACATACATAGAGGCACAAACATGCTTCAACCCCTTAGAGGTCTTTTTTGGACCTTATGATTCAACATTTGGGGTATGTACCCTAGGTGAAGGCACATGATGAATTGATTGGAAGGTTGGGTCAACTATGGTTATAGGGTCAAAAGGAAGCCAAACATGTAGTTTTGGCCCTGTCTTGGGTACTCTTCCCTCGAGTACCCATATCCTACTGCCACCTAGAAGTTCCATATAACTACTCTCAGGATGTTATTCACTTTATTCAAAAATATCTGTATAACCATAAACTATGGTCAAATATGTAGGATATATAAGAATAGACACAACAACCTAAGTCCATGTCCATGTAGACACGTCAAACCTAAAGCTCTAATACCATTAAATGTGATAAATCACCACACAAAACAAGATTATCTACACTAAAACACCATTTACACATTTATAAACAATATAACCAAAAAGGTACATAATTTTAAGTAACTAAAAAAATTCCATCATTCCATAGGATTGCTTGCACAAAGGCCCAAAACATCACATGTATCTATAACAAGTATCTTTACATGAAAATTCTTGGCCTCAATCTCTACTTGTATACAGAAGGTGTTTCCAAGATAAATTATAACATAGACTTAGTTCCTAACATGCAACCAAAAATCCAAGTTGATATATTGTTGGTTATATGCATTGAGAGCCAACATTTGGTGATTGTAAAATAGATAATGTGTACTTCATTCGATTATTAATAAAATATAATTCCACTTGTTATGTTTGTTTTAGTGTTGAGATTTCCTATAAACAATTTTACTCGATGACATATGTTTTGGCTTGATAACATACACATGAGATCACATGTATAACTACAATACTCATTCTTGTTATGTCCCTCGTTATTTGTTATTGTGAATAGTATATGACAACAAAAATATGCAGGACTAGAATGTATGGTGTGTGAGGAATATATCTCTTCATCCCAAGTATTAGTTATCAACTCATATGCATGGGTACTTATTATAGAAAAAAAATTACTAGAAAGACCCAACTTGAGATCGACACATGGAACCCATGCAATGACATCTCAGAGTCATATGTCAATATGACAGTGACAATCATGATCCTTAGACTTGAATTTTTGTAGTAATAAATCTCATTCTTTCACATCGCCACTAGCCCAACATGCTCTAAAATACGAGTTGCCAAAAAAGTGGTGATTGGGTACACTTTAGATGAAAATTGTCCCTAGTTTGGAGTGATATACCCAATCACATGATAAAAAAACTATAAAATGCTTGTACATGGTCATGTGAGTCAATATAGGATATTTGGCTCACATTATCTCAAATAGTATTCCCTATTTTGGGGAACATAGATTAAATGTTGAGAGGATGACATTCCAATCCTTGAGGTTAATCTCAATATCCCTAATAATGGGATTATGTGGTCATGGTCACTTTATAAGTTGTAATTGTTTTCTAACTCATTCTTATTACTTGGGTGTCAATGATGTGTGATTAGACACCAATCTCTACTTGGGTCATTTTGAACATCATTATCAATGTAATTAGGAACCTACTCGTCACACACAAAAGGATGCATGATGGAATAAAAGTTCACAATCAAACATATTATTAGAATGGTTCTGAATAATAAACATGATCATTTACTCTATGATCAAGTGAGAAAAATGTATGATCATTAGATCATATTGTTTGGGTCAAAGATTAATTAATTATCAATTGATTGATTGAGATTTCCACTTGATACATGTTAGCAGTCGATCAAGACAACGAATTGGTTGATAATAATGTATAGGGATAGTCTAAAATTGCAAGACTAGTTAGATCAAGATCTATATTTCTATTATTGGCCAATCAGCTAATGTAATTGGACAATTAGGGGCTATGATTGGGTGATCACAAGATGTGATCGTTCAATCAAAAATATATTCCATGATTTTAACATAAAACTATTTTTAAGATTGCTATTAGGAAAGGGATGGGAATTAGGTTTTTCCAAGCCCATGGATATCCTATACACATAGAACACATCTCGTAGGGTGAGAAACAACTTTTTTGATTACTTTTGATCAAAATTATACGTCAAAATTGTCTTTCTTGTAGAGGAAGTCACCATAAGGATTGTTGCACAAGATAGGAAAAGAAAGAGAGTTTTAGGACACCTAGAACGTCAAAAACTCTTATTCCTCATTGACCTAGTGACTAAGGTGGTGCACCATGTTCTCCCGCATCCACACGGATGAAGTAGAGATTGAGGCATACATGTGGAGGCATGGAGAACACATGCCACATGACAACAACAAGTTCTTCTTTGGTGCCCAATCTAAATCTTCTTCTTCTTATCTACCCTTATTTCTTGGTGGTCCTTCTAGATCTAGATCTGTAGGATAGAGTTCTTCACCGATATAAGATGTGCACTTGTTGGACAAGTTGTGTGCAAAAAGGTATGACCTTTATCCCCTCTTAGGTATTTGATTCACCATTGTTTTATAGCTAAGATGGTTCCAATAGCATTGGATAGAAGGGATAACTTTTGTTACAGCGACACACCCCCTTATCTAAAACCCAAGAGTGGTATCAGAGCCAAAATTATACACTTCCAACGCAAGTTTGGATTTTGAACCTCAAACAATTCATTGCATAAATAAGTGTTCAATTTTTTTTAAGAAGTGTTCAATTTTGTATCCATGAAAATTGCCTAATATAATATATGATATGATGTGTATATATATTACATTGACCATGTGACACTTCAAAAAAAAATTGTTTGTTGGACATGGATAAGGCATTTAGATCATCGTGTCATGATATGAAACATGTACTAGAACCATTTTAATTTTTATCAAAACCAATATAACAATATATGGCTTGCATGCCATACCTATTTCTATTCATTCTCTGTGTAAATTTTAATTTAGCAATTTGAATATGATGATTTGAAAACATCACTAGTAGACCATGGCGGAGAGGAGTAGAGGATCAGAAGCCCAAACTGAAGAGGATGGTGCTTTGAGGGTTCATGATTAAGATGAGGTGATGGATATACAACAATACAAGAACTTCCAAATCTAAAACCCTAAAAACTTAGCATTGAGTTATATTAGAAATAAATCTCTTTGCTATTTTACTAAAACACTTGTTGGCTCAAGTTTTTGTACTAGTTTCCATATCAACATCTAACATATGTGGTGATTTTTATCATATATGTTTCATATAATAATGTATATGTAATGTTTATTAGATACATATGGATATATATAAATTCCTCAATGTAATATAAATGTTTAAGATGCCTTTTGAGTGAGATAAATCTTGTTCAACTAAGTATGGGAATGATAAGCATGGTGCACTGTAAACCTTGGGAAACTTTGATAATAAGTATGCAGGCCTACTAAGCGGGGTGCATACTTATTATTTTGGACTTTGGTTGTGCTTGAATAGGTGATCTTAATAGGATTAAGCATCTAAAGGCATAAATATGGCATATAAATCATATGATGAATTTAGTGACATGGAGTTTTGCAATCATCTATCCAAAAATTGCATATGATGCAATTGGTAATTTCTATCTTCCCTTAATAATTAAGTTATGGGTGTGGTGATTAGTCAAGAAATGACTTATTATTTTGGATCTTCACTTAGTAGAAGATTGCTCACCATACACAGTAATAGGGAGGGAAATTAACTTGAAAAAATAATGGAATCATAATTAATTAAATTCCAAATAATATTAAGAAATTAAATTAATTTTCAAATCAATTTAATAATGCAAAACATATTCTTGGTAGATCAATGGAAAACACAATCCATAATACATTTTTACTATGGTCCATCCTAGAGAAATAAAAACTAAATGGGAATAACTACAAATGACTACTTTAGGATGTTGTGAACTATTCTCACACATAAATGTATGATCTATGTCTTAGACACACCAATACCTAATGAACCAACTTTGAATGCAACTAGAGATGAAAGAGATTCTTACAAGAAGCATTATTATGATGTTATGGACATAACATGATGGTTTCTTTTCTCCATGAATCATGAGATTCAGAAGTAACATGAGATCATAGATGTTATTAAGATAAGAACACATTTCAGCTCCATGTATCAAGAACAAGCAAGGAAAGAGAGGTATGATGTTTCTAAGGCCATGTTTAAGTGCAAAATGGAAAATGGTGATCTAGTTGGAACCCATTTAATCAAGTTAATTAGGTTTTTGTATTGTCTTGCATTACTAGGATTTCCATTAAATCAAGAGTTGGCGACATATGTGATCCTATTGCTGATTTTGGATTCATACAAGAAATTTATCATGAATTACAACATGAACAATTTCGATAAGCTTGACTGAGATACTCGACATGCTAAAAGTTATCGAGGAAAAAATGAAAGACAAACCCATTCCATGCTAATGGTCAACATAGGGAAAAGAAAGGTAAAAGGAAAATCTAAGAAAGGTTCTAAAGCTAGATAAAAGTCTTCAACACTTAAAGAAAAAGGAGGAGTGGATAAGGGAGGCAATTGTCACCATTGCCACTGGGTTGTACATTGGAAGATACATTGCCCCCTCTACCTTGAGGAATTGAAGAACAAGAAGTAGGTGATAGATATCTCCACTTCAGGTATATATGTTGTAGAATTGAACTTATTTACCTCTTCATCTTGGGTATTAGATGCCAAATTAGGATCTCACACATGCTCAAAGATGTAGGATCTAAAACGGAAGTAGAACTCTGAACAAAGGGCAGGTGATGCTACACTTTGAAAATGGAGAAAAAGTTCTTTCTGTAGTAGTAAGCACCTTTTATTTATAACTTCCTACTAGGCTTGTAAACAAGTTATAGAACTTCTATTATTTACCTTACATAAATATAAACATTACACATAAGAATGATTTTTAGTTTATAATAATGAATTTTCATATTTCCATTTCTAAAAAAGAAATCTTTTATGTAAGTGTCGCTATGTCTTAAGGTCAGTATTTATTATATCTTGAGTCAAAGGTACATAACATAAATACCAAGAAGTTAAAACTCAATAACTTAAACAAAATTTATCTTTGGAACCGTTGTCCAGGAAAAATAAAGGAGAAGCACATTTCTAAACTCCATTAAGATGGTTGTCAAGACTCTTTTCATTTTGAATCAATTAAAGACATGCGAATCTTATTTTTTAGCAAGATGACAAAATCATCTTTCACTAGAAATAGTGAAAGAGTGAGTGACTTATTAGGACTCATACATATTGATGTGTGTGATCCTTTTATCACAAGTACTAGAGGTGGATATCAGTGCTTCATCAATAATATGGAACCTCCAGTAGATATGGATATGTGTATCTTATAAAAGACAAATTAAAATCCTTCGAAAGGTATAAGGTGTTTATGAATGAATCACAAACCCAACTTGGAAAAAGAATTAAATAATTTTGATCTTGTTGAGGATTGAATACTTAAGCCAAGAATTTGAGGCCTTTCTATGGGATTGTGGTATTGTATCACAATGGACTCCACCTAGAACACCTCAACATAATAGTGTATTAGAAAGATGGAATTGCACCTTTCTGGACATGGTACAATCAATGATAAATTTTTTGATCATCTGATATCCTTTTGGGGATATGCTACCTTAGAAATTTGTTGGAAAGACACCATATGAGATATGGAATGGGAAAAATCCCAATATGCCTTTCATGTGTGTTTGGGGATGTGAAGCTTATGTCAAGAAATTGTTCTTTGAAAAGCCTGGACCCAAATTGAATATATTTATTCTTTTTGGGTACACAAAGAAAACTAAGGGTAACTACTTCTGTATTTAATCTGACAACAGAGTGTTTATTTTGAGAATTGTTGTATTCCTCTAAAACAATGTTATATCTAGAGGAACTAGTGGAAGGAAAATTAAATTTGAAGAAGTTAAAGATCAACAAGATAACATTAAGCCTACGTAGAATAGGAACCTCAAAGGTCTAAATAAGGAACAAGAGGAACCAATTATTTTGAAATCTCAAGTCCCTATCATAGAATAGGAACCTCAAAGGTCTAGTAGGGCACATCTGGGGCTCGAGTGATATGGATTTCACATGACTTATGAGATCATGTGTTGTCATTGAATATGATAAACCAACTATCAACAATGATTCTATTGAGAGTCAAGATTCTAAGAAATGGATTGAGGACCTAAGATATGATATGGACTCTATGTATACCAACATGGTATGGACCTCGGTGGATCCACCTAAAGGGGTAAAACCCAAAGGTTGCATTTGGGTCTTCAAAAAGAGGACCAACAGCGATTGTGATGTACAAACCTACAAAGGTAGATTTGTTGCAAAAGGTTTCAAATAAGTTCAAGGTTAACTATGATGAAACCTTCTCACCAATTTCCATGGTCAAATCCATTAGGATCATGTTTACCATTGCAACTTATCATGACAATGATATTTGGCAAATGGAAATTAAAATGGCTTTCCTTAATGAGATTCTTATAGAGGATGTGTACATGACACAACCTGATGGTTTTATGGCACCAAACAAAATAAAGTATGCAAGGTACAAGTGTCAATCTATGAATTGAAGCAAGCATCTCAGAGTTGGAATCTTTGTTTTGATGAAACATTTAGCTTTTCCCAAAATGAAGATGAACCATGTGTCTATTAGAAGGTTAGAGGGAGCATGGTTGTATTTATCATATTCTATATGGATGACATACTATTGTTGTCAAATGATATTCCTACTCTGCAATTGGTTAAACCAACCCTTAGCAATACCTTCTCAACAAAGGACTTAGGTGAAGCATCCATATTCCAGGAATGAAGATCTATAGGATAACTCTAGAAGGATTCATAGCTTAATACAAGGTACATATATTGGCAAAGTGTTATACACACTTACCATGCATAATTCTAAGACTAAAAAGTTACCCATGTCTAATGGAATAAGTCTCTCTAGAGTTCAATGTCCCAGATCTTTAGATGTGTGGAAACACATGAGTAAGGTTCTATATGCCTCAACAATCAAATCTATTATATATGTAATGATGTGTACATTCCCAAATGAATGATATGATTTGATCATGATGAGTAGTTACATGTGGGGTTAAGGTGATGATTAGTGTATAGAAACAAAGAACATCCTTGAGTACTTATGAATAACAAAGGATTAATTTCCAATTCATCGAGATGAGGAAGAGGTAATTGTAAAAGGTTACACTGATTCAAGCTTCCAAACTGCCAAGGATGCTACATATCACAATATGTATATGTGTCTTGCTTAAACAAAAGAGTTCAAAGCTGGAAAAGTTTAAACAAAGATATTGAATTTGAGTCTACAATAGAGGTCGAGTATACTTCCTATAGTGCAACAAAGAAAGTAGTATAATTGATGAAATTAATTAGTAAATTTGGGATGGTTTCAAACATTGAAGACTAACTAGAGTTTTACCATGAAGAAAATGGAGCTATTGTACAAGCCAAGGAACCCAGATGACAATACATTTCAAGTGCATACCTTGGCATTACCATATCATATGTGAGATGTTACAATGAGGAGATATAAAAAAATTAGAGTACCAAATGAAAACAATGTTGTTTATCTTCTAACTAAAGCATTTTCCCAGCTAAACATAATGATAATGTTAGATCCATTGGAATTAGGTTCGTGAGTGATTAGGTATAGTACAACTTAGAGATTGTTGGTTGTATGCCCTGAGAGCCATCATGTGATGACTATAAAGGGATATTTTGTAATTGATTTGATATTAATAAAATTTAATTCTATTTATCATGTTTGTTTCAGTATTGAGACATGAATAAACCAAATTACATCCTAATAATTATTTGAATTGATGACATATGGTTTGGGTTAAGGACCTGAACATGAGGTCAAATCAATAATAATAGTACTCATTCTTGTTATGCGCCTTATCAGTTATTATTGTGGATAGTATAGGATAAAAATAATACAAAAGACTAGCATGTATGGTGAGTTATGAATATGTCTCTTTAGTCATGATATTGGCTATCAACTGAGATGCATGGGTACATATTATAGAACAAGTTGCACTGGACAAACCCACCTTGTGACTGACACATAGAAGACATGTAACAATGTGTCAGAGTAATATCTCAATGTGAAAGTGGTGTCTATGATGCTTAGACTGAATTCACTTATGATTTAAAATCATTATAATCATATGTTTGATTGTGTGCTTTATATCCCTTTTGCATCCATATGTGTGTGACCCGACAGGTTCCTAATTATGGTTTTAGTGATGTTCAAAACAATATAAGGAAATATCGGTGTCTAACCACACATAGTTGCCACCCAGGTAATTGGAATGAGTTGGAAAACAACTAAAACATGTAAAGTGATCAACTTTACCATGACCATATAATCCCTTTGTCATAGATATCCAGATTGAACTCAAAGCATGGAATGTCATCCTGTCAACACTCATTCTATTTTCCTTGAACTAGAGTAGACTACTCAAAATAATGTCACCCCAATATCATATATTGACTCGCTTATTTACCGTATGACTAGGCGAGAAAAATGTCTGATCGACCGATCATATTGATTGGCTCAATAGATGAATTTATTGTCAATTTACCAATTGAGATTTCCACTAGATACATGTGATCAATCGATCAGGACAACTGATCACGTCATCACAATGTTTCATGGAAAGTTTGAAATTGGAAAGCAAGTCAGATCTAGATCTGAACTACTGTGATTGGTTGATCAGTTGATGTGATTGGGTGATCATAGATATGATTAGGTGATCACAAGACGTGATCAGATGATCAAAAATCCATTTTGAGTATTCAATTTTTTTTTTAATTTCTATTATGAAAGTGATTAGAATTAGGTTTCTTGATCCTATGAATCTCCTGTATAAAGGGGGAAGATCGCTAAGGGTAATACATAACTTTTGTGGCAACTTGTAAGACACGTTGGCCGTAAAACATCTGTTTATTGAAGAGGAAGTCACAAAAAGGATCATTGTCTAGATAGGAGAAGAAAGGGAGTTTGGAGATGCCTAGCACTTCAATAACTAATGTTCCTCTTCGACTGAGTGACCAACATGGTGCACTATGTTCTCCTTCATCCACATGAAAAAATTACAGGATGACGCATACGAGCAGAGTCTTGGAGAACACGTGCTGCAAGACAACAACAAGTTATTACTTGGTGACCAATCGATATCTTCTTCTTCTTATCTATCTAGACTTCCCGATGGCCAATTTGAATATAGATCTAGAGGATCGAGTTCGTCATTGACACAATACACGTCCACTTGTTGGACAAGTAGTGTGTGCAAAGATATCACCTTTATCCCCTCTTATGACTCTTATTTGTTAATGTTTTATAGTCGCGACATATCTAATACCTTAGGTAGAAAAGGAGATTTTTAGTTATTTTGTCGCATGCTACCCTAAAACCCAATATATACATCATAAACCAATTCCACTATCTGAATTCAAGGGTATAAGGATGACTCTAGGACTCTACGCAAACCTACACACACCTCTCACTACGAGATGATTGTGCTTCTATCACCTAAAAGGGTGTGGAAACTAATGAGGTGATACCCAAAGTCCCAACAATATGATATTATCTTTAATAATGTTTATTTCTTACAAAAAGGTTATGAGATCAAATCACTTAAAGTAGATAGTATAACAGATTAGTAAATTGAGTAATGATACACAATAAGCATGCACAACTAATGTTATGGGTACAAATAACTACACATGAAGGGATATGAATCACATATGTTGCTAGTTGGAAGAACAAAGTAAAAGTTATCATCCAATGTGATTCTGTAAAGAACCCTAACATTTATACTAATCAATTGAATTTCATATTTTATTAATCTGTAACTAGTTTTAGGCATACCACTCAAACTACTTGTTGGCCACTGTGAAGTCACAATCGACTTTATATAAAATCTAGGATAACTGAAATCCTTAAGAACTTTTCCCCTCAATTAGTATGAGTGGAAAACTATAGGGGCACAAAGACCCAACCTACTAAAAACCAAACCTAATCCACCTTGATTACATAGACCATGATATTAAAATTAGGGTATAAACCCTCAATCTGAGTTATGTGTAGTCAATCTCTATCACATCAAATCAGATACACAACCTTAACCACTATGTAACACCTTTGAATTAGGATGACAGAGGTATACCCTCTCTACACCCACATATACTCAATAGTATATGACTGTAATATCCTTTTTTGAATTTATCATTTAATTGTTCAAGAAGTTTTGAACTAATGTAGTTCTACGGTCAAAATGCACTACATTATTAAGGTGCACTTGAATCACTAAGGCAATCAATATTATTGGCTAAATCAATCAAGTTAAATACAAACCCCTAACTAATTTTTGTAAAAAAATAAATAATTACTACAAATTTAAAAGGTATAATTTGGATGAAACACTAGTATAGGAATGGTCTATAAAGTCGATTTTTTAAGCCTGTAACGTCACTTTATAACCAACCCCTAAGTGGTCGTCACTATAGAATTTGCTCTATAGCTTCAATTTTCTTGACCAAAGAAAATCGACGTTACAGTGTAAACGCTGACGCAAGAGGCTGTAAAAAATATGTCCCAAGTGAGAAAGAAGAGCTTGTAAGGTCAGTTATTCCAAAAAAGCCGACCCTATAAACTGTCTCGGTCGAGAAATATTTTGACTGAGATTATTTCAAGAGAGAAAGAAGAGCATGTAAGGTAGGTTATCTCAAAAAAGACAACCCTATAAACTATCTCAGTCGAGAAATATTTTGACCGAGATTATTTCAAGCGAGAAAGAAGAGCTTGTAAGGTCAAATATTCCAAAAAGGCCGACCCTATAAATTGTCTCGGTCGAGAAATATTTCAATCGAGATTATTTCAGTCAAGAGAATTTTCGACCAACAAAGTACTATCCGAAGCATCAGAGATTTATTTGGTCGAGAAATTTGTCAAACGATAGACCTTTCATCAAGAAAATTGTCAACCAAAAAGATTTCAGTCAACAAAATTGTCGACCGAGGAGTGTACACTGAAGTAGTTAATCAATCTTTAGGGTCGTTTTTTTATAAATAACCAACCTTATAGAGGACCTATTAGGTTGGTTATTTAGTAAAATTGACGCTAGAAGGTTAAGGTTCGGTTATTTAAGAAAACCGACGCTAGAAGTTACAATTTTGTTTTCAAATTTCTATAGAAATAGAAACAAAACATAAGAACAAGAAGATTCATATATTCTGGGAAGGGAGCATTGATGCTCAACCGTCACCATTCCAAACCACACATTTATAACAAAAATGATTCATATATTCAGTTGAGTACACATAATTACATCATAATTTACAAAATGGTAGATTACAAGTTTGAGATGATATTAAATGTCAGATACAAAAGTAAATATGAAAGAGTACTAAAACCACATACATAAATGGAGATCACATATTTAATCCAATGCTATATTGACTTCATTTAGAAAAGCATCTGACCACTCTTGTCAAAATTCATTTAAGTCCTCACGTGTGTAAGGTTGAGTTTTAAAGATTGGTAACAGAAAATGCGCATGCTAATATTTTATAAAATGACTACAATCACTTGTAAATTTATGATTTTATTCTTTATTACCTTATCTATAGTCTAAATGTCATGTGATGCTTGTTTGATAATAGCTTGCATATATTTAATTACATAGTAGCCACAAGCCCATTCATTATTTTGTATAGGACACTACAAATAATGAATTATACTTAATGTTTGTAAACTATTATAAATAGGAGTTGAGATAAGACTATAAAAATTGACATATAAGAGTTGAAAATTAATTCATATAAGACTCAGCAGTTGTCACAGTAACTACCTTGACATTTTTCAAAGTCAATGTCTTTAATTTTGTGGGTATTTGATCTCCAACTTCACGAAAATCCTTTATACCCCTATCAATTAAATGATAGTTGTAAAATAGAAATTCTATATAGAAATATCATGTTAAAGCATTGACTAAATTTATGCTTACTCCATTGCTGGTAATTTCAGTTTGTGACCCCTTGTTGTTTTACCCATTGGGTCAAGATAATAAAGAGTCATCAATTTTGGGACATTCACCACTAATTCCCATTGTCTATCTCTGAGTAAGAATAAAACAAATATTAAAATAGATAATTTTATTCATTATTAAAATTATATTGAATAATAATACTTACTAGACGTTAAAAGGAATCAAGATAATTTCCTTCCCCTCACTAGCAAAATATTTAAATGCAGTAGAGAAGTACTCATTCACATCCTCAATATGTGTCTCCACTTGACTAGTTATTGAAGGAACTAAGAATCCAACATTTCTTATATTAAAGTTTGTGGTCTCGGTGTATAAATGGTTGTATAACATTTGTAATTATTTCCAAATATAGAAATAAACTAAAAATGTGTATAGGAATTTTCTATATTGATAGTTCTTCACCTTATGCATACTTCTACTTCTATTATTGAAGTAATCATCCAATCATACCGAAACAACTCTACAATATCATCAAGAAAAATATAACTGTCAAAGTCCCTCCCAGTTGCATCTTCTATTAAATTGATCAACATTTGTAATCCAAAGCTTTGGTTGGCTAAGTATCGATACAAACATTTACATTTACTTCTCAACTCATCAAATTTGGATTCTGGAATAAAAGATGGATTCGACATTGGACGACGAGTAGTACAATTTTTACTTTTTGTTTTGCAAACATGTTAATTAAATTACATACTTATATTACAAGAGTTCATATATGTAATCAAATATGAAAAATATGGTAGAATCAAGATATACCTTGTCATTGATAACCAAGTGTTTAGGCCAACCCACCATAGCACCCTCAGCTTCTTTAATTGTACTATATTCAGGATTAGGTATGGGTAGTGGTTTGTCCCCCATTCCGTCATACACAAGATGGATGGACACATGACAAATGTCATCAATAATTTGTTGGCAATGCAATGTACCACCAAGGTTGTATACCTTGCCCGCTGCCACAACATTATATTCTGGAACCTCTACTACAATTTTACAGTTCATACCAACATAGAATTGAAATAATACAAGTTATATACGAAGCGGTAAACCAAATACCTATTACAACAATATATATATATATATGTATATATATATATATCATACTAATAACAAAACATATAAAACAAAAACTTACGGTGGATTGTTGTGTTTGGTCATTGGGAGTGCTCCCACGACCTTCTACAACTGGAGCATGGGCTTGTACCTCATCACTTGAGAGACACATAGTATGAATATGTTGAGAAGGTTGAGTAGGCTGAAATGAAGAAATTATTTCTTTTACTTTCTATGCTACTAATGTTTCAACCTCCTCTTATGTAAGACCTCATGCACGACCTATTTTAGATTGTGAAGGGCCAAAATAAGACTTGAATCCTATGCCAACTCCTAACCCCCTAACACGGCCAGGATGCTCCTTTGTACCAAGAGCAGCTGATAGCTCATCCATGTGGCCAGTTGGGATGAACTTTCCTTCCTTCCTATGCTCATGGAGATCAATCTATTCATAGTTAATAAAAATATTAAATCACAATATCAATTAGATATAAATAAATCTAAGTTTATGGGAGTTACTCTTTGCTTAGTTGGGATAAACCTACCATCTTTTGTGCCACCTTCTTAGTTGCAGGGTTTACAATTTCACATGCTCGATTCTTTCTAGCATCAATCCACTACAAGTGTCGGGGTGGACGCTCAGCTTGAGCTGTACTAGAATCTTCTCCAGTAGAGAGTTGCTTCTCTTGTAGTTGGTGGTAGAAGGCATAACCACCGGTCCCCAAGCAATGGTCATGCACATTTTTGGCTCGTCTTTCCTTTTGGGCCTGATGAATAGCCTAATCATTTAAAATGAGGTATTGCAATTTAGACTTGGCAAACATATATAAAAAGATTCACCTCCATAATTGTATAAAATTAATGATTTATACAATACATCACAATATTTATTACCTAAAACTCTTATGTGTTCCTAGCTACAAAAAATCTTTCCCACATCTCAAGATCTATAAAAATATACATATTTGTTACTTTCTTCTTTTGTTTAGGATTATCTATAAATTCCCTTTTGATATATGTCTTAAAAGCCCTCCATCGTACACTACAACGTTGTAGAACTTTTTTCTTGTGATCATTTTCATTTAGATGAAAAATACCCTATACATGCAAAATAAGCAATAATGTTGTCTTAAAAAGGATGTCTTTCCAAGAAAACTAAATTAGAATCAATACACAGAAACATATTAAAATAATATCACTTCCACTCACAGATATATCTTTCCATAGGTCTTTTAAGGAATTAGAAACAGCATGCCAATTTTCTATATCTATTGGCACCTTACAGCGCAGGGTCACCCCTACGTAATGCTTGAAAGCACTAGCATGTTCCCCAATAGGTGCTCTTGTGACATCAAACTGGACTGTCAATTTCTCCCCTTTGGCCGTGAACTCCTGCACCCTACACATCAGTGTGGGACCTCTACTTTTCTTTGCATCACCACTGGCATCCTCATGGTGCTCATGTTTAGAATGTTCATCTTCACTTGCCATTTTAGACCCTGCAAGTATACATGATAAAAGAAACATTAGTGATAATAAACGCACAAGTGGGTGAATGATACATGATGTATATTTAAAAGATTACATGCTTGAATGATAATAAAATAAATAATTCAAAGAATACATGTCTCTAGTATTGGTTGAGTTGTTAGTCAAGTAAAATTCCTTCAGCATGGTCTTGACGTTTATTGTATTCATTGGTGTTATCTTCAACATTTACACTTGGCAAACCAACTGAGAATGGGTTGGAATCATCATACTTTTCATAGTATTCTTCTTCATTTATAGGATCTACAGTAAACTGTCATTTTCCATGAAGAACAATAGACTAATTTTTATTTTCCAGGTCATCAATATAGAATACTTGTTTTGCTTGGTCTGCCATGATGAATGGCTCATCTTTCTCACCAATATTTTTAAAATTCACCAATTTGAAACCCAACTCATCCACTAAAACTCCTTTGTTGTTTTCAACCCAATTACACCTAATGATAGGAAATCCGAAATTTGTATAGTCTAATTCCCATATGTCCTCAATGACGTCGTAATAAGACATCTCAGCTTTGTGTGGTCTTTTATCTTTGGCACCAACAAAATACAATGAACAAGCTTGAACAGTGACCTAACTATTTTGTACTACACTACTTTCATCTTGATGCTTTGTGTAGTATGAAAATCCGTTTATGTCATAACCTTCATATGACATGACATCCATTTTTGGCTTAAAGGTGATCCATTTCATGTTCTCAGCAACATTATTCATTGATTCAGATAGTTGATTAAATACTTTCTCTTCAAACCACCTAATAAATGTTTGATTATGCTCTCTTGCAACCCACATTGAACTGGATCGTAGATGATTTTTCTTGATAAGATCATTATGTTCTGTGATGTAGCTACTAACTTCATCGATGTTGTGTAAAATACACAAATGCGCTTGTTCCCACAACTCACGACTGATTCCTTTCACTTGTCCTCCCACAGTTCCTTTGCCACAATAAGATTCAGTGTGATGGGAATTTTTTAGATCGCTAGAAGTTTCATTGCAATTCAAAAAATAATTGCAAAATTCCATCACCTCCCTAGCCAAATAACCCTCAATAATAATCCCTTCAGGACGATAATGATTTTGAACACCACTTTTAAAAAAACTCATGTAGCGTTCAAATTGATACAACCAGTGTAAGAAAATTGGACCCAACATCTTCACCTCCCTTGTAATATGTACTGCAAGATAAACCATGATATCAAAAAATGGAGGAAAATAAATTTCAAGATGACACATGGTACCAATTACATCTTTATGTAATTTACTGAGAGTATCAGGATGTATCACTTTGTTGCATATTTCATTCAAGAAGAAATAGAGTCTTGTGATTGCAAACCTTACATGCTTCGGAAATATAGATCGAATAATCACAGGTCAAATTTGTTGCATTAAGGTGTGACAATTGTGAGATTTAAGACATATCAACTTCAGATCCTTCATTGATACCAATCTATGAATATTAGAAGAGTATCTTTGTGGAACCTTAATATTATACAAGCACTCACAGAAAGTCTTTTTCTCCTTCTTTGACAAAGTGTAACAAGTTGGTGGTAAATATGTGCAGCGACCCCTGATCTCCATTGATAATTCTTTTCTTATACCCATTAATTCTAAATCTTTTCTAGATTTGATGTCGTCTTTAGTCTTTCCTGGTGTATTCAATAGTGTGCCAATTATGCTATCACAAACATGTTTTTCAACATGCATAACGTCAATGCAGTGTCTAATTGAGAAGAATATCCAATAAGGAAGATCCCAGAATATTGACCTCTTCTTGTATAGAGATTTTTCACATGCGAGAGTACGACTATTTGAACCCTTTCCAAATTTATTAAAAATATCTTTCACCCTGTCATATACATCATTTCCTGGTATAGGTTTAGGAGCACTTCGTTCCTCAGTTGATCCATTAAAGGTTTTTTGTTGCCTTCGATAAGGATGCACTTGTGGGAGAAATCTCCGATGACCAAGATATATAATTTTACCACCATATTTCAGTCAGATTGAATCAGTATTTTCCTCACGAATAGGACATGCTTTGTATCCTTTTATGCTATATCCAGACACATTTTCATAAGCAGGAAATTCATTAATTGTGCAAAACAACATAAAACGCAAACTAAAGATCTCTTTATGTGAAGCATCATATGTCATAACACCTTCTTCCCATAGTTTTATTAGGTCATCAATTAGAGGTTGAAGGTAAACATCAATATCATTTCCAGGTTTCTTGGGCCCTGATATCAATATTGACAATATGACATACTTATTTTTCATACACAACCAAGGAGGAAGATTGTATATAACAATCATAACCGGCCACATGCTATGTTGGCTTCTTAATGTACCATAGGGATTCATTCCATTTCTACATAGTCCAAGTCTTAAGTTTCTTGGTTCTTTTCCAAATTGAAGGTATAATAAATCAATTTTCTTCCATTGTGGTGAATCAGATGCATGTCGTAGGACACCATCATCATTGGCCTTTAACTCTCCATGCCAAGACAAATTTTGTGCATCTTCTGTACTAGAAAATAAGCGTTGAAATCGTGGTATTATTGGTAGATACCACATAACCTTGGCAAGAGAGCCATTTTTAGCCTTAGCTGAATTTGTGGTCTTATACCTTGACGCACCACATTTTGGACAATTTATCAAATTATTGTAGTCCTTCTTAAATAACACACAATCATTTGGACATGCATGAATCTTCTTAGCCTCCATTCCCATTGGGCACATTATTTTCTTTGCTTGATATGTTGAAATTGGAAGCTCATTACCTTCAGGAATAATTTCCTTTAGCAAAGACAACAGTGAAGTGAAACTCTTATCGCTCCACCGATTTTGAGCTTTAAGAGTATATAATCGCATCACAACACCCAATCTCGTGAACTTAGTACAACCCTTATATAACAGTCTTTTAGCATCATGGACAATGTTTGTAAATAAAGAAGGTGGATCAATGACATTGTCCCAACAACTACATAGCATCTCATCAACCATATCATCCTAAATCGGTTCATCATTGACATTATCATCATTATCTATATCTTCTATGCCACAACTATTAGTATCGACATTTTCTGATCCATAATTAAATTTCTCTCCATGCCAATACCATTCATTATTACCTTGTATGATCCCATTGCATATGACATGATTCTTAATTTCCTCAATAGTATCAACTTTCAAATTATTACCACAATTTCTATATAGACAATAGAACCTATATGTAGGTAGTTTCCTGTGTTCCTCAGCAAATCTGATAAATTCATCAAGGCCTTTGGCAAACTTTGGACTACAACAGTTCTTCATAGCCATCCAACTTCCATCCACTTTCTAGATCACATTAAAATTAATTTCAAAACTGAGCATTTTATATTGATACTATAAGTTGTAAGTTTTTATTAATAGGAAGTTAATTACTTTTATAATAAAGGGTACCACCTATCCCATTTTTTAATATTTAATCTCACTAGTAACTGTATAATGCATATTTAATTTTGAAGAAAATTTCAGCACCATTTCCTCTAAGTTCTTCAAGTTCAGCGATGTAAATGGCAAATAACCACTCACATATGTACCCAGAGAACAAATGAGGAAATCCTACTGAAATTTTCTTCAAAACTAAACATACATTATACAGTTACATCCTAAATGAGATTAAATATCCAAAAACAGTCCCAAACCGGGGACTATCCAAAGTTTACTCCTAATGAGTAAATTTTGAACGGGTTTCTAAGTTAATATATAAATGTATTATTTTCATATTTATATATTAAGTTAAACATCATGCATCGATGATTCTCATCTATAAACTCTAAAGTATCAATCTAGGAGTATACATGTCTAATCTCATATTAATTTCTAGAATTTATATAATGATTACATATAAAAAATACATGTTTTTATTATTAGTTGGGTTATCAAACATATAAAATGGAAAAATAATATAACTGTCCTGTTAAAGGCGTGCAGGTCCACTCTCAGTCGATGAATTCTTGACCGAGAGTGGACCTGGACGCCAGGCGTAGGTGGACTCTCGGTCAACGAATTGTTGACCGAGAGTGGACCTGGACGCTATAGTGGTCGCGGAGGCGGTACCACAGCGAGCATATATAGACATATATAAATGGAAAGTCTTACTTGTGCGACCGTGGCGGCGGCAACTTTGAGCTCTTCTTCAGTGTCGACCACTTCAAGCTCCACTCTGAGCTCCTCTTCTCTCTTCTCTGGGACAACGACAATGGCAACGAGAGAGAAAGCTTTGGGGGCACATGAGTGAAATAAGAAGTAGGTATCGGCGGCGCGGGAGAGAAAGAAGAAGTAGGTCTCGGCTGCGTGGGAGAGAAAGAAGAAGTAGGTCTCGCGGGAGAGAAAGAAGTGGGTCTCGACGTGGGAGAGAAAGAAGAAGTAGGTTTTGGTGGCTCGGGAGAGAAAGAAAACTAGGTCTCACGGGAGATAAAGAAGTAGGTCTCGGCCACTTCAAGCCCCGGGCCCGACCTATAGGGTCAATTAAAACAAAAAAACGACGCAAGAGATAAGCGGTGCCCGTGTCGGGTAAACAAAAAATACCCAAACTTCAACTCGGATGAGAATTTCGTCGACCGAGTGAACCTCAGTCGAGAATTTCTTCGACCGAGGAGACCTACAAGGTCGGTTAAAATGAAAAAATCGATGCTAGAGGTACTTATTCACGCACGAATGCAAACTGCATCCAAAATTTAACTCGGTCAACGATTTTTATGATACTATATTAATATGGTTGTTCATATTGTATAAGTTTTCAACTTCCATGAGTGATTTCTTGTGGAACAACTTTTCTAAAATAAATAAACGAAAGTAAAATTTACTAAGTATGCGCTGTATTTTACAGGTCACTTAAGTACGGAAATGTAAATGCTAAGAAGCAAGAGATATGCTCACATCAAGATTTCAGTAAGAATTTAGGAGGTATAGTTTTAGTTTGACATCATAGGGGGCCTTAGAATTCTTGTAAACCGAAGAAAAAAAATCTACATTAGTTATTCATTGTTGTAGATTGTCTTAATGTTCTTTGGATTGAATTATAGTCATCCTATCACATGACAAGTGTTTGTTTCTCCTATGTTTTGTAGAATTGGAATGAATTTTATCCATGTTCAGTATTCACGATACACTCTAGGGCCATGCTTGGTAGTGGCACTAATGTTGTTGTTATTACAGTACACTCTAGCTGGAGATATCGTCAGACGAATCTGATTTTTAGTCCACCGACTAACCTCTCGATGTCTGGCCAGGTAACGAAATCCTTGCAAACAGATGTAGTATAAAGCTCTAGGATGTGAGTTGCTGCAAGAATTTTAAAATTAATTCAATGCATAAAAGTAAAATAGGAAAATATAGACATAACATTCAGAAAAACTCTCCATAATAATGTGAGAACTCCAGATCTATCTAAAGAGCTCTGATTCTACGACGTTATTGTCAGTTTTTGAAATACACAAATAAAAACCAAGTTGGGTATAGATCTAAATCAAGCAAGTATATATATCCATGCTCAACGCATACTAAATACTCTAGTTTGGATCGGGTATACATTGTGCGCTAGCTTGATTCGCTAGATTGTAAACTGCCAACTAATAAATGATTGTACTAGAGAGCATATCATTCAAATAGCAGCTACATGTCCCCTGTAGCCATCAACATTCATACGCATAGTCTAATCCAACCGTACCACTAGCAAAATTTATTGAAATATTCGTTTTTCTGAAATGATGGGTTTACATTCTGATTGCAGGATGAACGTCATTATGAACTGCAGCCAGTTAATTTCGCTACTTCCTCTGCAGTCTCCGGCCACTCGTTAACACTGAGAGGCTCTTTAGAAATTCCCAAAAGAAAAAGGAATGTAGAAAACCTTGCCATAAAACCGGACATCATATTTTGCTAGTTCACCAATATCGGTGTTACATGTTAATGAGGTCGTTGGTCCTCTATATGATAGTGTGAATGTTTCCAATGATGCGAAGCTTGGAATGAGTCAGCCACTTCGCACATTAGGTGTTTGTCATGGTGCAACCTTTTCATTTTCCCAACAAAGTTGTCAGCAGCTTCCTATAGCACAGAAAAGGAGAAACGTAACACTAAACCAATGTTTACTCCTGAAGTAACTCGAAAACAATCAGTCGCCTTTCGCTCATCGTCGTGACTGCGTGTACGTGTTTCACGTTGACAAACGTTGTTGGATCTTGGGATGGTAGCCGTGCAGGAGACTGTCGCTAATGCGCTCGCCGTCAAGTACGGCGGAAATACTCTTAAGGACAGTGCTCTCTGCACGCCTCATCGTATCTCTGGTAAAAGATTTACTTTTTACGAATTACATCGCGGTTTGTACCCTATTACGAACTACAATCTTAAGAGTATATTGTTTCTTTGATGGGTACTGATATGGAAGGTTTTGAAACTCCCTTTACGCCTATGACGCCATCAAATAATAACCAAATCATCACTGTGTCTACTGTTTCGCAAACACCAATCCCTGATGTTATGAAAATTGAACAGTTTAATGGACAACAATATAGGCGTTGGCAAAAAAAATTATTACTTCTTTAGAAGTTTCTAATGTCTTGTTTGCTTTAACTGAATCCAAACCTGAAAATGATTTTGTTGATTGGGAAAAAGCAAATCGCATTTGTCGACATGTGATTCTAAGTACATTGTCTAACCAACTGTTTGACGAATACATTCCAATTAAAACTGCAATTGAAATTTGGGATTGTCTGAATAAGAAATATATTCTAGAAGAGGCTTCTACCCAAAAATTTACTGTTGTGAATTTTCTAAATTTTCATAAGACTGAAGATAAAGATATAACAACTTAAATTCATGAATTTTAGATTTTATTTGATGATTTGAAAAATGAAAAAATTGATATTCCTGAGTCTTTTGTTGTGGGTTCATTAATTGGAAAATTGTCTGGTTCTTGGAAACATTACAAGAACAATTTAAAGCACAAAAGAAAGACATTGTCACTGGATGATGTAATAATACATATCCGAGTTGAAGATCAAAACCGTACTAGAGAAAAATCTGAACTGAATAAAGAGTTGTCATGTACTGCTATCTTTGTTAATAATGAAGTTAAAGAAAATAAACTTTCTACTCATCAGTCTAAAAATAAGTGGAAAAATAAGAAAGGGAAAGGAAATAAGAATAAATATAAAGGAAACAAAGATATTAATAAAAAGAATATTTTTTGCTATATTTGTGGCAAACCTGGTCATATTTCTCCTAAATGCAGGCATAAGAAGAAATAAGAAGTGGATTCGAAGGAATCTTCAACCAACCTTGTTACTGAGGACGTATTTGTGGCATTTGTCAGCATTGTCAGAATGGGATCATTCTACCAGAATGATTGGATCATTGACTCGGGGGCTAGTCGTCACATCAGTGGCAACAGAGATGCCTTTGTGACCTACACTGAAGTGGGATAGGAGGAACATCAGGTTGTCATGGGCAACTCAACTGCTTCTCATGTGACCGGAAAGGGCAATGTCATGATCAAGATGACTTCTAGAAAAGTTTTGGTGATCAAAGATGTGTTGTTTGTCCCAGATATCTGTGTTAATTTAATTTATGTTTCTCAACTTGTTAAGTTTGGGGTGAAAGTGTCCTTTGAATCAAACAAGGTCAATCTCACCAAGTCTGGGGACTACTTAGGCATGGGTTACTGCTCAAATGGTCTCTTTCTGTTAAATGTACCAAACTCTTCTGCTAATGAAATAACTCCTTCTGCTTATATCGTTGATTCTTTTGATGTATGGCACGGTAGATTAGGACATGTTAATTTTAAATATTTACAAAGCATGAAATCTTTAGGTTTACAAAAGGATATTGCTGGTGTTGTTAATTTAAATAATAAATGTCAAATATGTGCTTAAACTAAATCTACGAAGAAATCGTGTCCTCAAATTTCACATAGAAATTATGAATTGCTTGATTTAATTCACACAGATCTTGGAGATTTAAAAGGAGATCTATCTAGAGGTGGGAAACATTTATACATTATTTTTGTAGATGATTTCTCACGATATATAAAATTATATTTACTACATTCAAAGGATGAAGCCTTTAGAATGTTTGTTAATTATAAAACAGAAGTGGAAAATCAACTCAATAAGAATATAAAACGTCTTCACTCAGATAAGGGTGGTGAATATGATTGTTCTCCCTTGAATGAATTTTGTGTGAACCATGGTATTATACATGAATACACACCTCCATGTTCACCTTAATCAAATGTTATTGCTGAACATAAAAATAGAACTCTAAAGGAGATGATGAATTCTATTTTAATCCATTCAGGAGCACCCAACAACTTGTGGGGGGAAGGGATTTTGTCATCTTGTTTTCTTCAAAATCGCATTCCTAGTAGGAAGACAAATAAGACACCATATGAATTATGGAAAGGATATCCTCCTAACTTGAAATACCTCAAAGTGTGGAGGTGTCTAGCTATAATCTTATTAATTGAGCCAAAAAATGAAAATTGGGATCTAGTACCCTAGATGGTGTTTTTATAGGTTATGCCCAGAATAGTGTCGCTTATAGATTCTTGGTTCTTAGAAGTGGAAAAAATGTTATAGAACCTAATACAATTGTTGAATCTAAAATGCTGTATTTTTTGAGCATATTTTTCCTATGAAAACTCCCTTAGAAAACTTAGCTAATCCTTCAAATGAAATTTTAGAGAATATCCCAAGTACATCCAATTCTAATGATGTTTTAGAATCGGATGATATAGAACCTAGAAGATCCACTAGGATGAGGAAGGAAAAGAATCTTGGTGATGATTTCTATTCCTTTATAGTGGATAATGACCCTCAGTATTACAATGAAGCTATTAATTCAACTGATTCCTCTTTATGGAAGGAAGCAATTAATAGTGATATTGAATCTATATTATCTAATCATACATGGGAACTAGTGGAGCTTCCACCAGGTATTAAAACCATAGGGTGTAAATGGATATTTAAAAGAAAATTGAAAACAGATGGGACTGTAGATAAATACAAAGCTCGTTTAGTTGCCAAGGGATATAAACAACAAAAGGATATTGACTATTTTGATACCTTTGCTCTTGTTACTAGAATCTCTTCAATCAGGATTTTAATTGCTTTGGCATCTATTAAGAAATTAATTATACACCAAATGGATGTTAAAACTGCTTTCTTGAATGGAGATTTAGATGAGGAAATTTATATGGATCAACCCGAAGGGTATGTAGTTTCGGGAAAAGAACATATGGTATGCAAACTAATGAAATCTCTGTATGGGTTGAAACAAGCACCAAATTTGTGGCATGAGAAATCTGATAAGGTCGTTGTATCATATGGATTCCATATAAATGAAGGAGAGAAATGTATATATTCCAAAGTCGATAACCAAGATTGTTACACCTCGATCTCACAATTTCCTCAAATCATGAGATTAGGGCGTAAGATAGGATTTATGCAACACAAAGAACACCCTTAACTTTTTCTTTTCTTTGCTTTTCTTTAAAACTCTTGTTTCCCCGCATTGAACCACATATCATTTTAACAAAGGAATCTGAACATTTCTTTTACTAATCAGACTTCAATAGTAAAGGTACATGTATAAACATTCACGATGTCTTTCACACATTATGCACATGAAACTTGCTAATTAGCATACATATCAAAGAGAAACAATATTACACATTGTAATTACAACTCTCTCTCTAAACTCTTACTGAGGACCTAGAGTGACAAGGACCGACTGACTCAACTAATCTCGTACTTAACTCTTGTGGCAGATCTACACTGAAGCTCTGACCATCTTCAAGTCCACGCGGTTAACCCTAAAAATGTTTGAGTAGAGGGGTGAGCCTACTCGCTCAGTGAATGAGTACTTCATGGAAACAGACTAATGCACTAATGTGATTACAGATATAATTTGAATAAACGATATGAAATTTAACAACAATAAATACTACACTGAGCAGTTCTAAAACAATATAATTGAAATAACAAAGAATGTAAATATTGCATCCAAAGAATAACTACTAGAATTCTATGCTTCTAGTCTTTCTTAACTCTTTCATTTATAAAGAACTCTGTGAACCTATATGATCATATTTTAACTTATGCCCTAATCATATGCAGTGTACTCTGCATATAAAGATCCGTAACAAGTCCATGCTACGACCCCACCGTACAAGACTTAGCGACACACCCGGGAAATGCTAAGTCTGACGACAGCCCTGCTCTGCTACAGGACCCCTGGCTCTCCGGCCAGAAACATAGGCTCTACGGCCTCAAGGCACTACTCTGAGTGCTCCAGACTCCTCCTTTAACCTGAGTACACCGGCGGAGAGTCTCACAGGGTTACCTTCGTGACATAAGCATGAATGGTGTTAGATAACCAAGTTTTCTTTTTCCCAGTGCCATCGTGACACAAGCACGATTGTTGTTGGACACTGCCTCTCTTTCTATCCTCGTGCCACCAGAATTACTCAACCGGTTGATGTTGGACACGAGTTTCACCCCTAAGTAACAGACCTTCCTTTAGGGGTTCTACGGTGTTAGGGCACTTAGGTCTATTAATTAATTAACATATAAATATCATAGCTCATGTATTCAACATATACCATGTCTCAGTAACATCCCTTTCTAGGGCATGTCATATCTCATCACCTGCAATTTATGAGATATGTATTGAAAATAAGAAGCCCTGCAGTATGTAGATATCAACTCAGAGAGAACAAGCATATAAAGTTAAATGCACTAGAAACATACAATTCAACAGTTAAGTATCACTACATCTCATATCGAGACCTTTCATGTTACCATAACATGATTCATTGAACACCCTATCCTTAGGGGTTCATTCGCCTTATTCATTCATCACATGCCAACACCCTACTCTTAGGGTTTCATTTGCCTCATTCACTTGTCACATGGCTCTTATCATGATCTCATAAGATATAAGCATTCACTAAATAAAGACTGTTTCCAACAAATCATATATAATCAATATAGATATGAAATCATGGAAACTTAACTAAATTTAGATTTTCTATATCATTTACTGAGATATCATGTATCGAGAATAAGATTCAATTAAGATAACCCATGAGATACATCCTAACCACTTATAGGATTACTAGTCCTTTTCAATAAGGTTGAAACACTAGTGATGTCTCAATTAGGTTAAACCCTAATTACCTCATTTGATATAAATCTAAAAATCATTCTCACTAGGAAGTGTTGTATACGTTTCTGATATGAATCTACCATTTAGGAGTCATTCAAACAGAGAAGTAATCCACATCATATCAATTTGCAACAATCTTAAATCAAACGGACATTTCAGGTTTTAGAATCACATACTAAGCAATTAGGGATTTGGATGCTATAATCAAATTCGTGCATTACACTGTTTAGAGGAAGAACCCACTCACCCTAAGGTTTGAAAACACCTCACAACTGCAACTCAACTCAGGGAATCTCGAATTCCTATCAAATCCCTAGCAAATCTCCCAATTCTTCTTCCATTCAACTCGGAAACCTTAAAAATGAGGGATTATGAAGAAACAGTGAGAAAAGAGGGAATTTTGACATCATCTTCGATCAAATCAGAGCATGGACGGAATCTTGACATGAGAGAGAAGATCCACCATAAAAGTCTATGCAAAGGATCCAAACTTACTTGATTTCACCCTTCCTGGAATCGCAAAACCCTAATTCAACAATTCCCCCACTTTCTCCACTCAAGCCCTAATTCTCCCTCTCTCTCTAGGAGCTCGTTTCTCTGGAATGAATGACGAAGAATGAGAGCTGCTTGTGTGTGTGGTTGCTCATATAAGTCAATTGAGCTGCTTGGGTCAATTGCATATTGACCCAACACTTAACTTTAATTATATTGGCTGAATATTCAGTTATACAAAAGTTACTGTAATTCGTTTATTTCAGAGATCAAACATTCTCCAACAATTATGGGAATTTAGCACGTTGTTTATAATTGATCTATAAAGCTTCAGTTAAAATTTAAGATCATTTGGAGTTACCAATAAATAACTAAAAATAGAACAGTGCACTGCTATATTGCAGTCTGCAGAATATTCGGCCGAGTTTGTCCTGCACAAAACTCGACCGACACCCTTACTGTAGGGATTCAAAAGTCATCCAAAAATTATGCCAATTTAACAGAGTGTCTAAAACTGTGTTTTTCAGGCACATTTAAAATTTGAGATCAATTGGATATACCAATCAAAAGATAAAATTCAATTACCACACTGCTGTAAAATTCTGAAATATGATCGGCCGAGTTTGAAACTCGACCGATAAACAGGTCAGAGCATTCTTCAAAAATTCTGATATTTTTCAATGTTGTTTACATTTTATATATTCAAATCATATCCAAATTTGAAGTAAATCAGAGTTACACATAAAATATTAAAAATCATTTAGTGAGACATTCTACTTATCAAATTCTGTATTCATGTATCATCAAAACCCTATGTTGGGCCGATTGGGGTTTATGTTTCTCAAACCCTAATTCTCAAGACAAAAGAATACTTAGACTTCTTATCATAGTTAAAACATCCTAATTATGTTATCGTCATTAATTATATTTCAAGAATGATTATTCCAATTAATCTTTGCAATTGTCTAGGTAAACCCTAGTTTACTAATTAAGCTCAGATTGGGTCGTAACAAAGATTGTGTTATAATATGTCTCTATGTAAATGACATGCTCATTTTTGGTACTAATATTAATATAATAAATAGGACAAATGGCTTCTTGGCTTCTAATTTTGACATGAAATATATGGGAGAGGCATATGTGATTTTATAAATTAAACTTCTTTAAAATGATGATTGCATCATGT
The DNA here is from genome assembly GCA_963693085.1 of Alisma plantago-aquatica. Lineage (NCBI taxonomy): Eukaryota > Viridiplantae > Streptophyta > Magnoliopsida > Alismatales > Alismataceae > Alisma > Alisma plantago-aquatica. The sequence continues at coordinate 1,080,635,224 of OY856413.1, read as the reverse complement.
TATCCCAAGAACACTATGTTGAGAAAATTCTCAATAAGTTTTCAATGTTTGATTGTAAGCCGGTAAGTACACCTTTTAATCCTAATTGCAATCTCAAGAAAAATAAAAGTAATAATGTTCAACAAGTCAAATATGCACAAGTAATTGGAAGCCTGATGTACTTAATTCATTGTACTCGTCCAGATCTAGCATATGTAGTAGGGAGATTAAGTAGATATACTCAAAATTCTAATACGGATCATTGGGATGCTCTACGTAGGGTTTTAAGATACCTTAAAGGCACAGTTAATCATAGATTGATTTTTAGTAGATCTCCAACTGTGCTAGAACGATTTTGTGATGCCAATTGGATTTCGGATTTAGATGAATTGAAATCTACAAGTGGCTACATCTTCACTATGGGTGGAGGTATTGTGTCTTGGAAATCTTGCAAGCAAACTTGTATAGCTCGTTCCTCCACTATGGAATCTGAGTTTATTGCCTTAGAAAAGGCTAGAACTGAAGCCGAATGGCTAAGACATGTTCTAATGAATCTTCCCATTTGGGAGAAACCTTCTCCACCAATATTTATACACTGTGATAATCAAGTTTCCATAGCAAGAGCTAAAAACAAAGTTTACAATGGGAAGAGTAGACATATTCGTCTACATCACAATACTATGAGGCAGCTTGTACGTGATCGCATAATCTCTATGGATTATTTAAAGTCAGAATTAAATTTGGCCGATCCTCTGACAAAGCCCTTAAGTCAAAGACTAGTGAGAGATACATCGAGGAGAATGGGATTATGCCCTTACCAAATGTCAAAGTGATGGATACCCAACCTTCATGAACGGTGATCCCAGGAATAAGGTTCAATGGGAAAAATGAAGTCATTGGATGACTCAATGTGTTGTAATAAATGTATCTCATTCTTATGATGTAAACAACAATTTGCAATGATTTTGTTGAATATATTTCTTAATGGATTTCATAGCCATTAATGGTGGTGTATATACTGCAATATATGCTTGATGAAAGTCCAACTATATGAGTGTGGAGTGGGGCCGCTCTTATTGAGATTTGGGCAGATCACTAGAGCATTCATGAATTTTCCCATTAGGCGCATAGCCTAAAGGCACCAATCTGAAAGAAAGGTAATTGATTTTATCAATGTCATGTGAGTAATGTACCACTAATCAGATAAAGGAGGAATTGGTTCAAGAACATAGTTCCACTAATCTTCTACAGATTACGTACATGTACTCTATGCTTTAGTTCAAAGAACTCAGTTCTACCAAAGCCTATGCATGTCATTTGTTTAAGTTCTTCCAGTGGTCAACTCGGTTTTTATATTGTTTGTTTTGAAATAGTGGGGGATTGTTATACTTCTTTGCTGTATTTCAAACCAAAAGACAAAAGGTTTAATCCGATATTGCTTGTGTTGGAGACTTCCCTCCTCCTTATATATGGACCCTTGTCCATAGTACAATTGAGGAATAAAAGTGAATAGGCCCTACGCACGCACATGATGTGTCTTGCCAATGGGGTTTGGGCCGGCCCGATCCTGAAATCCTTTAATCGGGCGTGTCGGCGCACGTCGCATCTCGCGCGCAGGGGGGTGCAAATCCGACCTCCCGGAGCCCCTTGTGCGGGCGCGGCCCCGGCTTGGTTTTGTCCTTCGGTTCATTGAACCATTTTTAACCTGGGTTGCTATAGTGTACTTGTTCGTTTGGCAGTTCCAAACTGCGCTGTGTTTGCAACCGAACGCATCCTTTCACGCTTCCTTTCCTGGTTATTTATGTTTTTTTTCTGCTGTCGTTCGACATAGACGAAAAAGACTTCTCTCATTTCTTCTTCCTCTCTTCTCCTCTGCCTGCAGTCTGTCCACTAGAAGAACGATCAGTCGCCTTTCGCTCGTCGCCGTGACTGCGTGTGCACGCTTCACGTCGGCATATGCTATTGGATCATGGGAGAGTAGTCGCGTAGGAGACTATTACACAGGCGCTCGCCGTCGAGTACCGCGGAAATACTCTTAAGGACAATGCTCTCTGCATGCCTCATCGTATCTCTGGTAAAAGATTTACTGTTTACGAATTACATCGCGGTTTGTACCATATTACGAACTACATACGTCCCATTAGAATAGCTACTTCCAAAGGTGTGAGAAGTTCCACCATTTATGGAAAATGGCTACCATGTTTTTAACTGCTGCATTGTTGTTGATTTCTTTCGCTTAAGACACATGTCTCCAAGAACTCAAAACAGACCAGAGAACACCCTAGTAAGAGAGTCTATAACATGGATGCAGCAAAAATTGTTACACTCGTTATTCAAATACCAAAGTATCTCAAGAAACAACATTTAAACAGTAATATTTCTATCCAAATACCTGTTAGTAGTAGCACAAAATTGTTGCACTCTTTATCACCTTAACATGGATGTGGCTGCATTAGTTTGCATAAACGTGCCATCTCATTCAAAATTGGTTACAATATGTAAGCAGACTAACCATGTGTGTGCCTTACAGCACACGTAGGACAAGTTATTTTTTGTAGATTATTCAATATTTGATTTTCTAGATATATTAAGTTTCATTCCTGATCATAACTGTGAAAATAATCTTGACTATATTTTCTTTGGTTACAATATGTATTAAGACTAACCATGTGTGTTCCTTATAGAACACATAGGACAATTTATTTTGAGTAGATGATTCAATATTTGATTGGCCAGATATATTAAGTTTCATTCCTGATCATAACTGTGAAAATAATCTTGACTATATCTTCTTTGATGCACTTTAGTTTCCATTTGCAGGCCAAGCCACAAGGCTCATCACTCAACCAGATGGGGGACCAGTTTGTCGTTATCATGTGAGCAGCAACACTTATAATCTTCCCACTAGAACCTCTAAGAATAGTAGATGGGGACACCATATCACCAGCTAAACAAGTTGCATCGACGTTCATTTAGATGAGAAGAAGAGCAAGCGCTAACCAATTGCTTTTCTGAATTCTTTGGATAGTAGTTGGTTACTATTTGGGAACATATTTAATGCATTAATTACAACCCACAGAAGATACAAGGAGAAACAAATGAGTATGCGAAGTGCATATTGGACCAATTAATACAACTAGAATTCTCTTTCAGTTCTAGGCATATTCTAGAAGATAAGATCTTTAGAATTCTCATTTCTTGATACTTGTAGCGAGATATAGAAAGCATGTCAAACTAAATAAATAATGGGTCAGAACATACACAACAAGCAACAAGTCCTTTGAAATCAACAATCTAAAGAAGAGGTAATGTGTTCTCTAAGAGGCTAATAATTGTAGCTCGTGTTCATAATGAGAACTGTTGGAATGTATCCTATAAGCCAGCCATGCACAATGCTACTAGAAGTAAAAGAACTTAGGGAAGTGGATGTCATCACTACATAACATGCATATGAAAATAAGAAGTAGAAAAACTATAGAAATCTAGTATTATAGAAAGCATCTCAAGCTAACGAAGCACTATACAACAACATAAATATGGTTCTAGAAATAGACTTGATAGGACAAAGAGCCAATGAATACCACTATTTAAATTGGTGTCTAACCATCTTCTAACTGGGACCATGACTTGTCTTTCTAATCAGTCATAAGATTGTAGAGTGATTGAATTCTAGAAATGAGATCTCTTCAACATAACCAAGGTGATGCTCCAGCCATTCTTGGAGTTAACCACCATGTAGGGTGTCTTTTCAAAGAAGTGTTGATCATTTTCCACATTTTTGTGGGAAGATCACAAGTTGGTAGCCTAGCCATAAGCATTTACACCTGAAACATGTTGACAAAACACATCATACACATAATGTTTGCACATATCTTAAAATCTAGTTAGACCGAGAATATTGATCAATAAGATTCACAAAGTATTGGAAGTCATAAGTCTGACCAACTATTTTGTGATGATGTGGGGATTTGCATGATGAATGCAGCAACATGGGAAATGAAAATCTACAAGATGAAAAATGTTGAGTCATTTTTTACGCATGGGAAACCATAGAAACTAAACCAACAACTTGTTATTAAAAAAACAACAACTTTTCCATTTATGATGGAAGATAACGCAACAGTAGAGCATAACTGTGTAATAATAAGACATACTACTCATAAAAATTGCAATAGAGAACTATAACAAACCATACCACTTCCCAAATTGGAGAAAGTTTGGTGTCTATTACTTCAAGATTTGATAAAGTACATGGTCAGGAAAAATGTTATGATGTTTATATGTTTCTTGGCAGCAAGGGTCTCAAGATCTCAAAGCAGCATGTCGTTTCTATTCTTCTGGGAGTATCAACTTGCTATTGTATTAGTTTGTTGGATGCTCTTTCACTGAAAACACCACTTGGAGATGTCAAACAAGCCATGCAGATAGTAGAAACCGTAATGACTAAAGTTCACAAATGGCTATTGCTTGTAGTGTGTGCTCATAGGAAGTTGTCACTGAGTAGAGTGTTCAGTGAGCTCCAACAGGAGTGACCTTTCACTTTGATAACTTTTTCATGAGAAGAAAAAAGAGTAATGTCTACTTATAACTTTTCAAATAAAATGATGCATAATTTATCAAAAAGGTATTTTGTACTAACCTTCACAACTGTAGGCACACCAAATTGAGATTATATGCCATTCAAAAATAGTGACCATATTACATCCCTTTTGAATGAGCCTCCCAACCCAAGCTTTGTATGTCAAAACAGGCTACATACATTCCTCAATTTTACCTTGTCTTATATATCGATGTAGTTGTTTACAAAGCAGAGCAACATGCCATTTTCATAAATCAAAAAATGGTGGCCAAACAAAAATAATTTCAAAGAATGATATGCTAAAAGAAGAGACATGAGACATATCTTTCCCATTACGTAGGTAAGTGGTCAGTAATTTATGACACTACTCAAACTACTTATAGAGCTCTAAGGGATTTGTTGAGAACTATGTTGAACTCATAGGCCTTCTCGTTCCTGCTCTTTTAAGGCTATTAAGTAGTCATATGTGTAGAGCCCCTATAATTACAGAAAAGATTTTGATTCAGTCAACTACCTAACATCATATAATCTTTGAAATCCACATCTCCTCTTATAACATATAATCTATGAAATCTACAGCTCCTCCACGGCCGTATAATCCATTAAATCCATGAAATCATCTATCCTATAAGTTTCAGCTAGTATGAGTTAGAAAAACCACACCATCTAATGCTATGATAGGGTAATGGACATGTACAACATGAACAAGGTTACCTGTTAAATTAAAAAGATTTTCCATGGAGCTTGCATGATATCTTGTTACTTACAAAATCTTGTAGTTTATTGCTAAAGAGATGGAATTATACACCAAAATAAAATAATCTTAATGGAAGGAAAAGCTTCTTAAAATGAAACGAATTTCACCAAAATACCTTTCCTAGTAGGGAACTATAGATAACATTGTCCCTATTAGGGAAGTCAATGTAGAATTATCTCATGAACTTTGGGAAATCCACTGCCAGCTTGAAAAAAAGATTTCTTGGACATTTTGCGCAGTCATGGTGAAAAACACAGTGGCACAGTAGAAGTTAAGTGGTGCAAACAAAAACTTAATCACTAAGCCCCTCTTGGCTTTACTGATCCTTGCATTCGGTATGAGTAAGAATGTGTTTGAGACCTTTAATATATGAGTGCAACTATTTGAGCCTTCTCAAGATTGTGAGAATATGCCATCATCAGTGCTGCTGTTCTGGAAAAATGTTTTTAGCTGCAAAGATGAACAAAATCAAGGTATTTAGGAAAAAGTAGACGGAACGACCAATTACACAAATTATAATATGTATATATTTCCATTTAAACAAGTATCTTCAGCACCAACGTGTACAATACATGTATCACAAATTGCTAATAATTATTGATGTCTAGAAAGCAGAAAGCAATTTGGGTCAAATAATTTATATTAGAAGAAGGAAGAAGTTTAAAGATTTATAGCAATGAAATCTTAGAATGATTAACAACAACAAGTTCAGAAATCCATTGTAATGAAAATGTGTACATAAAAATGCAATGTACAAATCACTAGTGTATGAATATTCACCATTCACATGGTTCATTATGGGGTGACTTTTGTTCCATGTAACTACCAAAAGGAGAAAGCTCAATTACTCCTTGATGACAGTTTGTGTTATCTTTCACTATCACCACAACTACAAGCCTCTTCTTCTCCAATTCGTTCCAACCAAACAAAGCAGGAGCTTTTTGTTTCAACTTTAGGGGGAAGGGGGAGTTCGCAATCGGTCTAGTTCCACATATTACAATCATCACCAAAGACAAATATTTAAGATTTTAATGATAAATCATGATAGAATACTAGGCAACATAAAAATTTAGACAAGATGCAAGCTCGCTAGAGAAAAAGAAATATAATTCCAGTTTTCCTACTTCATAGTCTCTTTGAAGTCTTAATAAAAAATTCAAGGGCATAAAATCATAGCTGAAATTACTATAAACCGTATTGTGAACGTATAACCACTGTAATACTTTTATTATTGACCCATGAATGATGTTTTCTCCAAACATCAAGTTGCCCATTCAAAATAAATTGCAAATTTAAGATATCAAGCCCTCCATTTATTTGCACTACACCTCTACCCAACAGAGAGCACCCATGATGGTGTTGTACATATCCGTGAAAAGAAGAAACAATAGATGGAAACTGAGCATCCTTGAACTTTGTCATCCAAAGAAAATGTGTTCATTAGGGAGGCATGCAGAGGAGGGAAAGGGGTTGAAGAGGAGTTTCCCGCAGAAAGCTTCTAATAGTAACCCAAGTTTTGAATTGGTCAAAAAGGAAAAGAAGAACATGAATCCAAAGGCTACTGCTCTTACCTGGAGAACAATCACTATGTATTATGTAATCAGATACCTGGATATCAGCCAACACAATTTGTTGAAGGTTCTTTGACTACGGAGCAGCCGTGACTGCTTGTGGAAGGACAACTGGAGTCAGATTGACCACATTACTTGTGGATCCTCAATTTCCATTGTAGAGACAACTATTGAGTTATGAAGGGTCAAGTTTTTAGTGGTTCAGTTTACTGAATGCATTTTAGAAGGCTTCTACCCCCTACTTCTGTTTAGAAGAGATCCCTCTACTGACTTAGAGTGGTAGTTGGAGTCCTTGCCAAATGAGACAACACATCATGATACTAGTGTTTTCCATGTATGAATGTTGGACTAAGAGAAAATATCTTAGTGGTTGGCTCTCATAATTTATTAAATTACTACACATATTGCATTGTAGTCTCAAGTCTCTACAAGAATCAATAATTGTACCATACAACAGAATTCAGCATAAGCATATTGTTATAGAGTAAATGTTACCTTTGGAGATTAGGGAGGGATCTTAAACTCTTTAGCATGAACCAATTAATAATACACCAACCAATATACATAATTTCCTATATAAGAAAGAATGTGAACAAACCTTGGACTGAACAGATTGGTTTACTGAATCCCAAAAGGGTGCAACTCTTTCTATACCATGGAATAGAGAGACGGGAGACAAAGCCTCTACCTCAAGGATGAATGTGAGGGTCTTGGTAGTCCTCACTCATATTTTTCTAGAGGCTTTTAGTTCAAAGAACCATAAACCAAATCTAGTTAGACACACATTTAAAATATTAAATATAGAAAACCCATGAAATTGGAGTACAACAAATCCAATTAGTCTCAAATTTTGCAATGGCTCAAGAGCACTCAAATTAGGACTTGAACTTCTTTTTTAACTGCTACTACTACCTTCAACCCTTGAGCAATTGATAGATAGCAAGATGTTGCTTTTCCTCCAAGCATCTTGAACAATATTATACCTCCCATACATCAATTTTCACCCAAAATGCAATAGATACAAAAAATGATAACCATCAGTTGAAGTGTATTATGTGATTAATTGATGATAGTGCAGTAGAGAAAACCTTCTGAATATAGGTTTAGAAAAGAGATTTTAAGCTAGATGATGGGAAAAAACATGGTACTCACAAGTCCAGGTGCACAAGTCGGAAATTATCACAACAACAGAATAACCCCAAGGTGTTAACCTGTTGTATAGAGGCATGTTTAAATGGCCATTTATAAAATACTTGATTCGACACTTGTCATTTTCATTTGTGCTTCCATCATAGAAATATAATGGAAAACAATCTTGCACTTCAACTTCTTTTGATGCAGGCAACCTTAAATGGATATAGAAACTTATCTTTCAACTTGTTAATCTTTTCACTTAAATTTACACGGTTCTTGTAAGTAAATAGAGAAGCAAAAGACATCAAAAAACTCTATTTTAAACCAAACTATTTAAAGCATACAAGACTAGTAAAAGGAACTTGTTGCATAGACGGGCCAATAATTTATAGAATCTGGAAAAAGACCGTATGTAATCGAATCATATAGTATATGATATGCAACATCAAATTAGAATGTGCTTAAGCTCAGGCACCTGGTGTCTGATATTAGTGTTGATGGCATATTTTAGATAAAATTAAAAGTTTCACATGAAAGAGCATAAAAAACATTAGCATGAGGTGAAGGAGACTGGTAAAAAAGGAAGAGAGAAACATGTTCAGAATAGGGGATAACTCCTTACCACAAATATATTGGTCAAAAAGAACTTGTTCAAGAGACTTGAATCCAAGCGTCAATAGACAAAGTAAAAAAAACATGAATCGTTTAAAATTCTATTCATCCATCGACTAAATTTTTTGAAAGCCAAATATTCACATCAATGCATGGTAACATAACCATAGACAAAATATACAAACAATATTATGTAAAAAAATCCATGTCAATCATTTTCTGCATGTGTTGCTCCAAGCAAACTCTAACCTTCAGCATTATTAGAATTCTTCAAAACGATCTCCAAAATGACATGCATTGATGCACATATGTCCCTCATTTTCCTAACTCCCTGGCCACAACATGAGTTCTCATGTTGATGACCTCCGCTATAAGTATCAAACAACTCCATCATATTTCTTATATCCACAGACCATGATGTCAACACATGTGAGTGTGTTTCTTAATTTCTTGAGCAAGATAAGACCCTTGCCAACTAGGGAGGAATCTATAACTTGTTGTCTTGGAAGTCTAGTGCTGCATAATTATGAAGCAGCCTATTGTCATTAGGCACTCAATATAAGGATCATATATTCTAAAAAAGTTAATACATGAGAATTGCAGTTAGATAACAAAGACAATGAGTAAGACAATGATTAGAAAGAAAGTACTTCAAGCAATAAAACAATTTTTCTAGAATTGATTAAAGGTTGATTTAGCTATTATAAGCATTTTCCAAGCATAATTTAGTACTCATGAACAGCCATATATTCATAATTGTAGTTAAATAACAAAAACAAACAGAGTGTGTATGTTGCACAATCACTCAAAGCATTGAATCAGTTTCATCGTAAGGGTTGGAGCTTCCATATTGTGGGTACTAAATCAGAATTCTTTGACACTGAACATAGAAAATCTGTATTCTTTAACATTGAATATAAACAAATTGCATTCTTTAATACCGTATCAATTTCATTACACATTAACTAGAAGTTTGCATCTATTAATTTGAAATACTGAAAATATTTATGAAAATGTTCATGTCCACTCAAAAAAGTGTATTATTTCATTTTCTAGAAGCTATGTAATATTTTAGTGAAAGAACAAAATAGTCTAACATCATTTGTCTACTGAATAAAGGGAACCACTAAACATACAATGTACATGTAGAATTCCATGATCTAATGCATATGTTTTCAGAATTTGGGATCAAAATGAGAACTTTAATGAATGTTAGGGTACTTGTGTAACATTCGACTGGGGTAGATATCATACTCAGTAAAATGATGATCATACATATGTAATTTTCCCATGAAATCATTAAGGTGGTGTATCGTGCTTGTGTTATAAGTTTTATACCAATTACTAAAACGAAAATGCAATAGACTGTTTTGAACTATTAATATTCTCACGGCCACTACATCAACAATGTTGACATGAACCACAATAGTAACTTTCTTGCACACTTCTAGTTGCTTCTCCTCATCCCCAACTAATCACCTACTGCCCTCAACACCTCGTCTCCCCCCATGTCCTCCTGCCTAATCCATCCTCTATCCTACCTACTATTGTACTCTTCCCATGCCTATTTTCCCCTCACCCTTCAGCCACCCAGCCACTTGCTCCTCCTTTGTCCTTACTATATAGCCTCTTCCCCTCCTACCTTTTTGTTAGTACAAATTCTACTACACGTTCCTACTATATAACAAACAAAAAGAGAGACACCCCTTCCTCTGGAGGCTGCAACTATAGGCTGGAAAATTTAGAAGTGTAAAAATAAGGCATTTCAATATAGATTTCCAGTTTTGTCCATTTATAAAACATATGACAATGTTATACTCATTGGTTCAGGCATTATCAATATCATTTGGTGCTTTGCAAGCAACTAACTGTATTCTGTCTCACAAAGATACTCTTCCATCAGCTAAGAAGCACAACTTCTTAACCCCTGATGGAGCAGTCATAGGAGAAACTTTGATCTCTATTATGATTCCCTCAAGGTGAAATTGGAAAGAAAGGACAACATGCCTACCTTTGAAGCTTCGACCAATGAAATAAGTGTTACAACCCCAATTTTGGGTTCCTTTGGTGAGAAATGTAATTTCTCATATTAAAGATATTTGGAAAAATAATGATATAATAAATGGATTTCGTTTAAAATAGCCTTGTTTTTTATTTGTGGGCTTTATTGGCTATTGGGCCCAAATAACAAGAAAATTCAATTAGTGAATGAATAATTGAATATTTGAGAAAAGAAAAATGTGAAAACCTCTAGAAGGCAAATCCAAAGAGGGATTTCGTGCCTCTTGGGTTCCTTGGGTTCCAAGGAGTCCAAAGTTACAAAGAAAAGAAATAAGAAAAGAAAAGATTAATAAAGTATTTCTTTATTAAGAAAGAAATTGAAAATAATGATAAAATGTGGAAAACAAGTGAAAAGAGGTCTAATTGAGTTATCCTTTGTGGAATTTCGTATCCCAAGGATTTCTAATGCTAAAGGGAATACCAATGAGGAAAATAAAAGAGAAATAAAGAAAGATTCTCAAAAAGAACTATTCTAATAAGAAATAAACAAGATAATGGGAAATAATGAAGAATAATGCATTTAGATGCATCTAGGAGGATAATGAGTGTACAATGAAAAGGATTTCGAAATAATAGAGTTTCTTGGGATCCAAGGAGTTCCAATGAAGAAAGAGGAAAGAGAAAATACCTATAAAGAAAAATAAGAAAATAATGTGATACATTATTGACTAAGTATGTGGTATTGTTAAAAAGAAAGTATTTTCTAATAAAGGAAAATGGGATTTCGTGATCAATGAATTAAAATCAAATAATAAAGATAATAGTGAGATGAGTTTCGAATCTTAATTACCCAAGAAATGAGAAATATCAAAGGGATAGTAAGGAGAGAGAAAGCTTGCTTCCTAATGAAGGAATTAGTTTCCTAATTGGAAAAGACCTTGCATCTTTGTGGATGCACATCTTGGGGTGCAGAAACCCTCCCCTATATAAGGGGTTGGCCTGCTGGTTCGAGTTCCAAAGAGATCTCACACGTATCTCTTCTTCTTTTCTTCATGTTCTTCCACGTTCAAACCCTAGTCGAAAGCATGATCGATCCATGGAGAAGAACGACCATGGAAGAGTTACGTTGGGGCCATGTTGTTCCCACAACATCATGGGGACGCTCGGTGGACGTCCCTTCCTCCTAGTTGTGTGCCGCTGCAGTAGTATGACTGCATAGGACCGCCATGGGTTGCAGATCGTCACGCCCAATCCCATCCACCGTGGCTCTATATTTGAGCTTCAAAAGGTACGGTGGAGAGAGGCGGAAGCATTGGGACCATCGCCGACGTCCTGGGCTTGGAACAACTCCATCCATAGGTCTGTAAAGGTGTTGCGCATGCAGCAACAACCACAAATGGGTTTACACTCATGTACGGCGGTGAAGCCACAACTTGTAGGAGTTTTGTGTGCTCCAGGACATGGCGGGGGTAGGAGAACCCTCCGTGGTGGCCGCCGAGGCCAAAAGAGGCGAGGAAGAGCGCGCCAAAGCTACAGATCGGTGGCTAGGGCGGCCACAACGTCTGTTTCTCGAGGTTGAAGAAGGTTAGATGTGCGTTTGACAATTCTACCCTCGACGTATCAAAGGACAGGCTACATAAGTGGAGGGCAAATTGGTAATTCAGTTATATTTCCTAATCGGACAACATTGCAAGGGATTGACCACGTGGCGCTCCTGGATTGGCCCGAAATAGGTAGTTTTTCTAAAATCATATCTATTTATTCATAGCTCGGATTAGCACGCATAAAATATGAAAGTTGCTCAGAAAAATGAGGGGAATCCACTAAAAATATAACTGAAGCCTGATTTCTCTTACAATCAGAAATTTAATGGAAGATGTCAAACTAATACTTTAATGTTTACATAACCCTATTTTGAGATGAATAATATATTTATAAGAGTTAAATTGATGATTGAAGTTGATATTAGCCTGTTAATGATAAAAAGGAATATTAGGAAGAAAAATGATGAACTTTGCATATAATTAGTTAATTTAGAGTTTCATATGCATGAATAGGCTTTAATGGGCCTTGAAACCCTAATATTAGTGAATGAGACAATTAATAGCTTTAATTGATTAATTTCATGATTAAAGTAGGAATATGCTGAATCTAAGCTATTTTGAGTATAAAAATACCTAAATGTGGGTAACTACCCTTAATGTAGTAATTAGGGTTTTCTGATGAATAAAAGATAGAATTAATGGTAAATCAAGTTCATGTGCGAATTAGACTATAATGAACTTTGATTTGATGAGCATAATGATCTTGTCATGGATTAAAAGGATAACAATAGTAGCTTTAATGTAAAAGAGGTTTAAGAGGCTTAATTATGGATAATTATGCCTTTAATCTGAAACTGAGGATTAGATGTTGAGATAATTAGGGTTTGTGATCAATTGCATTAAGTTAGGGTTTAAAATAGTAAAAAAATGAGGGGAAACCCTAATTGCAAAGTAAGCCCTAAAAAGAGGAAGAAACCCTAAAAAGGAATAGAAACCATAAGTAGCAAGATGGTTTGGATAGTTTTTGATAAAAAGGATTTGGATGTAATTTTAGGATTCTTGTACTTGCTTGATTGGATGTCTTGATTGATTGTAATACTCTATCTCAAATCTGCATGTACAGGTATGTGGTTAATTATGAATAACCACCTTAGTTTCTCGAGGATTTTCCGGATGGTTAATCACATTGAATGTAAATTATCAGTTTGGATGTTCATACTTGCAAACTATAAAGTCACTATGATTATCACATTAATAATAGAAGTATGGATTGTCGCACCTACATGCCACCCTGATGGATGATGCCAAAGGTCAGGCCCAGATGGGTAGACCAATGGACACCTTGAGTATTAACCCCAAGCACCAAGCTCGGGAATGAGAAGGTGGCCTATGATATTGCATGTCTAGAGGGAACCATGAGTGCTGACCCTAGGCACCAAGCTCGGGATTGAGAAGGTGGCCTTAAGTCATTAGCAAAGGGAACCCTAAGGTGGGTATGCCAGGGTTAGGGTAAAAGCGGTGGAGAATGTCATATTGGAAAATGTAAATTGACTGGTTAATTAATTTGATTGTGATAATTAGATGGTTATCCGTATGTGCAATCTTTTGGTTGTCCCCACATACCAGTATATTCTGATATACTGACCGACGTTTTGTTTGTCGGCATTTTAGGTACAACTCTGAAATGAACAAACGGTAAAGTGACACCTTGTGAAAATAAAACATAAAGTGCCATGAGGATTAGATAAAGTAGATTCAAGCTCTGGATAGATAGACTTCCAATTTTTTTCTAAGGTAAGTAAAGTTTTAATTTTATACCAAATTCTAGTTAGTTAGTATAATTTCATAATTATTATTGATTATTTGTCGAACCTTTGATCCTATTAATTGGATAACGGCATCGAACTTTCAGTATCCCTTAATTGGGGGTTACTGGGAGGCAGGGTTGTTACAATTGGTATCAGAGCATAGGTTCCTCATCTAATCATTAATAATTATTAAATTTTACAAATTCCATAGAACCAAGGGAGTTATTAGAGGAGTGTCCAAAAGATTGAGGTGTCTAGAAAAGGATCACTTCTGGGGGCTGTCAATATTTTCCTCTGCACCGCTAGTCAGAATACGAGGACTCCCGGAATGTGTGACTGCCTGGCCGATGTCTTAGGATATGACTCGAAATAAGACACCTTTAGGACTCTCTCATCTCATTCATCCCTTCTCAACTCAAATTTTATTAAGGACCTTAAGGATTAGGGTTTTCTCTCTTCTCCTCAACCTCTTCAGGTATGGGTAAGGTTAATAAGGACTAAGGAATCCTCCACCAAATTAATGAAAAGCATGTAAATAAGATGTCATGGACATAAGCTTAATAGATTAAGCGTAAACTAAAGAATAGATACATACTTAGGTCGTATGACACGAGTTGTCATTGCCCTTAGGAGAGACATGAGGACAGACCTCCTTGGCAGGAGGATGAGTAGAGAGAGTTAGTCTCAGAGGTAAAGACCTCCATTAAAAGTAGATATCTAGCACATCCTTGAAGGATGATGTTAACCCTAACCCTAAGTGAAGGTTAGAGAGAGAGATGACATGATGAGTTAGATGTCATGGTTGACCAAGTGTTTTGTTGGACATGCCTTTGGGATGTCGTAAAAGGGTAGATGACCTAGTACCTTTGGCGACCAACCCTGGAGAGGGTCGTGCATGCTAGAGAGAAGGATAGCTAGTTCATAGATGAGGTTAGAAGAGAACCTATAGTTACCCTATGGGCTTAGGAAAGTAGGGTATAGCTTGATGAAACCCTGGTTAAGGGATCATGGAATAAGCATAAAGGGCTATGAATGATATTGAGCATACCTATGTTCGAGCATATGCTTCACCCATGTGAAGGTATGATAGTAAAGCTTGATCCTTCATGGAGAAAGGACATCTGGTAGTAAGGTTGGATGTAGAGTTAGTTCTAGAGAGGAAAGCAGGACCCAAGAAAGAAGGTGGAAGCTTAGATTCTGAGACATGAGGAATAGTGGGGTGTTGAGGATGATGCAACATATGTGGATGGTAATGGTTGCCTTATGCTCGATCCCTGGAGGCTGATGATATCTTGGTTGCCTTTAGAGGGACCAAACCCTTGAGAGAGGATGATGCTTCTGGTACCTATGTACCTATGGTATAAGTGGTTACTTGTTGAGATGAGACAAAGAGAGCCTTAGACCCTGAGGAGGTTTAAGTAACCAGTTGAGCGGCTTTATGCCTAGTGAGATGTCCTTGAGGAGGACTCGACTCTGAGGTATTGCTCATATAAAAGGATCATGGGAGTACATGACATACCTTGGACATGCTTGATTCATGGTTAAGAGATTGAGCATGCAGTGGGATATCCAAAGGAGAACCTAGGGTCCCTAGGCCTAAGAGGGGAAGCAGTGTATCTGATGCTCATAATGAGATTTGAGGCTCTATAGCTTCGAGCATGGTACTCCTTATGTGTAGAGGTAAAGGAAATCCCTTAAGTTGAGGGTATGTTCAATGAACCCCTCACAACTAAGTTGGTCTAATGTTGAGGAAAGAGAACAAGTATGACCTAGCATGGTTTAAAAGGTGGTCTGCTTATGCCTTAGTAGCTGTTGGGTTAGGCATGATCATGTGAATGTAAACCCTAAGTACGCGTGTGACCTTTGTTATCAAGGTGCAGTTTCCTCCCATCCTGGGAGAGGGACCCTTCGGTAGGTGTGTACCAGTTCTGTTGGTTTTGAGGTAACCTAAAGAGGTCTCATAGGATCTTGAGAAGCTAAGTGAAAAATACATGGTATGAAGAAGAACCTCTAGACCCCTAGATAGCCATCTCTATGTGAATATGGATGTGTTACCATGGAGGTAACTGGTATGGGACCTGATCAAAGCAGGCAGGTTGCCGTGACCCCTATGAAGGGATGAAATTTAGCCCATGAATGCAGAGAGATGATGAAGGCTTGGGTAAGGTTCTAAGTTGGACATGTACTACGTTAAAATCCTAAGTCTATCCTAGGGTTAGATAGGGAGAAGACTGATGGAAGTAGGAGTTTCCTAATTCCCTAGTTTCACATGACCATAGGGTCGGGAGGTAACATCTATCATTATCTAAGGGCCATGGGTTAGGAGATTGATCACCTTCATGAACTCATAGGACCCAAAGGGCGGATTAGTAGGGCACTCTCTAGATGCATAAGGGAAGAGGGATGACCCCAAAGTGCCGGCACCCTATAGACCTAGAGGAGATGACCAAGGATTGTGTTTAGACCAATTAGGGTTGAGACCAGTTTTCCATGGAAGTAACTTTGATATCAAGATGAATGTGATGTTGAGACATATGTGCCACGTTTCAACTTAGATTTAAAGGTGTACTGGCAAGGTGGGATGTACCATCTCTACTCTTGGAATAGGAAGAACTCTGTATTTGGACTGCAGCCAAATGCTTATTTCCTTTTGTTATGGGAGTGAGAGATAGGACAATACACATGCCTTACACCAAGGATAAAAGATGATGGAAGTTGGAATATTGCTACAAGGTATAAGGATAGAAATGATAACATACCTTTGTGGAGTGAATGATACATGAATGGTTTACAAACACCAAGAGTATTAAGGAAATCATCTTGTGAGGATGTTTTATCATGAGCTATGTGGAATTTACAAGTTATGCAAAGTTGAGTTGAATCACCATGGGGATGAGCTCAGAGTTTCTTGATGCAGACAAACTTAGAGTTTGAGATGAGATGATAAGTGGAATATGTGGAGGTGTATGTCTTCAACATTACCTGACACCTAAGGAGGTGAGGTGGTAATGAATGCTCTAATATAGCTGCCTAGTTTAACTAGAGGCTAGAAGAGGTTGAGGTTGTTCGACTAACCCTAAGTTTGGAAAGAAGATGAGTTTTGGCTAGCACACAGATGTAATAAGATATGTTGAACAAGTTAATGGTTGTTTGGTTAGCCAGTTTAGTCTTGGATGTAGTAAAAGGATGGTAATAGAACCTCAGATACACTTATTTGGATAGGAAGGTAATAAAACCCTCTTGAGAGTGGTTTAGGGATTCCGAGGTATCAAGCTTGAGGAATCATAACAATACAAGAGGTCATGATATACCTTGGTACTACAAAGATAGTAAGTGATGGTAGCACTCTGGATGCTTAAAACAAAGTTTCCTGTAGCATGTGACCATGCAAGGTGAAGGACGAACACCAGTAACCCGATGTATCGATATAGAGGATAAAAGAGTCCCTGAGAGGGAATGGGAGTTCATCACTATGGATGTTGTGGTAAGTCTCCCTTTGACCTAGATGGTCAAGATCTAATATGGGTTATGATAGATTGCTTTACCCAGATGACATGAGAAAGGAAGAGCAATGTCATAGGACAGATTCAGTTGAACTACTTAAGAGAGAAAGATGGTTCAACTATACCATGATGCGAGCTCAAAAGTTCTTGAGCATGAACTAAAGGTTCACTAGGTGGAAGTAGTTACATGAAGAACTCAATGATAGTATAGTTTATCACCCTAACTAATGGTTAGTAAGATCCAACCTAGAGGGTTTGATGAGAGCAAGTGTGCTTGTTCAGGGTGATACAAAGAGATTGTTCTTAAGATGTGATGTTAACCACCATAGCATTTATCGAGATGCAAGAAGCCTTATAGAGAGGTTGTGTCGGTCACCACTTCATCAAGATGATGTTGGTGAAGGAGGCCTCACGAAGGTCAGAAAAGAACCATAGTGTGTGTAGATGAAGTCTCTTTGATCGTGCAATGGCCGAGAGAGAGCCCAGTGGTGACATGAGTCATGAGCTGATGCAAAGCAGACTGACATGCAGTTCACCGTGGGAGAATATGTCATGTGAAAATTCGACCCCTCTAAGCTACAGCTGAGAAAGATGAGTCCCCGATATATGGGTCCATTTGGGATGGATTGGTGGAGATGGTTGTGTCTAGCCTTGCCCCTTAGGATAACATGATGTATAATGTGTTACATGAGTCTGATCTAGATCACTATGTGAGATACCCAAGCCATGTGTTGAGCCCTGAACCTATTCAGCTTTTTGAGAGGCTGAAATGTCCTGAGTCCCCTATGAGGGTACGCTATACCAAGGTAAGAAAGAAATCAGATGGAAGAATATGAGATGATGAGGGTTCTTGGGAAGCACCATGGAAAGGGTAAGGCCACATGGGATCCATGATGGACATATGAAAGGCTTATCCTGAACTGTTTGTTTGTTTGCTTGGTGGAATTTTGAGGGAAAAACTCCTATAAGAGGGGAAGGATGTTACAACCCCAATTTTGGGTTCCTTTGGTGAGAAATGTAATTTCTCATATTAAAGATATTTGGAAAAATAATGATATAATAAATGGATTTCGTTTAAAATAGCCTTGTTGTTTGATTTGTGGGATTTATTGGCTATTGGGCCCAAATAACAAGAAAATTCAATTAGTGAATGAATAATTGAATATTTGAGAAAAGAAAAATGTGAAAACCTCTAGAAGGCAAATCCAAAGAGGGATTTCGTGCCTCTTGGGTTCCTTGGGTTCCAAGGAGTCCAAAGTACAAAGAAAAGAAATAAGAAAAGAAAATATTAATAAAGTATTTCTTTATTAAGAAAGAAATTGAAAATAATGATAAAATGTGGAAAACAAGTGAAAATAGGTCTAATTGAGTTATCCTTTGTGTAATTTCGTATCCCAAGGATTTCTAATGTTAAAGGGAATACCAATGAGGAAAATAAAAGAGAAATAAAGAAATATTCTCAAAAAGAACTATTTTAATAAGAAATAAACATGATAATGAGAAATAATGAAGAATAATGCATTTAGATGCATCTAGGAGGATAATGAGTGTCCAATAAAAAGGATTTCGAAATAATAGAGTTTCTTGGGATCCAAGGAGTCCCAATGAAGAAAGAGGAAAGAGAAAATACCTATAAAGCAAAATAAGAAAATAATGTGATACATTATTGATTAAGTATGTGGTATTGTTAAAAAGAAAGTATTTTCTAATAAAGGAAAATGGGATTTCGTGATTAATGAATTAAAATCAAATAATAAAGATAATAGTGAGATTAGTTTCGAATTATTAATTACCCAAGAAAAGAGAAATATCAAAGGGATAGTAAGGAGAGAGAAAAATTTCTTCCTAACGAAGGAATTAGTTTCCTAATTGGAAAAGACCTTGCATTTTTGTGGATGCACATATTGGGGTGCGGAAACCTTACCCTATATAAGGGGTTGGCCTGCTGGTTTGAGTTCCAAAGAGATCTCACACGTATCTCTTCTTCTTTTCTTCATGTTCTTCCATGTTCAAACCCTAGTCGAAAGCATGATCGATCCATGGAGAAGAACGGCCGTGGAAGAGTTACGTTGGGGCCATGCTACTTCCACGACATCATGGGGAGGCTCGGTGGATGTCCCTTCCTCCTAGCTGTGTGCCGCTGCAGTAGTATGATTGCATAGGACCGCCATGGGTTGCAGATCGTCACACCCAATCCCAGCCACTGTGGCTCTATCTTTGAGCTTCTATAGGTACGTAGGAGAGAGGTGGAAGCATTGGGACCATCACCGACGTCCTGGGCTTGGAACAACTCCGTCCATAGGTCTGCAAAGGTGTTGCGCGTGCAGCAACAACCGCATATGGGTTTGCGCTCATGTACGGAGGTGAAGCCACAACTTGGAGGAGCTTTGTATGATCCAGGGCATGGCGGGGGTAGGAGAACCCTCCATGGTGGCCGTCGAGGCCAAAAGAGGCGAGGAAGAGCATGCCAAAGCTGCAGATCGGCGGCTAGGGCGGCTGCAACGTCTGTTGCTCGAGGTTGAAGAAGGTTAGATGTGCGCTGGACAATTCTACCCTCGACGTATCAACGGACATGCTACTTAAGTGGATGGCAATTTGGTAATTCAGTTATATTTCCTAATCGGACAACATTGCAAGGGATTGACCACGTGGCGCTCCTGGATTGGCCCGAAATAGGTAATGTTTTCTAAAATCATATCTATTTATTCATAGCTCGGATTAGCATGCATAAAATATGAAATTTGCTCAGAAAAATGAGGGGAATACATTTAAAATATAATTGAAGCATGATTTCTCTTGCAATTCTAAATTTAAGGGAAGATTTCAACTTTAATACTTTAATGTTTAAGGAACCCTATTTTGAGATGAATAATATATTTATAAGGTTTTAATTGATGATTAAAGTTTATATTAGCCTGTTAATGATAAAAAGGAATATTAGGAAGAAAAATGATGAACTTTGCATATAATTAGTTAATTTAGAGTTTCATATGCATGAATAGGCTTTAATGGGCCTTGAAACCCTAATATTAGTGAATGAGACTATTAATAGCTTTAATTGATTAATTTCATGATTAAAGTAGGAATACACTGAATCTAAGCTATTTCGAGTATAAAAGTACCTAAATGTGGGTAACTACCCTTAATGTTGTAATTAGGGTTTTCTGATGAATAAAAGATAGAATTAATGGTAAATCAAGTTCATGTGCGAATTAGACTATAATGAACTTTGATTTGATGATCATAATGATCTTGTCATGGATTAAAAGGATTAAAATATTAGCTTTAATGTAAAAAAGGTTTAATAGGCTTAATTATGGATAATTATGCCTTTAATCTGAAACTGAGCATTAGATGTTGAGATAATTAGGGTTTGTGATCAATTGCATTAAGTTAGGGTTTAAAATAGTAAAAAAATGAAGGGAAACCCTAATTTCAAAGTAAGCCCTAAAAAGAGGAAGAAACCCTAAAAAGGAATAGAAACCATAAGTAGCAAGATGGTTTGGATAGTTTTTGATAAAAAGGATTTGGATGTAATTTCAGGATTCTTGTACTTGCTTGATTGGATGTCTTGATTGATTGGACTACTCTATCTCAGATCTACATGTATAGGTATGTGGTTAATTATGAATAACCGCCTTACTTTCTCGAGGATTTTACGGATGGTTAATCACATTGAATGTAAATTATCAGTTTGGATGTTCATACTTGCAAACTATAAAGTCACTATGATTATCACATTAATAATAGAAGTATGGATTCTGGAACCTACATGCCACCCTGATGGATGATGCCAAAGGTCAGGCCCAGATGGGTAGACCAATGGACACCTTGAGTGGTAACCCTAGGCACCAAGCTCGGGAATGAGAAGGTGGCCTATGATATTGCATGGCTAGAGGGCACCATGAGTGGTGACCCCAGGCACCAAGCTCGGGATTGAGAAGGTGGCCTTAAGTCATTAGCAAAGGGAACCCTAAGGTGGGTATGCCAGGGTTAGGGAAAAAGTGGTGGAGAATGTCATATTGGATTGACTGGTTAATTAATTTGATTGTGATAATTAGATTGTTATCCGTATGTGCAAACTTTTGGTTGTCCCCACATACCAGTATATTCCGATATACTGACCGACGTTTTGTTTGTCGGCGTTTTAGGTACAACTTTGAAATGAAAAAACGGTAAAGTGACACCTTGTGAAAATAAAACATAAAGTACCAGGAGGATTTGATAAAGTAGATTCAAGCTCTGGATAGATAGACTTCCAAATTTTTTCAAAGGTAAGTAAAGTTTTAATTTTATACCAAATTCTAGTTAATTAGTAGAATTTCATAATTATTATTGATTATTTGTCGAACCTTTGATCCTGTGAATTGGATAACGGCATCGACCTTTCGGTCTCCCTTAATTGGGGGTTACCGGGAGGCGGGGTCGTTACAATAAGTATCTATCAAAATTGTTGACATTACTTATAAGTCATAACTGGAGTGTTTTTGTTAAGGTAAAATGGGGAAAGGGTTTCATTTCCATGCAATAAAAACAATATAAAATATGTTGTCCCTTACCAACAACTATGTATTAATCCTATCCACATTCCCTCATTTTCATTTTTTTTATTTTGTAGGAACGACTACAAAGGGAAACTAATAGAGTCTAGCCAAGAAGAGCATGCAAAGAGTAATGGAAAAAGGTAAACATAAGAAGATCCAAAGGGTAACAGAAAGAGTGATGCTTGCTTGTTTGTCCATTATTCGGGCACAAACAAAGGCTATAAAGTGCAACTAGATTATTTTAATTTGCATGTTTCACTTACATTATTCAGTACACCTATCAACTGTTATAGGATACTAGACCATATGGGTACAATATACTGGTCTCAGGAGTTACAACCATTGTCACCACAACTATCACTTCACAATGCCATCACTTCCACTATGGAGAACAAAGGGAACTCGACAACTTTAAGACCAACATGAAGACAACTGAGGATGGTTCTTCAGTGATTGTAGTTGATATAGAAACATCAAGATGACCTTGATGCTTAGTTGTAATATGTCATATATTTGTAGAATCAACAACAATATGTAGCAGAACCTGAATCACCAATTAGGTGAATGTGTCATCATGTTAGATGTCCTAGATTACAATGACATTGTTGTTTGAGTGTGTTGATTGGTTAATAGCATCAACAAGTATTTCTAGTTGCACCACTGTCTGATGGAGTCCCATAGGTTGCTATATGACACAACAATGATAAAGAAGGTGTCCTATCTTGTGAAAATCCCATTCATAACATCTTGAGTCGTGGATTGCAATGGAATTTCCATGAAGGAACATTTTCTATTTAGAAACACTTCCCCATTCAGTTCTCTAAGCTATTGTGAGGCACAGACTCCCAATTGTATATATGTTGAAATTGTATTGAGTAATTCCACCACTCTGGTGTACATGGAAATGATAATCTCAAACTAACCCACAACCTGGATGATAAAATTAAGAAGTGGGCTTATTCTATCTTCACCCTACTTCAAGATGTGGTTAATAGAGCTGCATAAATGGAGTTTCAACTAGAATGGATTTAAGAATTGTGCCTCAAGGCACCCAAATCATATGCCATCTACAAACTCGTCTACTATGGCTAGTCATGCTGAAAACTCATGCATGGTGCAATGTGCACAGACACCTTATCTTGTAAAACTAATTATAAGGATTTCAATTGCCTTCATATAGGTAAATTATTGACTAAACTTGGTTTATTTGAGGCATTGTTTAATTATTGTGGGTATGGGACTAAGGTTAAAACCACCGCGGGACAGGACTAATCTAGCTACAATTTCTAAAAACATGTTATGCATATAATCTTTACGCTATAATGATTTACTTGAATTTTTTATGTCACACTTTATACATGAAATTTTTATAGGGTAAAGGTATTTCTAATAGTTTTAATAGTGTTCAATCCTAGAGATAGGTCAATGAGGCTCGACCCCATGCAAAATTTTCATGGTGTCGTGTTGACCATGAGGAAAAGTTCACTAAGTTATTTTTGTAATCAACAAACTAAAAAGGTATTACCAAATAACTTAACCAAACTAGATAGGTAGTATATCAAGTCACACTCTAGAAGTTAAGTGTTAACATGTTGGCAATAGAATTTTACTTGTCTCTCAGCCTCTCCATTTTTATCCAAAATTCTAATAAATAAATATATTATTATTCACAAGGACATTTGCTAGAAAAGTCTTGGCACAATGACTTCTTCAGTAAGACCATTACTATACATCAAAGTTTGATTTGTTTGCATTAAGAATATAATCTGATGTTGACCATGTATATGTACTTATCTAGAGAGTACATGCAACAAGTAGTAATATGATCATATAAATATTATGAGTTCTGCCTGCAACCAACTTAAAACTTATAACATGTGCCCAATTGCACTGGGAGCCTGAATGACCATGTAGGATGCTTCTCTAATAAATCTAGTGAAACAATATCTAGTTCAAAATGAACATAACAGGTCTGGCAGAAAATCAAAAGTGGTCTGCCCTACAAGTCTAAATTATTCCAAAATATGATATGTAACTTCCGCAAGTATACTTTTTCAAATGTGTTATTTTTCTTATTTTATTTCTATAGATGGAAAAATATTATATATGACAAATTAATTTAAAATAAAACTAACCAACAATTTACAACATAATGCATCAAGTTATAATCATGTATTCATATTCCATGAATTCAGATTAAATTAAAGAAATTATATGGTAATGAAGTGCAATATAAAACCACAATCAGTTATTTGGATGTTTTTACCCTTTTCCATCTTTTACAACTAATCAAACTCATAGTGGAACCCCCCTCCCCCTACACATACAAAAATCTGCCTCTGCAGCCAAATGAAATAAACTAGAAGCTTCATGGCCAGAAATTCAATGATGTAAGGTTGTCTTAGCCTGATTAAAAGAGAAACTATAGTAAGAGGGAATTTCAATTCTAAGATACGAAAAGGAAAAATTCTTAGCCTAGTTATCCAACACACACTAAGGGAAAGCATAGGCAACTATTGCTACATTGAGTGTGCTAAAAATCCCATAAAGATCAATAAAAGGGAGGTTTACCTTGATATTGTACATATGGGTGTCAGATTGGTACATCTTGAAAAAAATGGCCACACTTCTGGTTGAGAATGTCAAAAATACCACCCAACTCCTACTTGGAAGCTTGGATTGCAACTAGACAGACAAGTTACAAAAGCCTAGATTTAATAGTCAATTGAGGCAGAAATATGAATAATTTTCCAATGACCTCGATAAATTCAACACGCAGAACAACATCATACATGAGAACATGAAGCCTAAATTTTGTAATATGTAGCCTCACAAAGACTTCTAACTACAGTCCATCATTCCTATTGTACCTATCATGGACAAAACAATACAAGTTAAGTGATTTTAGATTGCATAAAAAAGATTGTAAAGTTTTAGATTTACTATTTCCTTGAAATCCTCGTTTATACTTTCTTTATATGTATGAGATAGATGGGATATTGCAAAAAAAGATAACCCACAAATTGACTTGGCAATTGGCATATGTCCTATTGCATGTTCAGTCACATCTTGCACCTAGATGGAAGTCATCTTCTTGAATAACTTAAAGGTTCAATTTCCATCAACAAGAAGAAATGACACGTCACCTGCAAACTCACTCTTCTTCCAACAAGTCTCTGCTACAGACAATGTGCACACATGATTACCCTTGAGCTGGAGAAATTTGTGAATCACTTATTGAGACATTTCAACATCATCTTGTCATTCAATTGTTATGGTCAGAAGTAGTATGAAGAGAACTAAGGAGGTGTAGGCAACTCTTCTGTGTAAGTGCAACTCACCTTGTGTGGGTGTAATTTTGCTTTTTAAAAAAGAACATTTGCATATTGGGGATTGGATTCTCTATTGTTCAGTAATTATGTCGATGTCAGCTAGGTATGCCCTTATAACATATTCCAATCTATTGACCAAATTCATATTGAACCTTCTTCCTACATATAATTCAAACTTATATCTAGTATTTCCCCTTCTCCCCCTCTCATCAACCAACCAGCCATGTTGGGCATGATACAATGCAACTTCACTTATTTCTCATGGAGCATGTTCCAGTTAAAAACTCGTTGCTAGTAGGTATATTGAGGATTGATAGAGTTTGATCAATCTTACCATAGTTTCCACCTTGCGTGTTCTCACTAGGAAATAAGATATCTTCTTTGATCTCATATTATAGTTTCCACCTCGATTGCTATCACCAGGAAATAAGATATCTTCTTAGACCCCCTACATCATACATCGATGTCGTATGATGTCCCTACAATCTTGAAACAATACACAGTATAAGATATTCTATCTAGCAAATGATCTATGGTAGTAAAAAACCACATAATAGAAAAGTGAAATAAACATGGAAACTACAAAGATAATGGAAGAACTCCATATGGTCTTGCAGAAGTTCAATATTGTAATTTGGATTTTCAGATAGATCATCACTATTTCTTATCGTTCGAATCAAGTTCAGTTTAGAAAAATATAAACAAATACAAGAGAGAAATCTAACAAGCATCATAAGAAATGCTCCAGGAAGGTAGTGGTTGAATTGGCAATGGCAACAAATTTAAACAAAAACTAGATGCCAAGCTCAAAGTAATTTTTATCATGATACAACATTTTGATCACTATCATGGATATATATAAGTATATATAAGAAGTAGAGTTTCAGTTTTATTAATTACTTACAGGTTGTTGAGCAGCAGTGAAGGCATATTTTGTGTCAACTTTTTACAAGATGATTTGAAACCAAAAATTTATTATAAACATAAGCTCAAAAATAAAAGTCAAACTTTACCAACTGATACATGGAGAAGGCTAAGCAAAAATTTACAAAATATATGTTCTAGATCATAAAGTTTTGTATGTTGTCATCAAACAAATCAAGTGTGCCATTCAGCATACAATGTATTTACAGCAAGCATTGGACCAATATACATGTTGTCCCATTAACATTAGTAGAGAAGATGTATGACACAATTAGGAGCATACTACATTCTATCACATAAAAAGAAATGCAAGTAACTCATTGTTTTGTGTATATGATCTAAATAGATACATGAAGCATAAATATTTTACAAATTATACAGCACATTCATTTACCAATTGTGTCTTGAATATAATGGATTTATCTCAAATACTATAAGGATGTGCAACAACAAGAAGATGATCATTGGTAATATGCCTAAAACTGGAAGAGAGTGAAACAAAAAGAAACATGATGCATGAAGGGTGGAACGGAAAGCACATGATTATTTTGTTGTGCATACTGGAATTTTGAAGATTGTACACTCAGAAATCTGCAAGATTACCAAAAAAAATTGATCACAACCTAATAACATAATAAGTGAAGCTTTACTATCTAAAACTTTAACCGTGCCAAAATGGCAGTAAAGAAGAACTCATAGGCTTGAAGGTTTCTCTTATTCCCATTTTTGGTATGTCTCTGAAATGCACACCTTTTCTGCCAGTATGAAAACATTTTATAAGAGGTAAACTCTAATAAAGCATTAGGTTTCCAAGGTGATTGGAAGAGTGCCTAGGCACCACTCAATGATAAGCATTGGGGATATTCATTAGGTCATTGTTTTATGAAGATTTTATTACAAGATTTTTGTCTTCACGGGGGGCAAATGACCTTATCTTGGCCAAAAGGGTTCACTATGCAGGAATTAGGCCCTATGACACGAGCACCAGGTTGGGATTTTCCTCTTAAGTCAACTCAAATAAGATATAAGACAAGACAACAGTCGATACAATAAAAACCTACAGATCTCATTTCCACAACTTAATCTTCAATACATTGCCTCGAAGATTCTATCCTAGTTAATATACACTATTTTTTACTTCATTTTATTTGATAACATCCTTTAGAATGCACAACCATGTCCATAACACCAATGTTTGTTTCTTTCATGTCATGTTTTAGGTACTCTTCTCCTCATCTTCCTTAGATTCCTCTTCCTTAGAAGAGCTACTTTCAGATACTCCAAGTCAAAAGGAAAAGCATGCCTATCCGTTATGTTCTATGGTTTCTCTAGAAAATCTATGTAAGAAGGAGACGAAATAGACAAACCCATGGATCCAGGTTTGTACACATGGAACTAGAATTCATTCACTAAAGTAGTTGTCTACTGCTTCAAAATGCTGACTCAATTTCAGTTTTCTTGTTATCTAGTAATGTATTTGGCATAACTATAGATTAAATTTTATAGTAAAACAATAAGTAATAAACACCATTCTAGAACAAAAGAAGGTGGTGGTGTAAGAGATAAGAATATACCATTATTATTAGGTATATAATTAAACCATTCAATGTGTGTGAACAAAACCTTATTCTTGACTATAAATGGTGAATTCAAACCTAGTTTTCTTATTTACGGGGTACCTTGTTGTCATGTTGAATCAAAAAATACATGCGACTACTAACATGTAGTCACAGATCAACAAATCAAGTTGCAAAAAGTTTAATTTGTTGTATAACAAACACATTGATAACCATGTAACAAAAGGAGTTGCCCACATAATGACATAATATAGATGTCAACTAAAAGAGAAACGGAAGGAGTTTTGTGTTATGTTGTAGCAAGATATGAAGGTTTAGTAGAGGGATAAACTCTACAATTGTTCATACACTACCAATGAGGAGGAATCCAACGTTCCTGTTTAACTTCCACATATGGCATCCCTTTTTTTACTTTAGTTAGTTAAGTGGGTTACCAAGTATTAGGAGTCACCTAAGCAAGAGCCATAGGAAATATTGCATGACCACATAGACCTAGGAGAACATTAATGTGAAAGGAAATGTTGTAGAGGTTGTTAAAGGTAAAGATCCCAAGGGTCACTGACTGTGACTAGCGACCCATATACAATGAGCAGCGGTGTCAGATTGCATAATTAGTGATTGAGAATGGAAGACAGGACGATGACACTTAAGGTAGGGATGGAAATCTTATCTACCCTTCTCTCACACTTTAGAGAACATATGTAGTAATTAAATTCCTAATAGTATATGCCTATTTGTCGAAGGAGAAGAAAACTTACCAGATCATGAGATTTGCATGTCTCCTACATTTTTAATTGCACATGTAGGAAGGTGGAAACACCAAAAAGATGCACAAGGTTAAAAAATATAGAGTTAGAAGGTAGCCTGCAAATGATTTCAACACTTTATGTTGTACGAACAATAACAAACAATTGTACAAGGTTTCTTTCTGTAACAACCTCTAGAAACATGTAAATGATTGTTGACATCCATCATTTTTCTCATATATAGAAATATAGCATGCATAATTTTGTTGCTGATACCAATTTGCCAAAAATCTAACTGCTAAATAAAGGTAATAAAATTAAATTCCTTATTGTCAATCCCTGGCTAGTTTGACTCTTCCATGCTTCTCGAGTTTAAATCATCTCTATTTTCGTTCTTTTTCCTAAATACATGGTGCCAAATGTTCTTCAGTTCTTCCATTCTTAGAAGCTTAATTAAGTAATTGCAGGCACCATGATTGATCCATTCCACAACGACATTTCTGCTCCCATCAGCAGATGATGTAGAAGTAGAACTTGTGGCATCGTTGTTGGGCAGAGCTGCTAAAGAGGAGGTTGTTCGTGCAACTTCGAGTGGGTGGAGATGCTGGAGATGTTGGAGATTTAGAAATTTCTATTTCCATTTGTTGGAGGAGCCCCTGGAGGAGAATGTACCTCAACGGTACCCTTGGTAGTAGGAGGAACGGATCCCGTAGAGGAGAATGCCTATTTTTGATGTCCTTGCACGGTGGAGCTGCTGAAGAGGAAAAGAAGCTCGTACTAGATAGATCTATGGGAGAGGAGGGCGCCGAGAAGGAGTGAATTGTGCATCTCCATTGGGGGGGGAGAACGCAAGATGTGGGGAGATCGGAGGAGATCGGGTGAAATAGGGCGGGTGGAAAGAGAAAATCATAATTTGATGAACCAACGTGTGAGAGATGATTAGTGGGAGGAGTAAATTTTTGTTTGAGATTGTTTCAAGGAGAGGAAACGTAATTAAATGTATTAGGTTACCTACATTTGTCTATTTACACTTGATTTAAGAGAGAAAAATGTAATTATGTGCAACCAAACAAATTTGCTATATTTTGTTACTAACACTTTCACATTTTATAGTTAAACGTAGTTTTAGCTACATATAAAATATATGTAATTAAATAAATTGTAGCTAAATCTGTCTTTTTTTGTAGTGCATTTCATATTACTTCATCAAGGTACACTTATCTATCCTTCTCCATAAAGAGGACCAAACCTTAAACTAGGGTACATAAAATATGAATTTGTCAATTCAACCAACACTATAATAAATCATCATAGGAATCTCATTAGCATCAAAAATCTTGTACATAGCTTCAAAAATCATAAACAAGGTAGTATAAAATTTTAGCGTAAATCTCCAATGTATGTAAAAGTTATGCTATTTCTAAGAATTAGGCAGTAATGCTCAAAACTTAGCATGAATGAGCGACCTTGATTACTAGAATTCCATCCATTAATAATTTTAGACTAAAAGAGTAAACAAAAACTAAATGATTGCCATGAGATAACCATCATACAAAAAGGTTAAAGATGTGGGTCAAAATTCCCATCATTTGGTGTCTAAACACCCTAAAAATGACATTTTAAGGGTCTTCGTACTTGTATTTTGGATTTTAGTTATTGCTTGCTTGAAAATGATACTTATAGTACAATAGAAAATATATTTGGTGTGTAAACATACTTCAAGATTTGTATTACCACCTTACCCATGCAAAGCAATACATATATGACCATCTTTTAGCATTTTACAAAAAAATTAGAACGGGATTAAGGTCATGCATGTAATAAATAGGCAAGAAATGCATCACACGTTATATCACTCTCTTAGTGATGAAGAAAAGTGGAGTTCTCAAAAGAACCACAAAACGGACAATGAAGATCTGAGATTTGTCCATTGAAGGGTCCAAATAGTATCCTTCACTTCAACAACATGGTGTATGTACAGAAAGAAACAAAAAAAGAGTGTTCCTTGGTCATATGCACCAAGTCCAACTTGTAGCACCATGAATCTTGGTCAAGGTATAAGTGAGAAGGAAAAATTACAAGAAAAAGGTTTAGAAAACAAGATCTTACATGTAAGGGATAAAAATCAATACTAAGAGACTAAAATCAGTTCAAGGAAAGATTGATTTGATGCATGCATCCAAACATTTGCACCTTTTTCAGGCACTATTGGACCTTCATTGGTCTCCCAGAGCAATAGGAAAATCTTACCAAAGGTTGTTATATGAGAATGGAGTAGGGTATACATAGTTAAGGTCGTACTCAAAGGGTCTATGGCCACATTTGCATCAGTCAAAGGAACCTAGAAACCCATCTGCCAACAAGTCTAGAAGCCCCATCGATGGGTGTGTATGATACCAGATTGTCGGTCTGAAAGTCGATGGTCACTTATGGGAAGGGGGTCATGTATCAAAACATTTTCCATCGATCAAAAGTTAGTGGATAGTCTTTAAAGGTGTACATCCAAAAAATCATCGGTGGCAATATTTTGTAACTGCATCGGTCCAATGCTTCAACTGTTCACTGATTTAGAGGGAGTTTGTCGCTCAACAGAAGGAAATCTTTTGTCATCTCTCGAATCTCCAAACCAGCCATTGGAACCTTTCCAAAGCCAAAAAGATTATTGTCCTTCTATCTCCAACTACGTGGCAACATGCCAATCAAAAGAAACCAGACTAAGGATGCAAAATGAAAGATCACCAAAGATAGTGTTTTCATTGGTCCGATGGAAATTCTTACTTACATCGACCTTCCAGCTGGTGTCTCCACTCACCACACAAATCAATTCCATTGGCGATGCTGAATAAAAAAAAGTTATGCTGACCCTACAAGACCATCGGAGGTCAGGCCCACTCCTTTCTGCTCCATCATGTGATGGAAGTACCGCCAAATACTACTTACATTGATGAATATTTAAAATCCGTCGGAGCAAAGGCTAAGGGGAAATGAAGAGAAATTTGTTGGAGGATCATTTAACAAGTTAGGGTATGATGGTAAAGGACATCTCCATCAGTGTGCAATCGATGGACTTTTTGCCCACCAATTGTTTTTATCGGTTTATAATGCTATTAAGTCTCCATTGATCAAAACATATGAAATTACTATCAACTAGTTAAATACGAATAGAGGATGGGTACCACATGCAATAAAGTTGAAAAATTCAAATAAAAATAATCTCTACATGTTTTTTAAGAACACCATATAATAAAATATGTATATATTAGAATTGCACTTACGCCCCAAAGAATTGATAAATTGCAAATTAGCCCTCATAGTGGCTAAAATTGGATAATTTGAGCAAACAAAGTTCAATTTGACTCAAATTTAAAACATAACTTTGTCAACTGATATTAAATCCAATTTTATATTTTAGTTACAAAATTAAGCATCCAACTAAGATAAAAAAGTATGTTTATGAATTAATTAAGGTTAGGGACCTTACACTTACATTGAGGGTGCCCAGTCCAATCCATGGATTACACTAACCCTGTCACATAAGGTAAATACTTTTAGTTTCTATGAAAATGAACTTTTTAGAAAATATTCTAAAAATAACTAATTTGTCCAATAAATACCCATTAAATAGCCATGTGCTAAAAAAATTGTCATTTTATTGTAGCAGCTTTAGATCTGACTTTTAGCCATTATACATGAGGGTTTTCATTTAAAGATATATTACTTGGAAAAATGATATGTATCTGAAAAAAGTCCTCAAAAACGTATTTTTGAACCCCAATATCACTTAGAACTATATCTCGACCTTGATATGGGTATTAAAGCGGAAGATTGGGTCTATCATCACTAAAATCTAATTATGTGAACTTAAGTTGATATTAAGTCAAGAAAATAGAATGAACATTAAAAAAATATGAAAAGTAAACTACAAATTGATATTGAGATTTCGATCAATATAAAACTATTAGAGACATGTTCAAGATCAGTGGAACCTAGTTTTGGCCTAAATCCTATTTTGACCTAAAATTTGAACAATAATAATGTACATGTACTAATGATGATCAATTATTATCAATCAGGACCATATATCTTGGTGATCAAGGATTATT
The DNA here is from genome assembly GCA_963693085.1 of Alisma plantago-aquatica. Taxonomy (NCBI): domain Eukaryota; kingdom Viridiplantae; phylum Streptophyta; class Magnoliopsida; order Alismatales; family Alismataceae; genus Alisma; species Alisma plantago-aquatica. The sequence continues at coordinate 1,080,602,510 of OY856413.1, read as the reverse complement.
AGGAATCTTTCAACTCAAGAATGTGGATTCATTCATATGTGACAATGTCTTTCTTAGTCGAATGTGTGATATTTATGTGTGTTCTTCTATTTGCAAATATTGGATGTAGTACTACTATAAGTACATAATGTTTTGTCTCTTGAAAAAATAAATGATGAATAGAAATTTTGTAGTTACCTAGGTGCATAATATTCTCTCCCTATTTATAGCCAACACATGCCCAAATCCCATGGAGTAGGGTGGACCTAACATGTATGTGCTGACACATCTAAGTAATGTAATTCTTCTAGAAAATTGAATAAAATGGAAGAATATATCTTGTTAAAGAACTATTTTATATCAACTTTTGTTCTTTCTTTCTACAAATCATTTCAAGTTATGAAAAACATAATAATGTATATTTATTTCCATATACACAACGCATTATGTGTTGATTTGTTGTTTCACATATGTTTTAGATGCAGATTTGGCATGGGAGAAAAGAAGGAAAGTGAGCAATGTATAGGTTGTACCTGTCCTATAAAGATCCTACTTGGTATATATGTATAAACTTGTATAATATTCCATTCAATGGTTGATTATAAGTTTGGAATCATTCATATTGCAATAATATACATGTTGAAAGTGGAGAAATATTTTGGCATATGCTTATAGTTGTTTTTTCATTTATGCTTTTGATTATGTGTCGTACTCTAAGTAAAGTTTTCAGATTTTATCCTCTCACCCCGATGGAGTTTTGAGAATGTAAAATTTGGGGATGTTACCATATCCACCAATTCTGATCTTGTTCTAATTTCAAGAAATTCTCCATGGCTCGTTCAATTTCTCCATAGAGAAACAACATGATGGCGCATAAACCTTCAAATAGTAATTATATGGTTCTTTTCTATAACTTAATTTTATAAATTAGTTTCAAATAAAATAAATTAAATTGTGAAAATAATTTTACATGGCTTCTCATTTTTCTACTGATGTCATTTTGTTGATATGATCAATGTTGTCGATAACTTTGTCATCATCTAATAGGAGACATTAACACCTTCAAATCACTGAATTTACTTCCTCCAAAAAAACCATAAACTTGTGATACCTCCTAGTATATCATGTATGTGTAAGAGTGATAGATCCCCTTTTTGGAGGTGAAAGGAACATTGAGGACCCTAACAAGTGTTAATGCATTATGCAACAACTCTGACTGATGGAGTTAAATCACTAAAAAATATTTGGAAGGCATATTCCTCCTTGAATGGTTTTGAGAAAATACTTTATTATTCATTGGATACATAATAAACTAGAACAATTTTAATCTAAACATCAGAAATATCATATACATATATGGAGAGAAACCTAGAGTGTAAGTTTTATCTTATTCTTCATCATGGGTTTCATCCTGTAGTGCTTGCACAGTCTAGGTAATTCTGCATGAAACCATAGTTAACTTGGCTAAACTATAGAAAAAATTGCCACAAGGTGATGACATGTTATGATATAAATATATGAAACCTACATTGTTTGACCAACAATGGAAATATCAATTGAAGTGTTAATGAAATCATAGACTATGAATTGAATGACAGTGAAATCTATGTGCAAGTACTGCACAATATTCCATGTACTCCTTTTGCCTATGAACAATCAATTTTCTTTTGTCCAAACATCATATTATATGGATATCTAGATACCTACACCCTACATAATTATTGGTTGCTCCCAAGATTAAGACATATTAAGTATGGATCACTTCTTTTTAGGTCAGAGGAAAATGGAGCATATTGATACTAATAATACATGTTTGATCTACGCCAGTATGCATTTATTCTTCATTCCACATGGCCAACTTGAGCATCTAAAAGGATAATGTGATGCCCCCACGCCACAAAGTGAGAGTATTCAAAATAAAATCGCGGAAGAAAGATTAAAGAAATAGATTACTAGAAAATACAAAAAATTTAAAACCATTTTCATAAAACTGCCAAACAAAAAACCTTTACATATGAGTCTTTTCATGCCCCAAAACACTTACCATGTGCGCCACCAACCTGTTATAAGGAAACGTGTTCCAGAACATATATACATATATCCATCACAACTGTACACAAAAGGGCACACAAGCCAACTGCATGTTGAAGTCAAGTCTACAAAACACCCTCAAAGACCTGAGAGTATAGGGATGACTTTAGGACTCTAACAACAAAAGACACCAAACATCACTTCCAACCTTATCAGCTACTGTCTTTCTTGCTACTCCTCAACTGCTATTGCATGATCTCTACCTCCTCAGGAACATCCACATAAAAAGGGATTTGAGTTAGTTTCACTAAGTATAGAAAAGGTTAAGGGTGGTTTACCGAGGATGACTCCCCGGTCTCCGGGGTCATTAGAGATGACATGGGGATTAGGGTGTCACGGGGATTAGGGTGTCACATTTCCAGAACATATATGCTACTGTCTTTCTTGCTACTCCTCAACTGCTATTGCATGATCTCTACCTCCTCAGGAACATCCACATAAAAAGGGATTTGAGTTAGTTTCACTAAGTATAGAAAAGGTTAAGGGTGGTTTACCGAGGATGACTCCCCGGTCTCCGGGGTCATTAGAGATGACATGGGGATTAGGGTGTCACGGGGATTAGGGTGTCACATTTCCAGAACATATATGCTACTGTCTTTCTTGCTACTCCTCAACTGCTATTGCATGATCTCTACCTCCTCAGGAACAAGTGTTGTGAAACTAACTCAAATCTTTCTTAACTCTTTAACTTATAAGAAACTCAGTGAACCTAAATGAACATATTTTATTTTATGCCCTGATCATATGCAGTGTACTCTACATATGAAGACTTGTAGCGAACTATGATCCCACCGTACAAGACTTATCTTAAAACCCGAGAAGCTAAGTGTGGTGAAGCGTTCAAAGCATACATCATTAACTAAACAAAAGCAATTACTAACAGCGGATTACTGAAAATCACTAAAAATTAAAACATTTTTCAAAGAGATCCAATCATAGGAAAACTCCATCAACAAGAACGAATGTATTACATTTACATCCTGGTTCATAAGTACATATCTTGTACCATCTCTTCTCGAGGGTTACACCATCACCTGCCTTGTTAAAAGCTAAACACAAACAACATAAGAACCTCGAGGTATCAAGCCAAAATCTCAAAATGATTTATTAAAAGCACTAACTATTAACTCCGAGGACCTGAGAGTACATAGATGACACATAGGACTTGTATCTACAAGACACGACAGACAGTATAGTCAACCTGAGCTGTCACTGTTGTCCCTACTGCTGTTGAAGTTCTTCCTCTACAAGATGTTCTCAATCTCCTCCGTGCTTGTCCACCTAAAAATGTTGGATCCCACAGGGGTGAGACAATTGAAAATTGCCCCAGCGAGAGATATAACTCTCCACGAGAAACATTATTATTGAAGTTTATAATATAAATGTGAGCAGAGGATAAGAAGTTTAGATCATTATCATCTTTAAGTATTGCAACTATCTATGATAGAGCATTAAATCATATATTCTTTTTCTAAGGAATAGGAAGAACATGTATATCATTTATCTATTGTATTAACTCAATATCCCATTCGTTTCTCATGATACTCATTACTTTGTTATGTCACCCATGACTCATTCTTGTTTCTATCTGTTGACTTTAGCCAATCTGCTAAATAGATATTGGTTTATACTGGACATGAGAGTGTGTTGGGTTTTAGGGGAGACAGAGAAGGCAGCGGAAACAAAAAAAAATTCTCCCCAACCCATACCGAGGAAACGCGTCAACGTCTATATAATAGGAAAGGATGGTTTGCGGAATCATACCTTGTCCTGAGGCTTGCTCGGCGACAATACCTCGCGCAATGCGCGGTCTTCAACTCCGGACTTTGACGGTGTCTGTGCAGCTCCTGGTCGCACCGGGACTGACAACTCCTACTCGAACCGGACTGTCGGATGACAGTTGTCCTCCTAAGAGGCAGTGTCCTCCCGCCTCTGTAGTAGTCCACACTGACCACCTGGAACTCCACACTCCTTGTCCCACAAGGAAGTGGAAGGAGTCGCACCGTCCTGTTGACGTACTAGTCGCCAACACGCTCTCCTGCCTCCTATTGCAACTGCAGTTGTCCTTCCCTTGCTGCACCTCCCTTTTGCGGGAAGCACTTGCTTGGGCTCTCTCACGGTTACCAAAACCAGAGAGAAAGAAAACTTGCAGAGCAACTAGTTGCACTGAGCTGTACTTTGAGAAGCCCCCAATACCCCTATATATATAGGAGGGTCATGGGACAGGGTTCTCCATCCTGGGCAATGCAGGACTAAAGCAGGAGTAGATGGGTTCGAGAATTTTCCACAAAAAGCAACCGGTTCGCAACTTGAAATGATCGGTTCACAACTGAACCGATCGGTTCGGCCATTGAGCCGATCGGTTGGACCTGAGCCGATCGTTTGGGGCACTCCAACCGATCGGTTGGTGCCCCGAACCGATCGGTTCATGGTCCTAATCCGGCTCAAAAAGACTTTCCTTGTTTCTTTCCCAATTGGTATCGAATACCAATATTATTCCCAATCCAATTGGGCAATTTGAAACCAAAGGAAAATTCTTGCCGACATGACTTTTCCCAACTGGTCGGTTGCACCAGTTGAGCCGATCGGTTCAACCCTTGAACTGGTCGTTTCAACCTGGGCATGAGCCGATCGGCCTGGACACTGCAGCCGACCGGTTCAGCAACCTCAGCCGACCGGTTCATCACATGAACCGATCGGTTGGGAGCATAGGTTGGGCAAAATCAGTCAATTGCGATTTCAATCAATCTGATACTCCAATCAAAGCGTCCAACACCTTGAACCATACAATGTTGAGCCATCGACTGATTGAGTGTTTAATTGAACTACTAAACTCCTTTTGTAATCAATCTAAACATTGCTTTGTGGACAAAACTCCTCTTCTAGGTTAAATCCTATGTGTGTGACCCTTCAGGTCCATTTCACGTTGGCAGTGAAAGTCCATAACACTTATGACTTCACAAGCAAAGAGCGGTGCCTAGTCACACATCAGTGCTACCCAAGTGAAAGTAGAAAGTTGGAGAACAACTTTCATCCTACAATCTGTGAATTGTGTTACAGCGAATGTATAATTCCTTTGTCACTGATATCCCGAATGAACTCGAGGCATGGAACAATCATCCTGTCAACATTCATTCACTTCCTTGATCTCAGAGTAGACTGGAAGAGATATGTATGACATCAGTATCACATACTGATTCACACATGCGTGCACGCCTTTCTCAATCCTACTCATCAAGTGGCCATGGATATCATACTCCCTCAGGAGGGACAAATCCCATATCTATCACTCACCCCTCAAAAGCCCCGTGTGTCAAAGCCACCCAATCATCACCTTTATAACAACCCATGTTTCAGGACTGCGTTTGATGATGTCAAAGTGTGCCCAACGACATGTGTTGAGTGCAGTGATTTCAGGTCTAAGAATCACACTCACCACCATCACTGTGAGTACTGACTGTGACTACCATCTCATGGTTCCATGTGTCAAACTCACGGTGGGTCTGTCTGGTACACTTGTTCTCTAACAAGTACCTATGTGTTTGGTTTGATATCTCCATATCATGACTAATGAGATTCTGTCATCAACCAACACCACAATCTAGTCTTGTGTGTCATTGTTGTCTATCTACCTTCCACAATGACATCCGGCTAGGGACATAACAAGAATGTACAAACTCTTAGAATCTGGATGATCTCATCGTTCAGGTCATGAACCTGAAGGCATACGTCATTGAGTACTGTCATTCTCTAGACATTCAATCTGTTCTATCACTATCTCATATGACTGAACCAGAAAGAATTGGACACTCTCCTTTGATATTTATCAAATCAATCTTAATGTATCCCACCAATCATCCCATGATTCGCTCTCAGGGCATACATACCAACAGACTCCCACTTGCACTGTGAGCCAATCACTTTTGAATCATATTCATAGTGATTTTCAAACATGTCCCACATGTTATTGTGCTCTTAGTGCGAACATAGTGAGTAATGACAACACCTTGCCAAAGTCAGTATAAACTGCATGTCTCTCATCTCTTCGCTGTACGTCGCATGTATGAGATAGAGTTGCCGTAATATGCGATCTAGTATTCCATTGCTAACATTTAGCCACATTGCATGATCAAGGATTCCAGACTTATCATCAATGAGTGGAATATAAGTTCATCTCATGAACTTCCAGATCCACATAGTATCTACTACTGTTTACTAACACATAGATACTCGGCATTTCCCTTTTAAATGGCTTTATTGGAACATTTCCAATTATCAACAAACTTTCACTTTTATACATCTTATGTATATATGTTGCGATTAATTTTCTGTCCTTTCGGAAGTTCGCATCAATGTAACTCTTTACATCGAACTCTTCCTTATCTCCATAGAACTAGTACTTCACAAGCACTTATCAAGTTCTCATGGTATTCCAGTAACCCTTACTGGAAATAGACAGCCATCCACTCATCATGTCACACATGCGAGTTATCAGGATGAGCACATCATATTGCCATGTCCTATATACAAGATGATGAATGCATTTTATTCTTTCCATGTCATACATGCAAGATAATGGGATGATTACATACATGATAGATCCATATCTATTCTTAGTGTTCCCATTCTTCATAAGAATTGGACACTTGGCCTTGGGATACTAACTCCATGTAACATGGACAAGTTTTCTCCCACTGAATCTGTGCATACTGAACACTTCAGTACAGATTGCCAATGTATGCTCTCTCTTTCCAGGTCAAGAGATTTTCGAGAACTATCTCTATAGATCTCTATTCCTATCACATAGGAAACATTTCTATCTTCCTTAAAGATAATTTCCACATTTGGATTCCAATCTAGAACATTTCCATTTCACATCAATATGTGGAATGTGAACACGCTCCCACTAAATCACAGATCCCTTCTTTATCTTTGACATATCAGTCAAACCCTTTGACTATATCATCAAAATAAAGATCCAATTTTGAGTTTCTTGTACTCAATCAATCACATTGATTAGTCCATTGTAACTTATAGACTTCATTTGCATTAGTGGATTCATAAACCTTATAGGCTGTGTCACGTACACATCCTGGTTTTATTCCTCATAGGAATGCGGTTTTAGTATCCATATGCCAAATGTCTTAGCAATTAAGTTGCAATCAACAAGCATCATTGACGTGTATTTTACTACGCGCTTAAACGCAAGTATACGCGTCGAGTAATATAGGCCTTGTGAGGCCCGAGTCGAACTCAGGGATACGTGAATTATTGGGGACTTTTACTAACTAATCGCAATCAGCTAGACCGATTAACAAAGTAGGGTTTTGTTGTTCAAATTAAAAAGAAAATAAAAATCAAACAAAGAAAACAATCGATTAAAGGTTAATTTAATCAATTCAAAAGGATATCTTTAGGATGGCGGTTTCACCGCGGGTCAACATTGTATTAGGTTTCATATAATTCCTCACACTTCTCTCTCTATCCGGGTAGGGGCCTGAAATGAGAATTACCCACTGTCGTGGTGTAATTCACTACTTAGGTTTAGGTTGATTCCACCGTCATAGTAATCATTCCCCTAAACTAAGCGCATTAAAAACGGTCTCTCAGTTCCCACCATTAATTTTACAACTCCTTTATCAAGGGTTTTATTAATTAATGTAGATTTCATCTCTTTTCAACCGTTAATCCTTCTGTCGAAGTGATTAAGAGTATTAAGTTATTATTATGGTGATCAAGCATAACAATAGAAATGGAGAAAACGAATCTATACCACAGATTTGAGAGAAAAATATGAATTATTGATATAAAAATGTCATACAATGCATTCCCGGGCTACTCCCGGTCCTAAAGATTGAGGGTTTTAGCCTCTCATGTTCATCTCACACGAATACATGGTAGAAATTGGGGAATTCATAAGAAAAACGGGAAATAAGTGGGAAAACCCCTGAACGGAGAAGAACCGGTGGATCCTTGGCGTAAAACACGAGCTTCCCCACCTGTCGGTGGTGGAAATCGTCTTCGGCAGCGTCCGAATCACCCAGGATGAGCTTCTGACCTCCGTTCTCCTTTTTCTCCTCCTCGGCACTCATGCAATCCAAAAATGAGATCCTCCTCTCGTGTGGGCGGCCGTCATTAGGTATAAGTCCCTAATTAGGTCGTCAAATAACAACAGCCGTCCGATCGAGATCAAAACAGATCGAACGCATATCTGCCGACGTCGATACCATCGACGCGGCTCGATGGTATCGACGCAGCGGATTAGCGGCAGCTTTCCTTTCTTTTATTCTGAGCGCCTGTGGTGATCTCGATACCATCGACTTGGGCGTCGATGGTATCGACTCCTGTAGCGTCGGTTTTGTCTTCTAGCGACGCTGTAGCTCTCCTTGTGTCGATGTCATAGACTTTTATCGATGGTATTGACTGCATCCTCGCCAGCAACCTGAAGTGATCTCGATGCCATCGACTTAGGTGTCGATGGTATCGACTCTGTATTGCTCTTCTCGGCTGACAACCTGTGGCTTGGTCGATGGTATCGACTTCCGTCGATGGTATCGACGGAAGTAGATAGTTTTTCCTGAAATTTCACAACAAGACCAAGTAAATCCACACAATTTATAATAAGATGATAAATGATGCTCACAATAGTAAAACAAAGGGGATTTGATATAATATGATGGCAAAGACCAAATTAAGTGAATTATGCAATATTATCAATGAAAATGAGTAATTAGAGCACAAAACACATATGAAATAGGTCTATAAATGCGACTCAAAATCATCGCATCAAACTCCCCTAAGCTTAAACATTGCTCGCCCTCGAGCAACTAATCCTTAGAATAGAATTGCAGATGTCAACTAAAAATCAACACATCACCCCACATTCCACATGACTCCCACTGAACGTTCTCAAACCGGCCTTTCCTAATCACAGAACAGTAATTACCCTACAGGCGACAATAATCATCAATAAGAAAAATTATCCTTCAAACCGATGTACACTATCACATAAGGCAGTTAACATAATAAGGTTCGCCGATTCAGCATTGGTGCATCTTGTGATCTCCTACACTACGTTTCTCTCCCTAACTACCATCTACATGGAAGCAGTTCTCCTGATAAACATGAGTGAGGAGAAAATCACGGTGGCCTACCAATCCGAGCAACGGGTGGATGGAATGGGTGGTTCATGGAAGAATTTGGAAGTATTACACAGTTTCAAAATGCATAAAACAAAATGCCCTAAATGATGTGAATGCACATTAAAAATGCCCTAATGCCTATAATTGGGTGGAATGATGCATGCACTAACCTTCCACCTCAAAAAGAGATAGAAATCTAATTAAGCCACATCATGTACTCAATTTCCTTGTTATGCAAGTGATATCATGTTCCTTTCTCCCTCTTATTCCATTTCCTTCTAAATTCTCTCTTTTTTTTTCTTTTCTCAATTTTTTCAGATTTTCAGAAATTTTTTTTTCTCTTAGCCCACATATCCATAATTGCTTAGAGATACATGTGTTAGGCTATTTTCTTCATGATTGGAAATCTTTGTACTATTTCGAGGGTATGGAACAATTTAGATCACTTTTTAAGACAACCTGAGGTACATGGTGTACTTAAGCATGAAAATCATGAAAGTCATGAGTGCAACTACATGGCATGCACCTAAAGGTAGTGTGCATGAATCACTATATTTTTTTTTATGCAAAAGTATGAAAATAACAATGCAAATCCTATCTACATGCTATGCACGCAAGAAGGAATTAAAACTATACTTTACTTCCAATTCTTTGGTAGATTATGGAAAAATATGAAGTGGAATGATCACAAGATTAAGTTACTGAACCTTAGAAAAATATCATGTGTCCCTCCTTACTGACATGTGTAGTAGTTCAAAGGGTTCTTTCTCTTATATCCAATTAAGGTCTCATTACCATTTGATTAGGTTAGGCTCAAACAACCGTTACTATCCACTTTTCGTGAGTCAGCGTGGGTATGGGTGTGACATATTGCTTTAGAGTTGACATAATCAATCATTTTCATAGGACAAGTTTCCCAAGGACAACCAAGTCAAGCTATCCAAAAGACACAAAAAAATTTTAAATTCCCTTAAATTTCCCATGAAAACAGCGAGATGACAATTTTTAAGACATCCACGATTACACTAGATAGATGTGGATCCTAAACAAACTAAAATTGCAAGAACAAATAACAAAGAAAAAACTAAAAACAACTAAAGAAAAGATAAAAGATAGAGCTGTTCCAGCCACCCCCCTAAGCTTGAATTTGACTATGGCCTCATAGTCAAAAACCAACTTAAGGGTGGAACAGTGATACCCTGATCAATCCTGCGGAGGCGGTGGTGGGTATTGCGGTGCCGTAGGATCCCAAGACGGGTACTCCCCCTGGAAGCTTGGATCATATTGGGTCCTCGGCGGAGGCTGTGGATAGCCTCCAAAGTAGTATTGACTCCAGTAATGGTCGAAGAAAGGCTCCTGTTGCATCTCTATCCGCTGCAACCGGTTGTGCATTTGCTCTTGGTTGGCGAGGATGAGCCGCTCGTTCTTGAACATAGCCCGTTGATTTTCAAGTAGCCGGCTCGTAGTCTCGTGGACGCCGGTATACATAGCCATGTGCTGCTGCTGAGTCTGCTGGATGTCCTGCAGCATGGTGTACATCCCTTGCATGGAGTAGGGATCCGCAGCTGGTTGCTCTTACTGTGGTGATGGTGGCGGGGGCTGAGATGATGAAGAAGCACCCGGATGCATCCTAGGACGCTTCCGTGGTGCCACACGTGCTCGAAGAGGTGTGAAAGCCTCCTCTTCCTCTGCAGCCTCGCCTTCTTGCTCGTCACCTCCGCCTTCTTCCTCGGAGGACTCGATGGCTATGATTGGCCACCGGAAGTGCTGCTTGCCCTCTATGTTGAAGTCGTCGTCCGGTAGGGAGCTCTCCTGATAAGCTTGGTTGACGTGGCAATGAGCGTACGCCAACCCGTCCCGGAGAAGAATGAGGTTTGAACGGTGCAAGTGTTGCACGTTCACCTTGCTCCTCGTAGAGATCGGAGTCATGGACTGAAAGTTCAGCCCCAATTAAAGTGCCAACTTGGTGACAAGACCACCAAAATGGATTGGAGCCTTCCTTGTGCTCCTCTTCACCGCCAGGACGCGTTGTAGCCACAACGCCCCCCAGTTGCATGGTTGACGCTTCAGGAGTGCGTAAAGGAAGAACAGGTCACTCTCCTGAAACTTGCTCAAAGCAAGATCACTTCGAGCGAAGAATGTCAAGCTCAACATCCTATGCAAGACCCGGACGAACGGGTGCTCAAAATCTGCTACCGCTGCATTGTGGTAGCTCACGATCTTCCCCGCCGGCACTGTAACTAGCTCGGAGAAGATCTTTGCATAGTCGGTGCGGGAGTCCGGCCTTCGGTGATCATGTGGAGAGTGGAACCAGTTGAAGATTTGATTGAACTGGACCAGTGTGAGATTGTAGTTGTTGTTGAAGAGTCGGAAGGACACCCTTCCCTTGATCCATTCCCGGTCCGATGCTACCACGTCGTTTGGTACGACGTAGACGTCGAGAGACACCATGAACTCCGCCACCAGTTCCTTGTAGGTGGGCCATTCACCGAAAAACGGCTGCCCATCCGCATGATACTGCAGCTCGTCAGGGCGTAGGCTTCTGCTGGTGTTGCGTGCTTGTCCATGAAGCACATAGGCCAAGTTGGCCTCGAATCCCAACTCCTAGATCATGCCCCGGTCCACATACCGGGTGGGCTCGAACATTTGCTTCATTATCTCCTCGTAGACCTTCCTCACCTCCATGTTGGCATGAATTAGGCATGGACGAGGGATGGAAGCGGTTGGGGGAGGAACAAACTCCTCGATCTCCATAGGGTGTGCGTTGAGGACGACGCTCCGGCAACGTGCACCATGGTTGCGAGAAGATGGGATTAGAAGAAAAGAGCTCGGTGAAGATGGAGAAGAAATTCTCCGCTCGATGAAGATCTCCGCTCGATGACACTTCTCTTCAGTCTTGGAGGGCTCGGGGGAGTGCTCGGCGCAAAGGAGGATACTTGCTCTGAAGGTGTGACGTCAAATGACGTTGCAAGTCCCCTTAAATAGGCTTGATCGGTGCCCCTGTTGACCCGTCAATACCATCGACGCGGGTCGATGGTATCGACACATCTCGTGGGTAGCCGCCTCCCTCACGAGTATCGACGGCTGACGTTTGCTGGATCGAGAAACCCGGATTGCTGACGGGTCGATACTATCGACGGAAGTCGATGGTATCGACGCAGCACCCGGATCGCTGACGTGGCTGTTGCGATCGTCGTCGATGTCTGTGTGCGGATCGGTGACATGTCCGTCGATACCATCGACTTGCTTTTATTGCGACACCGCCGTTGTGTTGCATTCAACCTGTGATGATGTCGATACCATCGACGAGGCCGTCGATGGTATCGAGTTGACTGAGCAAAATTCGTATGAATATCTCCAGAGATCTCGATGGTATCGACTGGGGTGTCGATACCATCGACACTTTTATTGCGACCTGTCTGTGACCATGTCGATACCATCGACGGGGGTATCGATAGTATCGACGCAGTGCGATTTTTGCTGGTGTCAACCTGAACCCATGTCGATACCATCGACGAGTGTGTCGATGGTATCGACCCTGCCTGTGCCTGCACATTCAACAAACGGATCAAGGTATCATTTTTAAACTAAAATTTAAATGAAATAAAAGCAATCTATGACTAAAATTAAACTATCCTAATGTACCGATGGTTGGGTTGCCTCCCAACAAGCGCCCTTCTTTAGCGTCTTAGGCTAGACGTCTTCCCTTCATCTCATTCATGCACAAGTGAAATGAGTTTGACCTCATTCACTTTCCTCTTGTAATTCTCACCAAAATACAACTTCAAGTGTTGCCCGTTCACCAAGAATGTGGCATCTCCATCACGCACGAGAATCGCTTCGTGCGGTCTCACTTCTTCCACCTCGAAGGGTCCACTCCACCGGGATTTCAGCTTCCCGGGATGCAGTTTGAGACGGGAGTTGAACAATAGAACGATGTCTCCCTTCTTGAACGTTCGCATCTCAATATGGCGATCGTGGATCAACTTTGTGCGCTCCTTGTAGATGCGGGCATTCTCATATGCCGTCATGTGTAGCTCATCCAATTCATTCAATTCAAACATCCTTTTTCTCCCGGCCTCATCATAGCGCAAGTTCAGCCTTCTTAGCGCCCAATGGGCCTTGTGCTCCAATTCCACCGGAAGGTGGCAAGCCCGGCCATACGCCAGCCTAAAAGGCGTGGTGCCTATAGGTGTTTTGTACGCCGTTCGATAAGCCCAAACCGCGTCCGGTAGCAATACACTCCAATTGTTCCTTGTGGATGCTACGGTCCTTTCTAAAATATTCTTGATTTCTCTATTTGATACCTCCACTTGTCCTTGCGTCTGTGGATGATATGGGGTGCCGATGTTGTGCTTGACCCCATATTTCTTTAAAAGTGTCGCCAATTTCTGATTTTGAAAATGTGTGCCTCCGTCACTTATGATCATTCGGGGAATCCCGAACCTGCAGAAAATGTTCTCTTTGACAAACCTGCACACTACATTCGAATCATTAGTCCTTGTGGGGATTGCCTCCACCCACTTCGACACATAATCTACAGCAAGTAAGATATAAAGATTTTAATTTGAGGACACAAAGGGTCCCATGAAGTCAATGCCCCATAAATCAAATACCTCAACTTCCTGAAATACATTCAGGGGCATTTCTTGTCTCCTTGAGATGTTACCTGCGTGCTGGCACGGGTCACATTGCCTAACAAAATCATAAGCATACCGGAACAAAGTGGGCCAATAAAGGCCGCTCTCCAACACCTTGGTTGTTGTCCGTGAGCTAGTATGGTGTCCTCCTGTAGGCGACGCATGACAGTGGTGGAGAACACTCTCGTACTCCACCTCCGGCACGCACCTGCGAAGAATACCATCCCTGCACTGCTTCAAGAAAATCGGGTCATCCCAAAAATAATATCTCAATGAATGAAAGAATTTCTTTTTCTCTTGATAGGACCAATCCTCCGGGATGATCCCGCAAGCCAAATAATTCACAATTTCCGCAAACCATGGTTCTTTAGAATCAATTTTTAAAAGTTATTCATCGGGAAAGGTCTCGGTAATGGGTATGTGCAAACCTTGTTCATCAACCCTCTCTAACCTAGACAAGTGGTCAGCCACCACATTTTCAATTCCCGACTTGTCCTTGATTTCAATATCGAATTCTTGTAGGAGCAAAATCCACCTAATTAGTCTAGGCTTCGCATCCTTCTTCTCCATCAAATACTTTATTGCAGCGTGATCAGTCCACACAACCACCTTAGAACCCACTAAGTACTGCCGAAATTTTTCAAAGGCGAACACGACAGCCAGTAACTCCTTTTCCGTGGTTGTGTAGTTCAATTGAGCATCATTAAGCATTTTTGAGGCGTAAAAAATCACAGCAGGCTTGTTATCTACCCTTTGCCCCAAAACAGCTCCCACAGCATAATCAGACGCATCACACATCAACTCGAATGGCTTTGTCCAATCCGGCGTTTGAACAACCGGAGCTGAAATCAACTTTTCCTTCAAAACCTCGAATGCGTGAAGACATTTCTCATTGAAATCAAAAACTGCGTCTTTTTCCAACAATTCTGATAATGGCTTTGCGATTTTTGAAAAATCCTTGATAAATCACCGATAAAACCCGGCATGTCCTAAAAAGCTTCTCACCCCTTTTACAGAATTTGGTGGGGGTAGCTTAGAAATCACCTCAATTTTTACGGGGTCTACCTCAAGACCCTTGCTAGACACCTTGTGTCCTAGCACAATTCCTTCCGTCACCATCATGTGACATTTCTCCCAATTGAGGACCAAGTGTGTGTCCTCGCACCGCTGCAATACCTTATCTAAGTTATAAAGACATTCATCAAAAGATGCTCCATACACCGAGAAGTCATCCATGAAAACTTCAAGACACCGCTCCACCATGTCAGAGAATATGGCGAGCATGCAGCGTTGAAAAGTCACCGGCGCATTGCATAAACCAAACGGCATACGACGGTAAGCAAACGTCCCATAGGGACATGTAAACGTAGACTTCTCTTGATCCAAAGGATCAATAGAAATCTGGTTGTACCCCGAATAGCCATCTAGAAAACAAAAATGCGACCGACCAGTTAGACGTTCCAAAATCTGATCGATAAATGGCAATGGAAAATGATCTTTAAGAGTTGCGGCATTCAATCGGCGGTAGTCAATGCAAACACGCCACCCGGTTACACTTCGGGTGGTGACAGGTTCATTCAAAAGATTTGTAGTGACAGTGATTCCCCCCTTTTTAGGGACTACCTGTGTGGGACTCACCCACGTCGAATCGGATATGGCATAAATGATCCCTGCAGCAAGAAGCTTTATGACTTCCTTCTTGACAACCTCCATCATGCTTGGATTTAGACGTCTTTGAGGCTGTATGACTGGCTTGGCTCCCTCCTCGAGCCGTATCTTGTGTTGACAAAGTGTAGGGGATATCCCCTTGATGTCCGCCATAGACCACCCAAAAGCTCCACGGTGGTTCTTGAGCACTATCAGTAGTTGCTCCTCCCCATCCGCACTCAAGTATGCAGATACAATCACTGGTAACTTGTCCTCCTCAGCTAGAAAGACGTACTTCAGATGCGGGGGCAATGGCTTCAACTCCAGATCAGGTGGGCAAATAAGAGATGATTGTAGCAGTGGGGGCAGTGTACCCAAATCTTCATAGTGCCTCGTGTAGAAACATGGAAGCATTTGAAGCATTTTGGCGCACTCCTTGAGTGAAGTACTCCGCATCCAATCATAAGTGACATTTAGAAAATACGCCTCCAAAGGCAGTTCCGGATATGCATCAAAGACGGAAGTAATAATCACATCATCCTCCCACAAAGGTGGAATGTCCTCATTCTCATCATTTGGAAACCCAACAACCTTGCATAAAGAGACAACTTTCGTTTGCTCCATAAGGTCCACCGCTAAGGTCCCATTATCTATCCTGCTCATCACATGAGCCATATCCAAAAATGGCTTCCCAAGACAAAGTGAGATATTGTGTTCCACATGCTTCACCATGTTGCACTGTGCTTTTGCTTTAGTGGATGCATTGCTATGGGGCATGACCATCTCAAAGCGATCATCCGCAATGCCCAAGGTCAAGCGACCTCTCCCCATCTCCAAGATCATATCAGCTGTAGCTTGGAATGGGCGACCAAGTAGTAACTCATTGCCGTGCTCGTCCTGCATTTCCATAACGACGAAATCAGCCGGAAAAACAAAGCGGTCTACCTTTACCAAAACATCCTCACAGATTCCATACGGTTTCACCACTGAATTATCGGCCAATTGGATGGTCATGTTGCTTGGCCTTGACTCTTTCAATCCAAGTTTCTTGAATGTATAAAGGGGCATCAGATTTATGCTTGCCCCGGAATCACAAAGTGCCTCGCTAAATTTGAACTTCCCGATAAAACAAGAAATATTAAAACAACCGGGGTCCTGTCTCTTTGGCGGCAAAGTGCCCATAATAAAAGCACTCACTTGCTCCTTCAATACCACAACCTCAGTGTCGGGTATTTTCCTCTTCTTTGTGATTACATCTTTAAGAAATTTCCCATAAGACGGTATTTGCTCAATTACCTCTAGCAAAGGAATATTCACTGATAACTTCCTAAAGCTGTCCAAAAATTTCTTAAACTGTGCATCCACCTTTCTTGCTTTTGCACTATTGGGATAGGGGACCGGAACAGTATGTGCCCTTTGGTGAGGTGGCACATAGGGAGTTAATTTATGTGGTTCCTCCTCAGTGGCTTGTTCTTCCTTACCATCTTCAGCTATGTCCTCAGTTTGCTCTATGACAGGTGCGGGCTGCTCTTTGACTGTTGCTTCTTCAACTGTGTCCTGCGGTGTGCTTGTGTCATCCGCCCTTGGATTTAACACTTTCTTACCGCTCCTCAATAAGATGGCCTTGGCCTGTTGGTTTCCCCCGGGAACATTGGTGTTCCCCGGAAAACCCAGATGTGCCGGCTTCTTCAAGCTTGCAATCTCGACTGCCATCTGCGCCATGGAAGTCTCTATAGTTCTCATTTGAGCCCCGTGGCTCTGCAACGTCTGCCCAAACTGGTTCATGTATTCACCTTGTTGCTTTATTTGCTGCCCAAAAGTGTTCATCAACTCTTGATTTTTCTTTATGACTTGATTGAGCAACTCCGTGCTCTTATCCTCCGTGACCGGTGCAGGCTTGGCGTCCGGATCCTGCAGAAAATTGTTTGGATCCTTCCATGAAAATTTCTTATCCTTCCGCCATGAATAATCATTATTCCTGTACCCTTGTTGTTGCCTCATATACTTGACCTGAGCCTCATCCTCAGACTCATTGTCTTCCTTCTGCAGCAACTTCTTTGCGAGAAGATCCATCTTCTCATTCAACTCTCTCATTGCCTTTGACTCACTGACAACTCTTGCTTGCTCAACTGGGCCTCTTTCTCTTTCTCCCCAAGATTGCTTTCATGCCATATTCTTCAGTATTTCCCAGCATCTTGTATCAGTGTTATTTAAGAAAAATCCGGAGCCATCCGAGTCCAAATTGCTTCTATCATGCTCAGAGAGAGCAAAGTAGAAGATCTTCACTTGGGTTTCCTTGTCCAATCCATGATGTGGACATCTCCTCAACATGACCTGGAATCCCTCCCAAGTCTCAGAATAAGTTTCACCCGCATGTTGGGTGAAATTGTGAATCTTCCTGATCATATCATTGGTCTTCTCAGGAGGGAAGAACCTCTCGAAGAAAACCTCTACCATGTGATCCCATGATTCAACAAACTCGTCGTCGAGGTTATGAAGCCACTCTCTTGCTACTCCAGCCAAGGAACTCGGGAATAACTTGAGGTAGAGCACATCCTGTGGAAATCGATCTATCTTCACCATATCACAATTTTCAACAAACTGACTCATGTGTGCCACTGGATCTTCATTTTTCAGTCCGTGAAATGCATTTGATTTAACCAGGTTAATCAATGCTGGATCGATCTTGTAGGTTGGAATGTTTAGCCCCTGTTTCTTTATAGGCCCCTTTGATGCCGAGGAAGAAGATGCCTTGATCTTCTCCCATATTGTCTGTGCTTCAGCCATTGCTTCTTCTTGTTCTTGCTCGGATTCAGAATTTATATCACTTTGGTGCTCCTGCTCGTTGCAGTCCTCATCCTCTGGTCCCGCAGATGGAACCTCAGGTGTGCGATTCGCGTAGTCGGTACTACGCGTATGTACCATGCAAAGTACCTGAAATATGAAAATCGGGGTTCAGTACAATGCTTTGAACGAGTAAACACAATTATAGAGAAATATAGGAATTTTTAAAATTGTTTTAAAAGAAAATAAAAAAAATGTGGCCTAGAGTGGCCGCTCTTAGCACTCAAAGTGCCAATAATTCGCCGTATCCCCGGCAACGGCGCCAAAAACTTGGCGTGTATTTTACTACGCGCTTAAACGCAAGTATACGCGTCGAGTAATATAGGCCTTGTGAGGCCCGAGTCGAATTCAAGGATACGTGAATTATTGGGGACTTTTACTAACTAATCACAATCAGCTAGACCGATTAACAAAGTAGGGTTTTGTTTTTCAAATTAAAAAGAAAATAAAAATCAAACAAAGAAAACAATCGATTAAAGGTTAATTTAATCAATTCAAAAGGATATCTTTAGGATGGCAGTTTCACCGCGGGTCAACATTGTATTCGGTTTCATATAATTCCTCACACTTCTCTCTCTATCCGGGTAGTGGCCTAAAATGAGAATTACCCACTGTCGTGGTGTAATTCACTACTTAGGTTTAGGTTGATTCCACCGTCGTAGTAATCATTCCCCTAAACTAAGCACATTAAAAATGGTCTCTCAGTTCCCACCATTAATTTTACAACTCCTTTATCAAGGGTTTTATTAATTAATGTAGATTTCGTCTCTTTTCAACCGTTAATCCTTCTGTCGAAGTGATTAAGAGTATTAAGTTATTATTATGGTGATCAATCATAACAATAGAAATGGAGAAAACGAATCTATACCACAGATTTGAGAGAAAAATATGAATTATTGATATAAAAATGTCATACAATGCATTCACGGGCTACTCCCGGTCCTAAAGATTGAGGGTTTTAGCCTCTCATGTTCATCTCACACGAATACATGGTAGAAATTGGGGAATTCATAAGAAAAATGGGAAATAAGTGGGAAAACCCCTGAACGGAGAAGAACTGGTGGATCCTTGGCGTAAAACACGAGCTTCCCCGCCTGTCGGTGGTGGAAATCGTCTTCGGCAGCGTCCGAATCACCCGGGATGAGCTTCTGACCTCCGTTCTCCTTTTTCTCCTCCTCGGCACTCGTGCAATCCAAAAATGAGTTCCTCCTCTCGTGCGGGCGGCCGTCATTAGGTATAAGTCCCTAATTAGGTCATCAAATAACAACAGCCATCCGATCGAGATCAAAACAGATCCAACGCATATCTGCCGGCGTCGATACCAAAATCATCGCATCAATCATCCTTCTCAAAATGTTATCCATGTGTCTTAACACTTAAGACTCATCTGCACTTATGGATATAATCCAATGAGTGCTACCATCAAGGTCATACCTTATGGTTCCCATGGAAGTCATTTAGGATATAATGATTTTAAACCATAACTCAAGATTCGGTTCCTCATATTCATCTTGATAGTTGACTCATCACATGAACAACTCATCACATAGATAATTGAGGTGTATCTGTTAAAGATATAAGAACTCACAACCCTTGTGATTCTTAATTTCCTTTATTAGTGTGGGGTATTCTTTTATTAAGAAGAATTCAACTATTTGATAATCATTCTCTAACTTCTCAGAGTATGATTCCTTCTTGATTCAGACATCACCATGCCTTAATCATGAGTTCACTATGATACACTATCATAATCACTCATAAGGATCTCAAACATTTGGTCCAAGTATTTCATTCATTGATCTCATAAAGAATTAATACTTTACCAAATTTGTACTTCATTTATGATAATCTTGAACACTTCAAGATATTCATATTGATATTTCTCTAAACACCATTTGAAGTATTAGCATTTATTCCAATAGGTATGTAAATACATCACATGTATTATACCTAATAGGACAATCACTCTCCCACTACATTAGTGAAGATTGATCAATCATGTCTAAGATATTCTTGTCCCTTAGTGGTTCTCTAACCAAAAGAGTCTAGTTTTATCCATCACATGGAAACTAGAAATGAATTTCTCATGATTAATGCTAATTAAATTGTTTGAGTTATCTATAACTTTTATGTATCGTCTTATCTTATGCATATCAAATATCACAAGATAAATAAGGCATTGCCACAAAGATCACATTGAAACATCTCTTTATTAATTGCCATCATTGTCATACAATATGCAAAAATAAAGTGTTTCTATCTATTGGCAAGTATGAAATAGCAGTTCATAACTGTATTACATGCCTTATTGGCTGAAAATAAACTAAAGTATTCCTATCTATAAAGGCAACACTTGCCCCAAGTAAGAATGCTTTACACTTTACCTCTTGGTATCATATACCTCAAAAAGTGTTACAAGTTTGTTTACATGACACCTTTAAGTAGAGGCTTCAGTCGCCTCCTTCTTCTTTTGTTCTTCCAGGTAGAGAGGACAATTCCTTTTCCAATGTCCTGGCTTTTGACAATGGTGGAAATTTCCTTTCTTTGTCACGCCTCCCTTGGCCTTGAGAGCTGAAGATGGCTTGGACTCCTGGCTAGCTTCAGAACCTTTCTTAGCTTTGCCCTTGCCCTTGCGCTTGGACTTGCCTTTCTTGCTCGTGATCACCATCACAGACTTAGGCTTGTCCTTCTTCATCTGTAACCCGGCTGTCCTCAACATGCCCAACAACTCTGACAGTGGCCTATCAAAGTTGTTCATGTTGTAGTTCATCACAAACTAACTGTAAGATTCTGGCAACGATTGCAGTATCACGTCAGTAGCCAACTCTTGGCTCAGTGGAAATCCCAGTCTCTGCAGGTTCTCCACATACCCAATCATTTTGAGTGTGTGAGGACCAACTGGATCTCCTTCTGTCATGACGCACTTGAACAATGCCCTAGAAACATTGTACCTCTCTTGCCGTGCCTGATCTTCATACATGTTCCTGAGATGCAGAATCATCTCTATGACACCCATGTTCTCATGTTGCCTCTGCAACTCATGGTTCATTGAACATAGCATCAAGCACTTTGCATCAATGGCATCATCAGAATGCTTCTTGTAAGCATCCCTTTCTGCCTTTGGTGCATTAGGAGCGGGTTCCTCTGGAATTGGAGTATCCAAGACATAGATCTTGCGCTCTTGAGTGAGAACAATTCTCAATGTCCGATACTAGTCATGGAAGTTCGTCCCATTTAGCTTGTCCTTGTCAAGGACCGATCGCAAAGAAAAGTTGTTGTTGTTTGTTGCCATTTGAACTACAAAAGGAAAATATGCAATTTTAGTCCAAAACTCATTTTTGACTTATTTGATTGATTTGAAAGTTTGACGATATAATTAGGCCTTTAATTAATTATCGCTCCCACTATTTTACTTCAAATTGATAGCCCTCACTATCAATTCGGAAGATTGCAGCGTACAACCTTCTAGTGGGCAAGATCCTGAAATCCTCTAAGCCATGGACCAGCTAGGGTTGTCACCCACAACATAGATCTCTCAGGTAGGCAACTTTTGCCAATTGCATCATATGCAACTCTTGATAAGATGTCATATACAACTCCTTGCAATGATCATCTCCATGCCTCAAGGTACTAGATCCCATCTAGATCACCTTGTTAAGTCCGACCCAAAGCAAACACGATGAATATGCACCATGCTAGGGCAGACCCACACATTCATCCTTCACGCTTCCACGAGATAGACGGTGCACCACACTAGGGCGTGCCCACACTTGGTCGATCAAGCTTTTCACGTGTGTCGCATTTGGAAGGCATCTAAAACATAATATTTTAATGAAGGATTTGGTTTTATATGTAGGGTTTTGGAGGAGGCAGAGAAGCAGCGGAAACAAAAATTTCTCCCCAAACCTGGAACAAAAGGAATCGCGTCAACATCTATATAATAGGAAAGATGGTTTGTGAATCATACCTTGTCCCAAGGCTTGCTCGAAGACAATACCACGCGCCTTGCACGGTCTTCACCTCCGGTCTTGGACGGTGTCTGTGCAGCTCCTGGTCGCACCGGGAGTGAAGACTCCTCCTCCTACCGGACTGTCGGATGACAGTTGTCCTCTTGAGCGGCAGTGACCTCCCGCCTCTGAAGTAGTCCACACGGACCACCCAGAACTCCACTCTCCTTGTCCCACAAGGAAGTGGAAGGAGTCGCACCCTCCTGTTGATGTACTAGTCGCCAACACACTCTCCTGCTGTCAATCACAACTACAGTTGTCCTTCCCTTACTGCACCTCCCTTTGCGGGAAGCACTTGCTCGGGCTCTCTCTCGGTTACCAAAACCAAAGAGAACGACAACTTTGCAGAGCAATCAACTTGCACTGAGTTGTTCTCTGAGAAGCCCCCAATACCCCTATATATATAGGCGGGTCATGGGACAGGGTTCTCTGTGCCTGGCAATACGAGACTAAAGCAGGAGTAGAAGGGTTCGGGATTTTCCACAAAAAGCAACCATCTCGCAACCTGAACCGATCGGTTCACAAGTGAACCGGTCGGTTGGGGACCTGAACCGATCTGTTCACCACTGAACCGATCGTTTGGGACCCTTGAACCAATCTGTTCACTCATGAACCGGTCGGTTGGGGTTCCAGGTTGGTTCCTGATTGACTTTCCTTGTTTCTTTCCCAATTGGTATCGAATACCAATATTATTCCCAATGGAATTGGGCAATTTGAAACGAAAGGAAAATTCTCACCAATCCTACTTTCCCAAGTTACTCGATTGCACCAGTTGAACCGATCGGTTCAACACTTGAACCGGTCCTTTCACTCTGTGCATGAGCCGATCGGTTCAACAATTGAGCCGACGGGTTCAGCAACCTCAGCCGACCGGTTCATCACATGAACCGATCGGTTGGGAATGCAGATTGTGCAGAATCAGTCAAATGCGATTTCAATCAATCTGATACTCCAATCAATGCGTCCAACACCTTAAACATTATGATATTGAGCTATCGATTAATTGAGTGTTTAATTGAACTACTAAACTCTTTTAGTAATCAATCTAAACATTGCTTGTGGACAAAACTCCTCTTCCAGGTTAAATCCTATGTGTGTGACCCTGCAGGTCCATTTCACGTTGGCAGTGAAAGTCCATAACACTTATGACTTCACAAGCAAAGAGCGGTGCCTAGTCACACATCATTGCTACCCAAGTGAAAGTAGAAAGTTGGAGTACAACTTTCATCCTACAATTCGTGAATGGTGTTACAGTGAATGTATAATTCCTTTGTCACTGATATCCAGAATGAACTCGAGGCATGGAACAGTCATCCTGTCAATGTTCATTCATTTCCTTGATCTCAGAGTAGACCGAGTGAGATGTGTATGACATCAATATCACATATTGATTCACACGTGCATGCACATGCCTTTCTCAATCCTACTCATCAAGTGGCCTAGGATATCAAACTGCCTTAGGAGGGACAAATCCCATATCTATCACTCACCCCTCAAAAGCCCCATGTGTCAAAGCCACCCAATCATCACCTTTATAACAACCCATGTTTCAGTACTGCGTTTGATGATGTCAAAGTGTACCCAACGACATGTGTTGAGTGCAGTGATTTCAGGTCTAAGAATCACACTCACCACCATCACTGTGAGAGCTGACTGTGACTACCATGTCATGGTTCCATGTGTCACTCTCACAGTGGGTCTGTCCGGTACCTTGTTCTCTAACAAGTACCTATGTGCTTGGTTTGATATCACCATATCATGACTAATGAGATTCTGTCATCAACCAACACACAATCTAGTCTTTAGTGTTATTGATGTCTATGGTTATTTCCACAATAACAACTGACTAGGGACTATACAAGAATGTATACTCTTAGCATCCGTATGATCTCATCATTTAGGTCCTTAACCTAAAAGCATACGTCATTGAGTAAAACAATCTTTAGACATCTATCATGTTACACCATCATCTCAGAAACAGTTTAAACATATAGATTGGAAATCACCTTTATTATTATTCAAATCATTTACAAAGTATCCCATTACAATCATCATATGACTTTCTCTATGGGCATACATACCAATAGACTCCCACTTGCACTTAGATCCAGTCACCAAGGAAACGTAGTCCTTGTGACCTAGCATGACCATCATGCTTCTGCTGAGAAAGGGCCTTAGTCAGTGGATCAGCTATGTTGTCTTCAGTTTGTACTTTGCAAATCTTCACATCTCCTCGCTGTACGATCTCTCGTATGAGATGGAAGGACCGCAGTATGTGCTTGGACCGCTGATGTGATCTGGGCTCCTTAGCTTGTGCAATAGCTCCATTATTGTCACAATAAAGCTCAATTGCATCACAGCTACTGGGAACTACACCAAGTTCAGAAATAAACTTCCTGATCCACACAGCCTCCTTTACTGCATGCGAAGCAACAATATACTCGGCCTCTGTAGTAGAATCGACAACTGTTTCTTGCTTGGAACTCTTCCAGCTCACAGTTCCATTATTAAGGCAAAACACAAATCCTGACTGCGATCTGTAATCATCTTTATCAGTTTGGAAGCTTGCATCGGTGTAACCCTTTACAACCAGCTCTTCCTCACCGCCGTACACAAGAAACTGATCCTTAGTCCTTCGCAAGTACTTGAGGATGTTCTTCACGGCTGTCCAGTGAGCATCCCCGGGATCTGACTGGTACCTGCTCATCATGCTGAGAGCATACGAGCCATCTGGGCGTGTGCACAACATAGCATACATGATGGATTCGATGGTTGATGCATATGGGATCCCATTCATATGCTCCCTCTCTTCACAAGATTGGGGACATTGAGCTCCAGAGACGGTAACTCCATGTAGCATAGGGACGTTGCCTCTCTTTGAGTTCTCCATGCTGAACCGCTTCAGCACCTTGTCAATGTACGTGCTCTGACTTAGTCCGAGAAGCCTTCTAGATCTATCTCTATAGATCTTAATTCCTAGAATATAGGATGCTTCTCCTAAGTCCTTCATTGAGAAAGTTTTCCCAAGCCAAGTCTTTACCTTCTCTAAGGCTAAGACATCATTCCCCATCAAAAGTATGTCATCCACATACAATATGAGAAATGTGATCGAGCTCCCACTAACCTTCTTGTACACACATGGTTCATCTTCATTTTGAATACAGCCAAACACTTTGACTTCTTCATCAAATCAAAGATTCCAACTCCGAGATGCTTGCTTCAATCCATAGATTGACCTTTGCAGATTACAGACTTTATTGGCATTCTTTGGATCTACAAAACCTTCAGGTTGTGTCATGTACACATCCTCATGAATATTCCCGTTAAGGAATGTGGTTTTAACATCCATCTGCCAAATATCATAGTCATAATAAGCTGCAATAGCAAGCATGATCCTGATGGACTTAATCATGGCAACTGGAGAAAAGGTTTCTTCATAGTCAACACCTTGAATTTGTCGAAAACCCTTTGCAACCAATCTACCTTTATAAGTTTGCACATTACCATCCATGTCAGTCTTTTTCTTGAAGACCCACTTGCACCCTATGGGTTTTACCCGTTCGGGTGGTTCCACCAAAGTCCATACTTTGTTGGAGTACATGGATTCCATCTTGGATCTCATGGCTTCTAGCCATTTCTCAGAATCTGGTCCCTCCATAGCCTCTACGTAGGTAGTTGGATCATCATCTATGATCAACTCTCCACCTTCCTGAGTTACAAGGTATCCAAACCTCTCAGGTTCAAGGCGAGTCCTACTAGATCTACGAGGTCCTTGTGTTACCTGAGGAGACTGAGATTCCACAACACCTTGTGAATCTCCATTTTCCTCTGGTACATCTACCGGTTCAATGTTTTCTTGTTGGACTTGAACCTCTTCAAGCTCTACTTTCCTCCCATTGTTTCCTTTGGAAATAAATTCCTTCTCTAGGAACACAGCTGTCCTAGCAACAAACACTTTATTGTCAGTAGGGTGGTATAAATAGTATCCCCTCGTTTCCTTGGGGTATCCAAAAAAATAACATTTATCGGATTTGGGTCCAAGCTTATCAGGAAACATTTTCCTAACGTAAGCCTCACAACCCCAAATCTTCAGAAAAGACAAATCGGGACGCTTCCCAGTCCATATCTCATATGGTGTCTTTTGGACCGATTTAGATGGCACATGGTTAAGAGTAAACGCGGTGGTTTCAAGAGCATGACCCCAGAAGGAAATCGGAAGATCAGCAAAACTCATCATTGATCGCACCATATCTAACAATGTGTGATTCCTTCTTTCAGACACACCATTATGCTGTGGTGTTCCAAGCGGAGTCCATTGTGATACAATACCACAGGCTCGCAGAAGGTCCTCAAATTCCTGGCTCAAGTATTCTCCACCTCGATCGGAACGAAGTGCCTTAATACTTTTACCAAGCTGGTTTTGTACTTCATTCATGAAATCCTTGAACCTTTCAAGGGTTTCTGACTTAAGTTTCATCAGGTACACATAGCCATACCTACTGAAATCATCAGTAAAGGTAATGAAGTATTGATACCCATTTCTGGCATTAGTTCTAAAAGGCCCACATACATCAGTATGTATGAGTCCTGATAGATCACTAGCTCTCTCACCTTTACCTGAAAAGGGAGTCTTGGTCATCTTGCCCAACAAACAAGATTCACATGTCTTTATTGATTCATAATCAAAAGAGTCTAGATAACCATCTTTATGGAGTCTAGAAATGCGCTTCTCATTTATGTGCCCTAGACGACAATGCCAGAGATATGTTTCGTTTGAGTCGTTGAGTTTTTGCTTTTTGGTGTTTACGTTGTAAACACTTGTCTCCAAGTCTATCAAGTATAGACCATAAGACATAGGGGCACTGCCATAAAAGATTCCATCTTTAGAAATGGAACACTTTCCATTCTTAATAAGAAATTCAAATCCATCTTTGTCCAAACAAGAGACGGAAATGATATTCCTATTTATGGCAGGTACATAATAGCATTTCTTCAACTCTATTATTAGCCCACTAGGTAGAGTTAACTCATAGGTTCCTACGGCACTGGCGGCAACTCTTGCCCCGTTAGCAACACGTAGTTCAACCTCACCTTTCCCCAAAGGCCTACTTCTCTTAAGATCCTTCACATTTGAACAAATGTGAGATCCGCATCCGGTATCAAGTACCCATGACGAAGAAGTAGTATAGTTAATCTCTATTACGTATACACCAGAAGTAGAGATCTCTATCTCCGACTTCTTCTTCCATTGTCCCTCCCATCCTCTCCATGTAGAAGAAATTTGTTTGGCGAGAGAACACTTCTCTCCTTTACCTACTTTCTTCTTCACCAACGCATTAAGCGTACATAGAGTGGATTCTAAGGCTCCTGGTATATCTGGATTGTACAGAACACTTCTCACAGTGCTCAACCAGTCATGGAATTTATTCTCAATTAATTTGCCCATTTTAAAAGATGATTCTTTTGCCATTCTACAAGAGAAAATTTGCATTTGTCAAAACCTTTTTGATTTGATTTGAATAAAATTTGACGATAGTTAATTAGGCCTTTAATTAATTACCGCTCCCACTATTTTGACTCAAATTGATAGCCCTCACCATCAATTTGGAAGATTGCAGCGTACAATCTTCTAGTGGGTCAAGATCCTGAAATCCTCTGAGCCATGGACCAGCTTGGGTTGTCACCCATAACTCAGATCTTCCAGGTAGGCAACTCTTGCCAATTGCATCATATGCAACTCTTGAAAGATGTCATATGCAACTCCTTACAATGATCATCTCCATGCCTCAAGGCGCTAGATCCTATCTAGGTCACCTTGTTAAGTCCAAGCCAAAGCCAACACGATGAACATGCACCCTGCTTGGGCAGACCCACATATTCATCCTTCACGCTTCCACGAGATAGACGGTGCACCACGCTTGGGCGTGCCCACACTTGGTCGATCAAGCTTTTCACGTGTGTCACATTTGGAAGGCATCTAAAACTTAATATTTAATGAGGGATTTTGTTTTATATACATATACATATCCAATCACCACAATATATAGTACGTATCATATACATGCTATATCCCACAGAAAACATGCATAAATGATAAAAAGCAATGATTATGGCCATTCTATTTGTGATTCCTCGAACCAAGAGGAATCACGGTCATCTAGGTCTACATCACATGCAACCTGTACAAGATGAAATCTGTGCCTACCTTTCTAGGTTTGATCAGCTCATCTTCATGACTGATCGACTCGCCATCAGGTAGGTTGTTCGGGTGCCACCAGTCGATCGACTGGCGCCTCCAGCCGATCGGTTCACCGATCATCGTGCATCTCCTCAGGTCGCCCCGGCTCATCTCGTTCCTCGAATCGACCGTCTGGATCACCAACTGATCGGTTCACTCCTTGAACCGATCGTCTTCAGGTTGTCCGCCGTTCTTTGACATAACAGGAAATAAAATCTATCCTAATTACAATTGAATTGTGAAACCCCGAGATACATTCGGGGGAGCAAAGGTAGGAAAAGAATTCTCGAATTATTTCAAGTTACATCAGGAATATGAGAAAGGGAATCGGTGCGCAGACCGAGATGCAAGAAACCACACAAACAACCACACACAGATATAGGGTTTTATAGGCCATAATCATGCTACACATCCACCACAAAACTCGTTTAAGGGCGACGCGTATCGAGTGCATTAATATTACATATCATATATGTATATTAGGGATTTGTGGATTGGACATGTATAAGGCCGATATTATTCGCATCGCATGCAATAAATAAAGGTGACAAACCAAAATCGATCACATCGATAAACCTAAAATATAGAGAGGTTGACGTGGCTTTGATACCAGTGTAGGGTTTTGGAGGAGGCAGAGAAGCAACGGAAACAAAAATTTCTCCCCAAACCCGGAACAAAAGGAATCGCGTCAACATCTATATAATAGGAAAGATGGTTTGTGAATCATACCTTGTCCCGAGGCTTGCTCGGCGACAATACCACACGCCTTGCACGGTCTTCACCTCCGGTCTTGGACGGTGTCTGTGCAGCTCCTGGTCGCACCGGGACTGAAGACTCCTCCTCCTACCGGACTGTCAGATGACAGTTGTCCTCCTGAGCGGTAGTGACCTCCCGCCTCTGAAGTAGTCCACACGGACCACCCGGAACTCCACTCTCCTTATCCCACAAGGAAGTGGAAGGAGTCGCACCCTCCTATTGACATACTAGTCGCCAACACACTCTCCTGCTGTCAATCGCAACTGCAGTTGTCCTTCCCTTGCTGCACCTCCCTTTGCGGGAAGCACTTGCTCGGGCTCTCTCTCGGTTACCAAAACCAGAGAGAACGACAACTTTGCAGAGCAATCAACTTGCACTGAGTTGTTCTCTGAGAAGCCCCCAATACCCCTATATATATAGGCCGGTCATGGGACAGGGTTCTCTGTGCCCGACAATACGAGACTAAAGCAGGAGTAGAAGGGTTCAGGATTTTCCACAAAAAGCAACCATCTCGCAACCTGAACCGATCGGTTCACAAGTGAACCGGTTGGTTGGGGACCTAAACCGATCAGTTCACCACTGAACCGATCGGTTCACCACTGAACCGATCACTTGGGACCCTTGAACCGATCGGTTCACTCATGAACCGGTCGGTTGGGGTTCCAGGTTGGTTCCCGATTGACTTTCCTTATTTCTTTCCCAATTGGTATCGAATACCAATATTATTCCCAATCGAATTGGGCAATTTGAAACGAAAGGAAAATTCTCACCAATCCTACTTTCCCAAGTTACTCGATTGCACCAGTTGAACCGATCGGTTCAACACTTGAACCGGTCGTTTCACTCTGTGCATGAGCCGATCGGTTAAACAATTGATCCGACCGGTTCAGCAACCTCAGCCGACCGGTTCATCACATGAACCGATCGGTTGGGAATGCATATTGTGCAGAATCAGTCAAATGCGATTTCAATCAATCCGATACTCCAATCAATGCGTCCAACACCTTGAACATTATGATATTGAGCTATCGATTAATTGAGTGTTTAATTGAACTACTAAACTCCTTTAGTAATCAATCTAAACATTGCTTGTGGACAAAACTCCTCTTCCAGGTTAAATCCTATGTGTGTGACCCTGCAGGTCCATTTCACGTTGGCAGTAAAAGTCCATAACACTTATGACTTCACAAGCAAAGAGCCGTGCCTAGTCACACATCATTGCTACCCAAGTGAAAGTAGAAAGTTGGAGAACAACTTTCATCCTACAATCCGTGAATGGTGTTACAGTGAATGTATAATTCCTTTGTCACTGATATCCAGAATGAACTCGAGGCATGGAACAGTCATCCTGTCAATGTTCATTCATTTCCTTGATCTCAGAGTAGACCGAGTGAGATGTGTATGGCATCAATATCACATATTGATTCACACGTGCATGCGCATGCCTTTCTCAATCCTACTCATCAAGTGGCCAAGGATATCAAACTCCCTTAGGAGGGACAAATCCCATATCTATCACTCACCCCTAAAAAGCCCCATGTGTCAAAGCCACCCAATCATCACCTTTATAACAACCCATGTTTCAGGACTGCGTTTGATGATGTCAAAGTGTACCCAACGACATGTGTTGAGTGCAGTGATTTCAGGTCTAAGAATCACACTCACCACCATCACTGTGAGAGCTGACTGTGACTACCATGTCATGGTTCCATGTGTCACTCTCACGGTGGGTCTGTCCGGTACCTTGTTCTCTAACAAGTACCTATGTGCTTGGTTTGATATCACCATATCATGACTAATGAAATTCTGTCATCAACCAACACACAATCTAGTCTTTAGTGTTATTGATGTCTATGGTTATTTCCACAATAACAACTAACTAGGGACTATACAAGAATGTATACTCTTAACATCCGTATGATCTCATCGTTTAAGTCCTTAACCTAAAAGCATACGTCATTGAGTAAAACAATCTTTAGACATCTATCATGTTACACCATCATCTCAGAAACAGTTTAAACATATAGATTGGAATTTGCCTTTATTATTATTCAAATCATTTACAAAGTATCCCATTACAATCATCATATGACTTGCTCTATGGGCATACATACCAACATTATATACATATACATATCCAATCACCACAATACATAGTACGTATCATATACATGCTATATCCCACAGAAAACATGCACAAAACGATAAAAGTGATGATTATGGCCATCCTAATGTGATTCCTCGAGCCAAGAGGAATCACGATCATCTAGGTCAACATCACATGCAACTTGTACAAGATGAACTATGTGCCTTGCCATCCGAGTTGATCAACTCATCACATGAATGATCTGTACTCTCCAGCCGGTCATCTGGGTGCCACCAGCCGATCGGTTGGCTCCTCCAACCGATCGGTTTGCCTGGTCGTCGTGCATCTCGTCATGTCCGCCACCCGCTCGTCTTGCTCCTCGAACCGGTCATCAACCGATCGGTTCACTCCTTGAACCGACCTTCTGGTAGGTCAACCGATCGTTTCAAATGTCGTCTTGATGTCCTCCGGTCTTTGACATAACACGAAATAAAATATATCCTATTTATTACATTGCTTTAAAAAGGGAAACCCCGAGTTACATTCGGGGGGAGCAAAGGTAGGAAAGAATCTCGAATTATTTCGAGTTACATCAGGAATAAGAGAGGGAAGATCGGTGCGCAGACCGAGATGCAAGCAACCACAAACAACCAATCACAGATAGGGGTTTATAGGCCATAATCATGCTACACACATCCACCACAAAACTCGTTTAAGGGCGACGCGTATCGAGTTCATTAATAATACATATCATATATGTAATTAGGGATTTGTGGATTTAGGATTGGACATGCATAAAGTCGATATTATTCGCATCGCATGCAATAAATAAAGGCGACAAACCAAAATCGATCATATCGATATTCCTAAAATATAGAACAGCTGACGTGGCTCTGATACCACTGTTGGGTTTTAGGGGAGACAGAGAAGGCAGCGGAAACAAAAAAAATTTCTCCCCAACCCATACCGAGGAAACGCGTCAACGTCTATATAATAGGAAAGGATGGTTTGCAGAATCATACCTTGTCCCGAGGCTTGCTCGGAGACAATACCTCGCGCAATGCGCGGTCTTCAACTCCGGACTTCGACGGTGTTTGTGCAGCTCCTGGTCGCACCGGGACTGACAACTCCTACTCGAACCGGACTGTCGGATGACAGTTCTCCTCCTAAGCGGCAGTGTCCTCCCGCCTCTGTAGTAGTCCACACGGACCACCTGGAACTCCACACTCCTTGTCCCACAAGGAAATGGAAGGAGTCGCACCCTCCTGTTGACGTACTAGTCGCCAACACACTCTCCTGCCTTCTGTTGCAACTGCAGTTGTCCTTCCCTTGCTGCACCTCCCTTTTGCGGGAAGCACTTGCTCGGGCTCTCTCACGGTTACCAAAACCAGAGAGAACGACAACTTGCAGAGCAACTGGTTGCACTGAGCTGTACTTTGAGAAGCCCCCAATACCCCTACATATACAGGAGGGTCATGGGACATGGTTCTCCATCCCGGGCAATGCGGGACTAAAGCACGAGTAGAAGGGTTCGAGAATTTTCCACAAAAAGCAACTGGTTCGCAACTTGAAATGATCGGTTCACAACTGAACCGATCGGTTAGGCCATTGAGTCGATCAGTTGGACCTGAGCCGATCATTTGGGGCACTCCAACCGATCGGTTGGTACCCTGAACCGATCGGTTCATGGTCCTAATCCAACTCAAAAAGACTTTCCTTATTTCTTTCCCAATTGGTATCGAATACCAATATTATTCCCAATCAAATTGGGCAATTTGAAACCAAAGGAAAATTCTTGCCGACATGACTTTTCCCAACTGGTCAGTTGCACCAGTTGAGCCGATCGGTTCAACCCTTGAACCGGTCGTTTCAACCTGGGCATGAGCCGATCGGCCTGGACACTCCAGCCGACCGGTTCAGCAACCTCAGCCGACCGGTTCATCACATGAACCGATCAGTTGGGAGCATAGGTTGGGCAAAATCAGTCAATTGTGATTTCAATTAATCCGATACTCCAATCAATGCATCCAACACCTTGAACCATACAATGTTGAGCCATCAAATGATTGAGTGTTTAATTGAACTACTAAACTCCTTTAGTAATCAATCTAAACATTGCTTTGTGGACAAAACTCCTCTTCCAGGTTAAATCCTATGTGTGTGACCCTGCAGGTCCATTTCACGTTGGCAGTGAAAGTCCATAACACTTATGACTTCACAAGCAGAGAGCGGTGCCTAGTCACACATCAGTGCTACCCAAGTGAAAGTAGAAAGTTGAAGAACAACGTTCATCCTACAATCCGTGAATGGTGTTACAGCGAATGTATAATTCCTTTGTCACTGATATCCCGAATGAACTCGAGGCATGGAATAGTCATCCTGTCAATGTTCATTCACTTCCTTGATCTCAGAGTAGATTGGAAGAGATATGTATGACATCATTATCACATACTGATTCACACATGCGTGCACACCTTTCTCAATCCTACTCATCAAGTGGCCATGGATATCATACTCCCTCACGAGGGACAAATCCCATATCTATCACTCACCCCTCAAAAGCCCCATGTGTCAAAGCCACCCAATCATCACCTTTATAACAACCCATGTTTCAAGACTGCATTTGATGATGTCAAAGTGTGCCCAACGACATGTGTTGAGTGCAGTGATTTCAGGTCTAAGAATCACACTCACCACCATCACTGTGAGTACTGACTGTGACTACCATCTCATGGTTCCATGTGTCAAACTCACGGTGGGTCTGTCTGGTACACTTAATCTCTAACAAGTACCTATGTGTTTGGTTTGATATCTCTATATCATGACTAATGAGATTCTGTCATCAACCAACACCACAATCTAGTCTTGTGTGTCATTGCTGTCTATCTACCTTCCAGAATGACATCCGACTAGGGACATAACAAGAATGTACAAACTCTTAGCATCCAGATGATCTCATCGTTCAGGTCATGAACCTGAAGGCATACGTCATTGAGTACTGTCATTCTCTAGACATTCAATTTGTTCTATCACTATCTCATATGACTGAACCAGAAAGAATTGGAAGCTCGCCTTTGATATTTATCAAATCAATCTTAATGTATCCCACCAATCATCCCATGATTGGCTCTCAGGTCATACATACCAACAGAGTGTACATCATCATGTCTTGTTTAGGCATCGGTCCATACCAATGCTGTATAAATATTCCAGGCATTTGATTATACCAATCCTATGCAACTAGTTCAAGCATTGGACTTATATTGCTCCGGTGTATCCATTCCAAGTATTAGATTATGCCAAATATGTGCATCCATTGCTGGTATTGAACAATGCCAGACCTGTACATCCATTCCAGGTATTGGACTAAGCCATTCCTGTGCAACTATTCCAGATATTGGACTATGCCAATCCTGTGCAACTATTCTAGGTATTAGACTATGCCAATCCTGTGCAAGTATTCCAGGTATTTCACTATGCCAATATTGAGACATTATTCCAGGTAGTGGGTTGTGACCAATCCTGTGTAGTTATTCCCTGTATTGGGTTATTACCAATCATGTGCAGTTATTCTAGGTATTGGGTTATTACTAATCATGTGCAGTTGTTCCAGGTATTGGATTAATACCAATCTTGTGAAGTTATTCCAGAATTCGGATTAATACCAATCATGTGCAGTTATTCTAGGTATTGAACAATGTCAATCCTGTGATATTATTCCAGGTATTGGGTTGTGACCAATCCTGTGCAGTTATTCCAGGTATTGGGTTATTACCAATCCTGTGCTGTTATTCTAGGTATTGGGTTATTACCAATCATGTGTAGTTATTCCAGGTATTGAACTATTTCAATCCTGTGACATTATTCCAAGTATTGAACTATGTCAATCTTGTACAACTATTCCAGGTATTGAACTACGTCAATCATGTGACATTATTCTAGGTGTTGAACTATGTCAATCCTGTGATTACATCCCATGTATGTTTACACAGCACTGGGTACCTCATTCTTCTACTGAAATTTAACTTTGGCCATGCCATCATGCTCAATCACATTCTTTATGTAATATAAGTATCCCTGTCTTCTCTTCTCCACACTTGTATAATCAAGGTTCTATCATTATTATTGTATGCTTTTGTTATAATTATTATGTTACTAAGTTTCCATTCTCTTGGTTTATTAAGAACATTATCATCTCTTCCAGGGACTTTTATAATCATCTTGGTACCTTTTACTAGGTATCAGTTACACATGTGGTTCACAAGGCCTATCAAAATATCTTGTTACCTCTCACTAGGTAACCACTAATCTCATTGCTCATAAAGCACATTTAACATCTTGTCACCTTTCACTAGGAAACAACCATTCTCATGGTTCATAAAACATATTACATCTTGATGTAATGATTAGGATAACACTCTTTATATGTTACTCATCCAAGTCTGTTGGATTTGAGATGCAACAAGGGATATCATTCTTAAAGAGTTGGATGTGATATCTATGATGTCTTGATATATCACCTCCCTTAGCACTTTAAACTTACTTGAGATTATCAATTTGTATTGTATTAAGGTATTTCCCATCTTAATACTTCCATATACTAACCTATCACTTTTATTGGGAAGTGAATAGGTCATAAAACACACATAAGGATTGTCCAACTATCCTCAATGATAGGGACTTATCTCAGATTAAGGCATTTCTTTCTATAAGGTTACCTATAATCAATTACTTTAGGTATTTCCCTTATCAGTGTAATAGTCACCATTCTATTATTAGGATTAGGGTCTCCCATACCATCACCCTTTATTAGGGTTAGGATTGCATAAAGCATCACCCTACATTAGGGTTAGGATTCCACATAGCACCTCCCTTCATTAAGGTTTTATATCACATTGCCCATAATTAGGGTTTACTATTCATTCCAATTAGGGTTTTCTCATGGAATCACCCTCAATTAGGGTTTCTTATGGAATCGCCCTCAATTAGGGTTTCTCAATTCATGTCAATTGGGGATACTCATCCCATTACCCAAATCAGGATTATAATTTATCACAATATTGTCCAAGATTAAGGTTTCATATAGCATTACATAGCATCACCCTAGATTTGTGTTCTACATCATATCAATACATCAGGGTTTTACATCACATTACCCTAGTTTAGGGTTTCATGCACTTTACCCTAAAATTAGGGTTTCTTATTCAACTATCCATAACTAGGATTTACTACTCATCCCAATTAGGGTTTCACTCTCCATTCCCATAATTGGGGTTTTACGTTATGTTACCCTGAATTAGGGTTAGGGTTCATTAACCTTCTTGATTGGGGTTTCATGATCTCTTTACTAAGGATCATACCCTAATCACCACATGATTAATACTCATGTATCCATTCCTTTCTATTATCCTTTCAACTTTATTAGGTTACATCAACCTTCCACTCAGGTACATACAACTATGATTGACATAGTGTACTGAGTTATTGCTTACTTAAGCTTCAAGGATTAACTCATCTAAGGATAAACAATCACTTAGTATCTTAAAGGTAAAACCCTAGTGATTATCTTTGAGATAGATCAGTAACAACCATATGGTCATTTGATCTTTCATCAACATGGGTTTCCAATTGATTTAATCATATAGAATCATCCAAACGATCTTGATCATTGATGCTCGAAATGGTTTGAAACCGTTTGAATCCAAACGGTCTCAAGACCGTTTGGTCCAAATTACCCTTGAAACCGAAAGTCCAAAAGAGGTACATCTTCAACTAAACTGAATAGGGGTTTGCATCAACAATTCCTTCATCAATTGGATCATTGAAGCCAATCAATGTATGATCCTTGGATCTTCATCCCTCAATTACAACTTTTAATCATCCAAACAGTTTTGGTTGACTTTGTCCAAACGGTTTGAAACTGTTTAAGGCTCCAAACGGTTTTGACCTAAATGACTAAATGGTTTGAAAACGTTTACAGTTCCAATCAGTTTTAAACTTACTTGACCAAATGGTCAACTCAACATGGCCAAACTGTTTGGAACCGTTTAAGGCTCCAAACAGTCAACTATCCCATTTGGTCAACCATGTCCAAATGGTTTGGAACTCAACCTCCAAACGGTTTGCCAAAATCGATTGCACCAAAAGTGTTGAAACTGTTTGCAACTAAAACTTGTTAATATGTTTGATTAAGATGATGTCATCATCATCAAGCTTCAACCCTCGAATTCTACTACCATTCCCATTGTAGTTTCATCAATTATTCAAAGGAATTGCAAGAAGAACAATTGAACATAATGGATTGAGAAAATTGAATTCAATAATAATGAATAAGGGTTCAAGTTATATAACCCACCTCCAATTGAGCTTGAAAGCTTCAGCCTCCACGTCTTTAATGGTGAAAGCAACACCTTCAACTATCCCAAGCTCGTCCTCAAGCTTTGAGTGAAAAGGAATTGCTAGAATTGAATATCGAGTGAAGATAAGAAGAAATCAAGCATCGATTTTTGATTTCCACCATGGAATCAAGGTGAAAGAGGGCCATGGAGCTTACCTATAGGTTGGGGGTCGTACTCCTATTTCTCCTAAGATTCCTTGGTCATTTTGCAAGCAAAGAGTGAAAGTGGCTTCGAAATTACCCATTCAAGCTATGGATAATTGAGCATATATGCATTTTATTTGGAAATTCATTTAAGAGAGAGAAAGTAGGGGATAACTCCTCCATTTCCTTGCCACTTGCCCCCTTCCCTTCCTTGGTTACGAGGCTATATTCCTTGCCTTTTATTCCTCTTAATTATCCACGATTTAGAGGAAAACAAATTAAGCACCTCAATTCATTTAATAATAATATTCATAAGTGAGTGGATATTTCTTTTTCTTTTAATAATGTTAGTGAGTTATCCACTTCTATTAGATATTTCCGTGCCTTTGCAAGGCACATGATCATCCATTCTTTGGAAAAATCATCCCTCACCTTTTGTTCGAAGGGCTCTTCAATTAATTTATTTATTTATTGCATTAAATTCATTTAGGATTTTAATTATGCTTAAATCTTGATTATTTTAATACTAAGATTTTCTCTTCTCCAAAGTGATTCAAATGAGACGCCCCTCTCATTTTATTTTCTCTACATGATGCCAAGAAACATTAGGGACTCTCTATAAGAGGTAATTTGCATATTGAACCCTGGGTTTTGGGTAAATTGCACATCATACCAAAACTAGGTTTTAATGCATAAACATTGCTTTATCAGCTCTTTCTTGGTACTCAGGCTATCACAAGCCATACCTCTGCATAATCTTCATTCTCATGATTCTTCAACACATGAAGAACATTTTATCATGTAACCTTTGCAATTTAACCCCTCAACTTGGGTAATTTGCACTTTAGTCCAAAATAGGAAAAACATTATTTCGACATAGTTCAAAAAGGACTAAAATTGAAATATAAGTTCCGCTTGAACTATAATTACTTTTCAAAAGATAAGAACAAGCACATAATTGTATTTCTTAAACAAAACACCTAGGGTTAAAGCATAAACCAGGTCAGGGATGTTACAAATTATAACCCCCTAACAAGGATTTCATCCCCAAAATCCCAAATAAAGGGAGACATATATTATTCATATATCATCTCATCAAGTCTTCACATTACATCTCAATGTCATGTTTATGCAAGGCATAAACCCTTAACATATGATGTCCATGCTATATTATATAACCAATCTAATTTCATAGTTAACCACTCCAGTTGGTCAACATAAAATTATCTGATACCAGAATCCCTTACCTTGGTATACATTAAATGTGTTGGAAACACATCACATAGTCATCTTTGTTTCATCCTGGGACATTACTTGTTACACACATCTTTTTCTTGTGACCGAAGTCCAAAACAAACTGATACTTTTTCTAAGTATCCATCAAATAAACATTTTTAATTGTGCACATCGTGTCCTAAGACCCACTTGATTGCCATGTCCCTAAAAGGAAAGAAAACAAAGAATCATATTCTTCTTATCACCCATTATTATCCAAGGTTGTATATTAATGAGAAGAGATTATCATCTTCTCTAATTTTTGCATGAACTTTCTATGTTCATGAGTCATTTACCCTTATTTTATCCTTGGTTCCTTGCCATATGCATAGGGATTATAAGGATGATTACATCTTATCATTCCTTAAGCTCATCCTTTTTATTGTTACCTCTTATCAGGTAACTATTACCTCTTGGTCTTTAGACTAGGGTATACATTGTACTAAACATCTTCTTTTGTTTGTAAGTTGATTTATAATTAAATCACATCCCTTCGAATATCACTTAGAATGTGGTAGAAATTTCCATGCCACATCTCCTTCTTCTTTAAACTCTTGAGATTGTTTCAGAATGACTACTTGATCAGAGTACTCAGAAAGATAACAATCTAGATATGTCATAGTTACCTTGTCTTCAATAAATGAATACCTGGCCAGGGTATTCAAGAACTGAAATTAGGTAGTATGTATTTGTTTTATATTATGTTTCATATTCTTAACATCTCTTTAAATTTCACTACTTAGTATCTCAGATTTTCTCTGAGTGTTTCTTTTACATCTTTCCCTTTCTGCATGAAAAGAGAAATTTTCAAACATATAAGAGAATATTAAACTGAACATAAGTTTTCATTATACTTATCTCTTCCTCATTTTCTCAAAGGGTTATACCGATGAACTAAACAACAATTACCCTTGTTATAGTAGAGAGTGCAAGATCATTCAAAATAGAAAGTTCCATCTTAACATGTCTACCTCTTACAAGTTATCTAGTATCTTATCTAACCCAAAACATGGAGTCAGTTGTTATCTATTCTTGCCTTTGTCCTCTACTACCAGAAGTAGATGGACCAGACTGTGACACTTGTCTTCGTCCTCTAGCATCTGCTCCAATGGACTGAGGTCCTTGTGGGTTTTGCAGATTGTACCCTGATTGTTGGGTCATCTCA
This sequence comes from Alisma plantago-aquatica, assembly GCA_963693085.1. Lineage (NCBI taxonomy): Eukaryota > Viridiplantae > Streptophyta > Magnoliopsida > Alismatales > Alismataceae > Alisma > Alisma plantago-aquatica. The sequence goes on along the minus strand of OY856413.1, from coordinate 1,080,562,099 downwards.
TTGTTTCTTCTTAGACATTGTTGTCTAGAATGGCATATCTGTCCACATTTATGACAAGATAGACCTTGACTTGATGACCTCTGCATTGGTGTACTATATTGAGGTTGAACTGGTGAAAATTTTGGTTGTTTAGTACCACTAATCATTGGTCCTTGTGACTGTGTACACTTTCATTTGAGGGTTGTCTCCTGTTTCTTTGTCACGAACCTTTCTATCCTCCGAATTGATTCCACAAATGTAGCGAACCTCTCTCTACTTTCTAGGGTAGATGCTGGAATAGACATTTCAACATTCAGTCCTTTCTCAAAATGTCAAATCTTTTCCTCTTTAGTAGCAGCCATTTGAGGACAAAATCACAAAAGTTCCATAAATTTAACCTCATATTCACTTATCGACATGGCTCCCTATCGAATTTTCTCAAACTGTGAGATCTTTTCATCTAAGTATGTCCTTGGAAAATACTTATTGATGAATTCTCAACAAAATTCCTCCCGACCAACCTTTTCATCATTCCTTTTTATTTCTTCTATTGCCCACCAATTTCCAGCACTACCCTTTAAAAGGTAAACAACATGTTTAACTTTGTCAGCCTCTGGGATACTAAGGATCTTAAAAGCTTTTTCTAACTCAGTGAGCCATAAATCAACATCTATTGGGTCAAATGTTCTAGCATATTCTATGTCTCCTACATGATGTAGTTGTTCAAAAGTCTTTCAAAACCCATATCCCTCACTAGGAATTGGTGTAGTAGGTGGTGGTACCGGCATCCTGTCTGTTATATGCATCACTGTAGTCATGAATTGCCCAAAAAAAGTAGGAAAATTTGGGTTTCTCATCATGCCCTCATCAACATAGGGATTCTCAGGCACTATTTCTTCTCTTGCCTGATCCCTAGCACCTTCTACTGGTGCAGCAACATTGCTCTCAGCAACGTGTTCATCATACGATCTATACATATTTTAAGTTCTTCTCTCCTATATAAGCAGAGGACACTTATCAGATAAACTGGAAGATACTAGAACAGAGTCAATAACCTTAATCCTATGTTTCTGTAGACTCGGTGAACCTAGAGCTCTGATACCACTAAATTGTGGCTAAGCATTCAAAACATACATCATTAACTAAGAGGAAGTAATTACTAACAACGAATTACTGAAAATCACTAAAAATTAAAACCTTTTTCAAAGAGATCCAATCATAGGAAAACTCCATCTACAAGAACCAATGTATTACATTTACATCATGGTTCATAAGTACATATCTTGTACTATCTCTTCTCGAGGGTTACAAAATCACCTACTTTGTTAAAAGTTAAACATAGACAACATAAGAACCTCGAGGTATCAAGCCAAAATCTCAAAATGATTTATTAAAAGCACTAACTATTAACTCTGAGGACCTGAGAGTACATAGACGACACATAGGACGTCTATCTACAAGACACAACAGACAATACACTCAACCTAAGTTGTTACTGTTGTCCCTGCTGCTATAGAAGTTCTTCCTCTGTAAGATGTTCTCAATCTCCTCCATGCTTGTCCACCTAAAAATGTTGGGTCCCACGTGGGTGAGACAATTGAAAATTGCCCCAGTAAGAGATATAACTCTATGCTAGAAACATTATTATTGCAGTTTATAATATAAATGTGAGCAGAGGATAAGCAGTTTAGATCATTCTCATCTTTAAGTATTGCAACTATCTATGATAGAGCATTAAATCATCTATTCTTTTTATAAGGAATAGGAAGAATGTGTATATTATTTATCTATTGTATTAACTCAATATTTAATCCTTTTCTCATGATACTCATTACTCTATTATGTCACCCATGACTCTTTCTTGTTTCTATCTGTTGACTTTAGCCAATCTGCTAAATAGATATTGGTCTATATTGGACATGAGAGTGTACATCATTCTGTCTTATTTAGGCATTAGTCCATACTGATCTTGTATAAATATTCCAGGCATTAGATCATACCAATCGTGTGCAACTAGTTCAAACATTGGACTTATATTGTTCCTGTGTATCCATTCCAAGTATTACATTATGCCAAACCTATGCATCCATTGCAGGTATTGAACTATGCCAGACCTGTACATCCATTCCAGGTATTCGACTAAGCCAATCCTATGCAACTATTCCAGGTATTGGACTATGCCAATCATGTGCAACTATTCTAGGTATTGGACTATGCCAATCTTGTGCAACTATTCCAGGTATTAGACTATGCCAATCTTGTGACATTATTCCAAGTATTGGGTTGTGACCAATCCTGTGCAGTTATTCCAAGTATTGAGTTATTACCTATCCTATGCAGTTATTCCAGGTATTGGGTTATTACCAATCTTGTGTAGTTATTCCAGATATTGGGTTAATACCAATCTTGTGTAGTTATTCCAGGTATTGGATTAATAATAATCATGTGTGGTTATTCCATGTATTTAACTATGTCAATCCTGTGACATTATTCCAGGTATTGGGTTGTGACCAATCTTGTGTAGTTATTCCAGGTATTGGGTTATTACCAATCATGTGCAGTTATTCCAGGTATTGGGTTATTACCAATCCTGTGTAGTTATTCTAGGTATTGGGTTAATACCCATCATGTTTAGTTATTCGAGGTATTAAACTATGTCAATCCTGTGACATTATCTTAAGTATTGCACTATGTCAATCTTGTGAAACTATTCAAGGTATTGAACTAAGTCAATTCTGTGACTTTATTCCTTGTATTGAACTATGTCAATCCAGTGATTACGTCCCATGTCTGTTTACACAGCACTGGGTACCTCATTCTTCTACTGACATTTAACTTTGTCCATGCCATCATGCTCAATCACATTCTTTATGTAATACAAGTATCCCTCTCTTATCCACACTTGTATAATCAAGGTTCCATCATTATTATTGTATCCTTTTGTTATAATTATTATGTTACTAAGTTTCCATTCTCTTGGTTTATTAAGAACATTATCTTCTCTTATAGTGGAATTTTATAATTATCTTGGTACCTTTTTCTAGGTATCACTTACTCATGTGGTTCACAAGGCCTATCAAAATATCTTTTTATCTCTCACTAGGTAACCACTAATCTCATGGCTCATAAAGCACATTTAACATCTTGTCACCTTTCACTAGGCAACAACCATTCTCATGGTTCATAAAACACATTACATCTTGATGTAATGATTAGGATAACACTCTTTATATGTTACTCATCCAAGTAAGTTGGATTTGAGATGCATCAAGGGATATCATTCTTAAAGAGTTGGATGTGATATCTAAGATGTCTTGATATATCACTTCCCTCAACACTTTAAAATTACTTGAGTTTATCAATTTATATTGTATTAAAGTATTTCCCGTCTTAATACTTCCATATACTAACCTATCACCTTTATTGTGAATTGCATAGGTCATAAAACACACATAAGGATTGTCCAACTATCTTTAATGATAGGGACTTATCTCAGATTAAAGCATTTTTTATTATAAGGTTACCTATAATCGATTACTTTAGGTATTTCCCTTATCAGTGTAATAGTCACCATTTTATTATTAGGATTAAGGTCTCCCATACCATCACCCTTCATTAGGGTTAGGATTTCATAAAGCATCACCCTACATTAGGGTTAGGATTGCACATATCATCTCCCTTCATTAGGGGTTTATATCACATTGACCATAATTAGGGTTTACTATTCATTCCAATTAGGGTTTTCTCATGGAATCACCCTCAATTAGGGTTTCTTATGGAATACCCTCAATTAGGGTTTCTCAATTCATGTCAATTGGGGATACTCATCCCATTACCCAAATCAGGATTATAATTTATCACAATATAGTCCATGATTAAGGTTTCATATAGTATTACATAACATCACCCTGGATTTGAGTTCTACATCATATCAATACATCAGGTTTTTACATCACATTACCCTAGTTTAGGGTTTCATGCACTTTACCCTAAAATTAGGGTTTCTTATTCAACTATCCATAATTAGGATTTACTATTCATCCCAATTAGGGTTTTACTCTCCATTCCCACAATTGGGGTTTTACGTTATGTTACCCTAAATTAGGGTTAGGGTTCATTAACGTTCTTGATTGGGGTTTCATGATATCTTTACTAAGGATCATACCCTAATCACCACATGATTAATACTCATGTATGAATTCCTTTCTATCATCCTTTCTGTAACATCCCTGATCTGGGTTATGCTTTAACCCTACGTGTTTTGTTTAAGAAAGACAATTGTATGCTTGTTCTTATCTTTTGAAAAGTAATTAAGGTTCAAGAGGAACTTATATTTCAATTTTAGTCCTTTTTGAACAATGTTGAAATAATGTTTTGCTTGTTTTGGACTAAAGTTCAAATTACCCAAGTTGAGGGGTTAAATTGCAAATGTTACATGATATGTTCCTCATGTGTTGAAGTATCATGGGAATGAAGATGATGTAGAGGTATGGCTTGTGGTAGCCTGAGTATCAAGAAAGAGTTGATAAAGCAATGTTTATGCATGAAAACCTAGTTTTGGTATGATGTGCAATTTACCCAAAACCCAGGGTTCAATATACAAATTACCTCTTCTAGAGAGTCCCTAATGCTTCTTGGCATCATTTAGAGAAAATAAAATGAGAGGGGCATATCATTTGAATCACTTTGGAGGAGAGAGAATCTTGATATTAAAATAATCAAGATTTAAGCATAATTAAAATCCTAAATCAATTTAATGCAAAAAATTAAATATATTAATTGAAGAGCACTTCAACCAAAAGGTGAGGGATGATTTTTAAAGAGAATGTATGATCATGTGCCTTCAAAAGGCATGAAAATATCTAAAGGAAGTGGATAACTCAATCACATTATTAAAAGAAAAACAAATATCCACTCACTTATGGATATTATTATTAAATGAATTGAGGTGCTTAATTTGTTTTCCTCCAAATCATGGATAATTGAGAGGAATAAGAGGCAAGGAAGATAGCCTCGTAACCAAGGAAGGGAAGGGGGAAAGTGGCAAGGAAATTGAGGAGTTATCCCCTACTTTCTCTTTCTTAAATGAATTTTCAAATAAAATGCATATATGCTCAATTATCCATAGCTTGAATGGGTAATTTCGAAGCCACTTTCACTCTGTGCTTGCAAAACGACCAAGGAAGCTTACGATAAATAGGAGGACGACCCCCAACATTTAGGTAAGCTCCATGGACCTCTTTCACCTTGATTCCATGGTGGAAATTACAAATCAATGCTTGATTTCTTCTTATCTTCACTCGATCTTCAATTCTAGCCATTCCTTTTCACTCAAAGATTAAGGACGAGCTTGGGATAGTTTAAGGTGTTTCTTTCACCATGAAAGACATGGAGGTTGAAGCTTTGAAGCTCAATTGGAGGTAGGTTATATAACTTGAACCCTTATTCATTGTTATTGAATTCAATTTCTCAATCCATTATGTTCAATTGTTCTTCTTGCAATTCCTTTGAATAATTGATGAAACTACCATGGGAATGGCAATAGAATTCGAGGGGTTGAAGCTTGATGATGATGAAATCATCTTAAGCACACATATTAACAAGTTTTAGTTGCAAATGATTTCAACACTTTTGGTCCAATCGATTTTAGCAAACCGTTTGGTGACCAAACAGTTTGCAAATTGTTTGGAGGTTGAGTTCCAAACTATTTGGACATGGTTGACCGAATGGGATAGTTGACCATTTGGTGCCTTGAATGGTTAAAAACCGTTCGGACATGTTGAGTTGACCATTGGGGTTGAGTTGACCGTTTGGTCAAGTAAGTTCAAAACCGATTGGAACCCTAAATGGTTCAATCTGTTTAGACATTTAGGTCAAAACCGTTTGGATCCTTAAACGGTTTCAAACCATTTGGACAAAGTCAACCAAAACTGTTTGGATGATTAATGGTTGTAATTGAGGGATGAAGATCCAAGGATCATACATTGATGGACTTCAATGATCCAATTCATGAAGGAATTTTTGATGCAAAACCCTAATCGGTTTAGTTGAAGATGTACCTCTTTTGGACTTTCAGTTTCAAGGGTAGTTTGGACCAAACGGTCTTGAGACCGTTTGAATCCAAACGGTTTCAAACCATTTGGAGCATCAATGATCAAGATCGTTTGCATGATTCTATATGATTAAATCGATTGGAAACCCAAGTTGATGAAAGATGAAATGACCATATGGTTGTTACTGATCTATCTCAAAGATAATCACTAGGGTTGTACCTTTAAGATACTAAGTGATTGATAATCCTTAGATGAGTTAATCCTTGAAGCTTAAGTAAGCAATAACTCAGTACACTATGTCAATCATAGTTGTATGTACTTGATTGGAGGGTTGATGTAACCTAATCAAGTTGAAAGGATGATAGAAACGAATTCATGTGGTGATTAGGGTATGCTCCTTAGTAAAGAGATCAGGAAACCCCAATCAAGAAGGTTCATGAACCCTAACCCTAATTCAGGGTAACATAATGTAAAACCCCAATTATGGGAATGGAGAGTGAAACCCTAATTGGGATGAATAGTAAATCCTAATTATGGATAGTTGAATAAGAAACCCAAATTTTAGGGTAAAGTGCATGAAACCCTAAACTAGGGTAATGTGATGTAAAAACCTAATGTATTGATATGATGTAGAACTCAAACCCAGGGTGATGCTATGTAATCCTATATGAAACCTTAATCTTGGACAATATTGTGATAAATTATAATCCTGATTTGGGTAATGGGATGAGTATCCCCAATTGACATGAATTGAGAAACCCTAATTGAGGGGATTCCATAAGAAACCCTAATTGAGGGTGATGACATGAGAAAACCCTAATTGGAATGAATAGTAAACCCTAATTATGGGAAATGTGAAATAAAACCCTAATGAAGGGAGATGCTATGTGCAATCCTAACCCTAATGTAGGGTGATGGTTTATGCAACCCTAACCCTAATAAAGGGTGACGGTATCGAAGACCCTAATCGTAATAATAGAATGGTGACTATTACACTAATAAGGGAAATACCTAAAGTAATCGATTATAGGTAACCTTATAGCAAGCAATGCCTTAATCTGAGATAAGTCCCTATCATTAAAGATATTTGACAATCCTTATGTGTGTTTTATGACCTATGCACTTCATAATAAAGGTGATAGGTTAGTATATGGAATATTAAGATGGGAAATACCTTAATACAATATAAATTGATAAACTCAAGTAAGTTTAAAGTTCTGAGGGAAGTGATATATCAAGACATCATAGATATCACATCCAGGTCTTTAAGAATGATATCCCTTGATGCATCTCAAATCCAACATACTTGGATGAGTAACATATAAAGAGTGTTATCGTAATCATTACATCAAGATGTAATGTGTTTTATTGTCCATGTGAATGGTTGTTGCGTAGTGAAAGGTGACAATATACTAAATGTGCTTTATGATCCATGAGATTAGTGGTTACCTAGTGAGAGGTCACAATATATTTAGATAGGCCTTGTGAACCACATGAGTAAGTGATACCTAGTAAAAGGTACCAAGATAATTATAAAAGTCCCCTTAAGAGATGATAATGTTTGTAATAAACCAAGAGAATGGAAACTTAGTAACATAATAATAATTATAAAAAAAGGATAGAATAATAATGATGGAACCTTGATTATACAAGTGTAGAGAAGAGAGGGATACTTGTATTACATAAAGAATGTGATTGAGCATGATGGCATGGCCAAAGTTAAATGTCAATAGAATAATGAGGTACCCCGTGTTGTGTAAACAAACACAGGATGTAATCACAGGATTGACATAGTTCAATACCTAGAATAATGTCATAGGATTGACATAGTTCAATAACTGGAATAGTTGCACAAGATTGACATAGTTTAATACCTGGAATAATGTCATAGGATTGACATAGTTCAATACCTAGAATAACTGCACATGATTGGTATTAACCCAATACCTGGAATAACTGCACATGATTGGTATTAACCCAATACCTGGAATAACTGCATAGGATTGGTAATAACCCAATACTTAGGAATAATTGCACAAGATTGGTAATAACCCAATACCTAGAATAACTGCAAAGGATTGGTCACAACCCAATACCTAGAATAATGTCACAGGATGGACATAGTTCATTACCTGGAATAACTGCATAGGATTGGTATTAACCCAATACTTGGAATAACTGCACAAGATTGGTATTAACCCAATACCTGGAATAACTGCACATGATTGGTAATAACCCAATACCTGGAATACCTGCACATGATTGGTAATAACCCAACACCTGGAATAACTGCACAGGATTGGTCATAACCCAATACCTGGAATAATGTCACAGGATTGACATATTCCAATACATCGAATAGTTGCACAGGATTGGCATAGTCCAATACCTGGAATAGTTGTACAAGATTGACATAGTCCAATACCTAGAATAGTTGCATAGGATTGGCTTAGTCCAATACCTAGAATGGATGTACAGGTCTGGCATAGTTCAATTTATGTAATGGATGCACAAGTTTGGTATAATCTAATACTTGGAATGGATACACAGGAACAATATCAGTCCAATGCTTGAACTAGTTGCATAAGATTGGTATAATCTAATGCCTGGAATATTTATACAAGATTGGTATGGACTGATGCCTAAACAAGACATGATGATGTACACTCTCATGTCTAGTATAAACCAATATCTATTTAGTAGATTGGCTAAAGTCAATAGATAGAAACAAGAAAGTGTCATGGGTGACATAACAGAGTAATGAGTATCTTGAGAAAAGCATGGAATAATGAGTTAATACAATAGATAAATGATATACATCTTCTTCCTATTCCTTATAAAAAGAATAGATGATTTAATGCTCTATCATAGATAGTTGCAATACTTAAAGATGAGAATGATCTAAACTTCTTATCCTCTTCTCACATTTATATTACAAACTACAATAATAATGTTTATGGTGGAGAGTTATATCTCTCGCTGGGGCAATTTTCAATTGTCTCACCCCCGTGGGATCCAAAATTTTTAGATGGACAAGCATGGAGGAGATTGAGAACATCTTGCAGAGGAAGAACTTCACCAGAAACAAGGACAACAGTGAGAGCTTAGGTTGAGTGTATTGTTTGTCGTGTCTTGTAGATAGAAGTCCTATGTGTCGTCTCTGTACTCTCAGGTTCTCGGAGTTTGTAGTTAGTGCTTTTAATAAATCATTTTGAGATTTGAGCTTGATACCTCGTGGTTCTTATGCTTTCTGTGTTTATCTTTTAACAAGGTAGGTGATGTTGTAACCCTCGAGAAGAGATGGTACAAGATATGTACTTATGAACCAGGATGTAAATGTAATACATTGGTTCTTGTTGATGGAGTTTTTCTATGATTGGATCTCTTTGAAAAAGGTTTTAATTTTTAGTGATTTTTAGTAATCCACTGTTAGTAATTGCTTCCGTGTTGTTAATGATGTATGTTTTGAATTCTTCGCCACACTTTCAACTTGATTAGGTTACATCAACCCTCCAATCAAGAACATACAACTATGATTTACATATTGTACTCAGTTATTCCTTACTTAAGCTTCAAGGATTAACTCATCTAAGGAGTATCAATCACTTAGTATCTTAAAGGTTCAACCCTAGTGATTATCTTTGAGATAGATCAGTAACAACCATATGGTCATTTGATCTTTCATCAACATGGGTTTCCAATTGATTTAATCCTATAGAATCATCCAAACGATCTTGATCATTGATGGTCCAAATGGTTTGAAACCTTTTGAATCCAAACATTCCTGAGACCGTTTGACCCCAAACGGTTTCAAGACCATTTGAACTCAAATGGTCTCAAGACAATTTGATCCAAACTATCCTTGACACTGAAAGTCCAAAAGAGGTGCATCTTCAACTAAACCGATTAGGGTTTTGCATCAACAATTCCTTCATCAATTGGATCATTGAAGTTCATCAATGTCTGATCCTTGGATCTTTATCCCTCCATTACAACCATTAATCATCCAAACGGTTTTGGTTGACTTTTTCCAAATGGTTTGAAACTATTTAAGGCTCCAAACGGTTTTGACCTAAATGTCTAAACGGTTTGAAACCGTTTAAGGTTCCAATTGGTTTTGAACTTACTTGACCAAATAGTCAACTCAACCCAAACGGTCAACTAAACATGTCCAAACAGTTTGGAACCATTTAAGTCTCCAAACGTTCAACTATCCCATTCGGTCAACCATGTCCAAATGGTTTGGAACTTAACCTCCAAATAGTTTGCAAACCATTTGGTCACCAAACGATTTGCCAAAATTGATTGGACCGAAAGTGTTGAAACTGCTTGCAACTAAAACTTGTTAAAATGTGTGCTTGAGATGATGTCATCATCATCAAGCTTCAACCCCTCAAATTCTACTACCATTCCCATGATAGTTTCATCAATTATTCAAAGGAATTGCAAGAAGATCAATTGAACATAATGGATTGAGAAATTGAATTCAATAACAATGAATAAGGGTTCAAGTTATATAACCCGCCTCCAATTGAGCTTCAAAGCTTCAACCTCCACGTATTTAATGGTGAAAGAAATACCTTCAACTATCCCAAGCTCGTCCTCTAGCTTTGAGTGAAAAGGAATGGCTAGAATTGAAGATCGAGTGAAGATAAGAAGAAATCAAGCATTGATTTGTAATTTCCACCATGGAATCAAGGTGAAAGAGGGCCATGGAGCTTACCTACAGGTTGGGGGTCATCCTTGTATTGCTCCTAAGCTTCCTTGTTCGTTTTCCAAGCAAAGAGCGAAAGTGGCTTCGAAATTACCCATTCAAGCTATGGATAATTGAGCATATATGCATTTTATTTGGAAATTCATTTAAGAGAGAGAATGTAGGGGATAACTCCTCCATTTCCTTGCCACTTGCCCCCTTCCCTTCCTTGTTTATGAGGCTATCTTCCTTGCCTCTTATTCCTCTCAATTATCCACTATTTATAGGAAAACAAATTAAGCACCTCAATTCATTTAATAATAATATCCATAAGTGAGTGGATATTTCTTTTTCTTTTAATAATGTGAGTGAGTTATCCACTTCCTTTAACTATTTTAGTGCCTTTTCAGGGAAAATGATCGTCCATTCTTTTGAAAAATCATCCCTTACCTTTTGGTTGAAGGGCTCTTCAATTAATATATTTATTTTTTCCATTAAATTGATTTAGGATTTTAATTATGATTAAATCTTGATTATTTTAATATCAAGATTCTCTCTCCTCCAAAGTGATTCAAATGAGATGCCCCTATCATTTTCTTTGCTTTACATGATGCCAAGAAACATTAGGGACTCTCTAGAAGAGGTAATTTGCATATGGAACCATGGGTTTTGGGTAAATTGCACATCATACCAAAACTAGGTTTTAATGCATAAACATTGCTTTATCATCTCTTTCTTGGTACTCAGGCTGGCACAAGCCATACCTCTGCATCATTTGCATTATCATGATGCTTCAACACATGAGGTACATTTTATCATGTAACATTTGCAATTTAACCCCTCAACTTGGGTAATTTGCACTTTAGTCCAAAACATGCAAAACATTATTTCAACATTGTTCAAAAAGGACTGAAATTGAATTATAATTTCCTCTTGAACCTTAATTACTTTTCATAAGATAAGAACAAGCATATAATTGTCTTTCTTAAAAAAAACACCTAGGGTTAAAGCATAACCCAGGTCAGGGATGTTACACTAAGCCTAGAACTGAATATGAGTCTGCTTGACTCGAACCGTCACATCTGACTAAGGTAGCTAAACAGCTGGCCTTTAACTGGACCTCTCCTCTAAGATGAGTACACATGCGGAGGGTTTGAGAAGCTCTGTGGGCCACATCTTGGTATGCTCTGCGGGTACCTCTAGGTTACCATCGGGATCTCTGGTTTATGTTGGGTAACCTATCTTTTCTTAGGATACTTCCTCAAGGGCTTCATCTACCCATACGCTCTGTGGGTGCATTCCAATCCCCATATACTGGTAGCTGCCAAGGTGGATCGTTTCCTCCCTACAGTGCAGACATTCATAGGGAATCTACGGTGTTCAGGGAACCTATGTCTATTTTTTTTTATTCTAGAAAATCTCTTACTACATTACATCTCTCTCTTACTTATTCTTTGCTTTTATATCTCTATGGTACCGAGTCTATTTATATAAAACTTATAAATACAACATGTATATCATTTCTAACTTATCAGTGCAATATGCTCAAACATTGTAATTTACTGAGAAATCAACATATTGTACTTGTAGGCAGATTTAAATAAATAGAATACTTGTCAACTTGGCACATACATACCGAAATCATGCAATTAAGCATCTTAATATACTGATAAGGGTTGATTACTCAACATATGAGAAATCATTAGTAGCACATGTAAATTATGTGAAATTCCTAGAAAAATGTGTACATCAACCCTAATCCAGAGTTGTGCAACACTTAACCCAATTAAGAGTTAATTACTTATCATGAAACAAATTATTGATAATAACTAAAAATTTCTTTTTATATCCTTGAGAAATGTGCAGATTCATATAATTATTAATAAATTCACATTAAATATGATAGAGAGTGAGAAATTTGGTTTCTATTGAACCCTTTCATGTCATTGTCATTTCTTTAAAATTGAACATCTATTAACTTATGAAAAACGTACAGCCTGGGTTTATACCCAAACTATGTCGTTATTGGTCATGTGCTACTAAGTTCAACATTTAATCGAGTAATTTATGTGTCAATTTATTGTGTATTTTCACTAATTAAAATCACTCATATCAATTAACTAACTAGCGTCGTGCAAGCATAACTAAAAAAATTGTGCAATTTAGAAATTTAGTGACGCCAACACTGCCCGACACGTGGGTAAACGCTGACATCCATGAATAACATTGATTTCAACTGAAATGTCTGATTATTTGAGTTATACTTGCATTTGGGAGTGAGATTCTACTCACCGTGGGTTGATGTAATTGAAATTCAACCGGTAATCCGTCCAGAGTCTATTTCTGGGCATCAGCGGGGTTGTCTTGTACCTTGGGACAACCCTGGTTCAATTGTGACACACACACAACTCCTTGTTTTGGGCGTCACTCGACGTTGCTTCATGCTTGGACCTCAAGGATGAGCTAACAACGTCGTTCCTTGGTGTTGAATCATGACCAAGGTGGCTATCGGTCGCAAGTGCAGCTGCTGTGGCTCGGACTGGCTGGGGCGCCACCCCTTGGTGCTTGGGCTCCACTCATGGTGGCTTGGCACAGTGATTGGGCGAGGTAGGATATGAGGAGATTGTGTAGGAGCGAGGCGCAACAGAGACAACCTTCACAAGCTCTAAAATTGGCCGCCACAACCTCCTTTGCTGCTGCCGATGGAGCGCAGTTGTTGTTGCGGGTAGGGAGGCACCACTAGCTAGAAGGGTCACAAGTGGGCACGAGCTGGGGAAAGAAGCAGGAAGAGAAATGAAGGGAAAGAAGAAGAAGCTAGACACCACTTAATTGGAGCCAAGGAGGCCCAAAACTGTCGCCCTCGATCACCCTGTTGCTAGTTGGTCGAGCTATTGTAAAAGGGGGCAAAAGGCGCCACTCAACTGGAAAAGGATCGGTGAATGGAGAAGAAGATAAGGAAGGGAATGGGGTTATATCAAATAACGGGAAAAATTGTAAATCTAAGCTGAAGGATCATGAAAATGCTATAACATTCACCTCGAATGTCCGATTTACATGATTTCTTTTGCAAAGTTTCAACTATGAGATCCTCTACAATCTCAAGGCACGAAATCATGCTAATTAGACTGTAACACTAGATCAAAGCACTAATTTCATCTGTGAGTACTTAACTCAACTTAATCAACTTAATGTTGTACTAATCGCTTCGCTTAGAGGTTAATCATGGAGTGGGTCATAACAATCTCCCTCTCTTATAAGAATTTTGTCCCGAAATTCCTAAAATAGAAAAGGAAACTTGTTACTCATCTCTGACTCAAGATCCCACATGGCTTCCTCTAGGTTGTGGTTCCTCCATAGAACTTTCACTAATGGTATCTCACGATTCTTGAATTTCTTGATCCTCTGATCAACTATATGAATAGGTCTTTCAACATAGGACATATTTGCTCTGAGTTGTATAGGTTCTGGGTCCACTATCTTCTTTGTACTAGGGTAACACTTCTTCAACATCGTTACTTGAAACACATCATGTAGATTAGCCAACTCGGATGGCAAATCCAACCTACAGGCCATAGGTACAATCCTCTCAATGATAGGATATGTGCCCATAAACTTAGGATTCAGTTTTCCTATCTTGCCAAACCTCAACACTCCTTTCCATGGTGAAACTTTCAGATACAATTCATCACCAACCTCAAACTCAAGAGGTCTACATCTCTTCTCAGCGTAACTCTTTTTCTTGTCATGTGAAGCTTTTAACTGTTCTCTAATCACTATAATCTTTTCTATGGTCAAATCCACTATCTCTGGTCCAAGAATCTCTTTTTCACCCACCTCGTACCAACATATGGGTGATCTACACTTTGTGCCGTATAGAGCTTCATACGGGTCCATACCAAGACTGGAATGGTGACTATTGTTGTATGCAAACTCTATAAGGCTCAAGTGTTCTTCCCAACTTCCACTGAAATGCAAGACACATGCTCTCAACATGTCCTCAAGAGTTTGAATGGTCCTCTCTGACTGATCATCCATTTGCGGTTGAAAAGCAATACTGAATCTCAACTTTGTGCATAAAGTACGATGTAACTGATTCCAAAACCTGGATGTGAACTTAGGATCTCTATATGATATAATTGAAACTGAAATACCATGCAACCTGACTATCTAATCCATGTATATCTTAGCCAACTTTAGGACATCAAAGGTTGACTTAATAGGAAGAAAGTGAGTAGACTTAGTCATTCTATCCACAATCACCCATATCGAGTCACAACCTCAAGGTGTCATGGGCAACCCTACCACAAAATCCATTGTGATATGTTCCCACTTCCACTGTGGTATAGGAAGAGATTACAAGGTACTTGCAGGTTTCTGATGCATAGCCTTAACCTACTAGCACACAATGCATCTAGCCACATACTCAGCTACATCCTTTTTCATACCTGACCACCAGTACAATTCCATAAGATTCTTGTACATCTTAGTGTTACCTGGATGCATACCGTACATCGATGCATGTGCTGCCTCAAGAATTTGTTCTTTCAAATCACTGTCTCTAGGTACACACAACCTGTCATGCTGATAAAACAAACCATCATTTGGAAACATAAACTCTGGTCTTTTTCCCTTTGACATATCCTGCATGATCTGCTGTAACTCACTGTCACTCTGCTGAAGTTCCTTGATCTGATCATAAAAAATAGGATTGACTTGCATCTGTGCAATCAAACCACTCTACTCTGTCACCCCTAAGTCTAGGTTCAACTTTCACATCTCTACTAGCAGGTCTCTCTTGAAGCATGCCATAGAGAATACATCTACTATTGAACTTGAATTCCTGCCTAGGGCATCTGCTACCAGATTCGCATTACCAGGATGATAATCTATCATCACATCATAATTCTTAATCAATTCTATCCATCTTCGTTGTCTAAGATTCAGATCCTTCTGGGTGAAAATAAATTTCAAACTCTTATGATCTGTAAACACCTGACATGCCTCACCATAAAGATAGTGATGCCATGTCTTAAGAGAATGAACTATTACATCCTACTCCAAATCATGTGTCGGGTAAATTGACTAGATGCATAAGTTACATATTTGCCTTCCTGCATCAACACACAACCTAAGTCTCTCATGGAAGCATCACAAAACACTATGTAACCTTTATCTACCTCGGGCAGGATCAACACTGGTGTTGTAGTCAACTTCTTCTTTAAACATTGAAAACTCTTCTCACATTTGTCTAACTAGATAAATGGTGCATTCTTTATCGTTAAGAGTGTCAGAGGTGACACTTCAACACTGAAGTTCTGAATGAACCTCCTGTAGTAACCTACCAATCCTAAGAAGCTTCTGATCTAAGTAGGAGTCTTAGGCTACTCCCACTATAGAATAGACTTGACTTTCTTAGGGTAAACACTTACTCCATCTCCTGAGATGACATGTCCAAGAAAAAACACCTCAGCTAACTAGAACTCGCACTTACTGAACTTAACATATAATTGGTGTTGTCTCAACAACGGTAACACTATTCTTAGATGTTGCTCATGTTGCTCATCATCTCTGGAATAGATCAAAATTTCATCTATGAAAACCACTATGAACTGATCCAAAAACAGTTTGAAAATCTGGTTCATCATATCCATGAAAGTTGTTGGCGCATTAGTCTGTCCAAACGACATAACCAGAAACTCATAATGCCCATATCTTGTTCTGAAAGCCAACTTAGGAATATCTAAAACCTTTATCCTCAACTGATGATATCCAGATCTCAAGTCTATCTTAAAAAAGATCGTCGCTCCATGCAACTGATCAAACAAATTATCTATCCTTGGCAACGGGACATTATTCTTGATGGTGATCTTATTCAACTACCTGTAGTCTATACATAACCTCATAGTACCATCTTTCTTCTTCACAAACAAGATTGTAGATCCCCATGGTGAAGACCTAGGTTGAATGAAACTCTTATCCAGTAATTCCTTGTAACGCCCCTCCAAGCACATACATGGCAACGGAAGCAAACCCAATGTTGTCCATAACATGGGTCACTTGGCTCGAAGGAACATTACAAAACATGATAATCAAAAGCAATAATATAAATGAAACACTTTGCATTGAGTAAAAATAATTCATACATAGTCCTTGTTAAAGGAAAAACTACAACTCATCTAATATACTCAGGTAACAAGACTATGCATAAAAAGAGATGTCTAAACTTTGGATCGTCTCGGTAGATGGCACCCCACTAGGCAAGCTTGAAAATCTCTTATACCTTTACTTGTTCCTTTAATCCTCAGCTGCTCCAAAACCTGTGGACATCACATCCCCATCCATGTATTGGGAAAAATAACAGTCGTTAGAGTAAGTGGCATGAGTATTATGAAATATACATTGCTAAAGAGCTGAAATTGGGTATTATGAACTAACATCAAACTATGACTTTCTTGATATTGAACCCTTATCATGTATCTTTATTTTATATCTGACTACTCATACAATGAGTAGTCCAAGTTTGAATCTAAATCTAATGTTCTTATTATCTGGATAAGCCTAAATATGAAACCCTAATTTAATAGAGATGACTTTCTTGATATTGAATATGACCAATGGGTATAAAAGCTTAGGAAAAGGATCTATACTGAATATAGAAATACTAAGTATACAAAGCATTTTAAGTCAAATTTATGAAAGTAGCTTAAATATAAAGTATTTATGAACATGAATTCTAACAAGATTATTTAACCTTTACAAGACCTTATTAAATCTGATCTTATCCTGAATCTTAATATTTACATATGAGCTTGCCTTTTACAACTTAAACATTAAGATACGAATCTTATAAAATCTCATCTTGAGACATAATCATAACTTAATAAATAATAATTTATATTATCATCATAACTCAATTTACAATACATTCTGATCCCAAAAGTACATTTATTTACCAAAATGGACCATGTCTTAATATTTTCAAATTGATATTCTTACATTGTACTTGATTTCTAGATATTATTCATTCTAGGGAATCTAGTGCGTAGATCTCTACATATGTATGAAATCTCAATGGCATGTTTCTTCTTGAAATCTTAATACATAGTTATGCCTATAAATATGAGAAATCCTAATAACATATGTGTACTTAAATTCTCAATACACAATTGTCCCCAAACACCAACTACGTAAGGAAACATTACTTGGATGTCTTATCTTATAATTTTATTTATTAATTTAAAACATTTCTAAGAAATCTTATAAAACATGATTCTTTAACTTTCTCATGGATTTGGTCCATGAGTCACACCTATTTTGAGGAACATATCTCTATTTGAGATTTTGGGTATCTGAACTTACATAATGATAGAGATATGAGAATATTCTTGTTTGCATTAAAAGCTTAGAACATTGAACCATATAAATCATGAAAGTCTTATTAGGAGACATGTAAACATATTGAACTTAAAACATGAGTACTCATGGGCATGGACCACTAATCTAGAGCAAGGTAGATCCTAACTTAGTATCCCTGATCTTGATTGAATCCTACATTCCTTTTTCTTCTTTTAGTAGGACATGCCTCACAGTAGGCCCATCATCTTGTGACGCATGGCCTACCCTCCAAGAACAAGGCCCATTGCCCTGTTTTCATTCTCACAATCGGGGGGATCCAACACTCCCTTGTTTCCCCTAAATGTCGGCTTGAAGTCCGGTGATGATCTACAACCATAGTAGTTGACCACAGTGAGTCAAAGGGTGTCCATAGCTTCGTATGTGCCCTCACTTCTTGGGCAGATGACTCTCTAGACTCAGATCCTCAAAACTTATTGTTGTTTTCGGCCCCCGCTATCCTTGCATGATGTGAGCACACTGATACGTCTGAGCCTACGCTCACTATAACCGCTGACTTTGACCAGCGATGATCTTCCACATATTCCTTCCCCTCGGTGTGAAAAAGTAGTCCAGACCTCCTTGATCGTCCTACGAAACAACCCTGAACCCTGCTCTGATCATTCTGCATACCTGTAGAGCTGGCCTTCATCAAAGGCATGTTTATGCGAGCGACGACATAGTTGCTTCTCTGCCCAACCATAGCTTTGCCTCTAAGCAATCTCGTCGTGTGTACTCATGGCTGTTACATTACACAGGAGTACAACCTCTCATATCGCTGCCTTATTCCTTTTTATACCCACTGCCTCTTATAAATATTGATTTTATTGTTCCCTAGTTGGTCTAGGATATGGGTTTCCGGCCACATCTGGGAATCATATTCCTAGAAGTCTCATCTTTTCCAAAGTTGATGTGTTCTTTATCAAGCAATAATTTACTAATTAAAAACGAAAATCCAAAATACAGTTGGGAAATACTCCTCAAGTATATCCATACATGATACATGGAGTGAAGCTTGGTACATTCCTCTAGCATGGTAAGGGATGAGTTACTTCCTAGCCATTAAACAAGTAAACTGGAACCTATGATTTGCGTAGGCTATTTCTTACAACTGATTATCTCAGCTCTTAAATATTATATTATCTGATGGTTTTGTGTCGTTATCTACAATAAAAACCAGAATCAACCATTAATGGGCCATCACGGTTATATTGGTTTAGT
This sequence comes from Alisma plantago-aquatica, assembly GCA_963693085.1. Classification (NCBI taxonomy): domain Eukaryota; kingdom Viridiplantae; phylum Streptophyta; class Magnoliopsida; order Alismatales; family Alismataceae; genus Alisma; species Alisma plantago-aquatica. The sequence continues at coordinate 1,080,542,761 of OY856413.1, read as the reverse complement.
TAGTATCTCCTCACATTAATAACCAAACAACTATAAACTTTACGAAATTTTAAACATTATATCATCTTATCTTAGTAGAGATTGTGAGATTATCAAACTTATATTGAAAGCATTATTCACCTCAATTTTGGTCAAACAAATATTTACTCTCGGGGTTCCACTAAAAAAAATTAATGGGCTCATGATTTACGTAAAAAGATTCATATTTGAACCAATATGTCTCATTCTAAACCCACAATGAGTTCGTCAATGACTTTATCATGTACTTGCTCAGTTTTAAAATTTAGGGGTGTGACATTCCTGTTATTGAATCTTGTGTTCCTTCAACTCTGTAGGTGCCATTCTATAGGCTGGCAGCACTACATGGTGACTACCTGGAAACACCTGAATCTCAAAGTCTATCTCTCTTTCAGGAGGTAGACCTGGCAACTCATCTGGGAAAACATCTAGGAACTCACAGACTACTGGCACATCCCATAGACCGATTGTGCTCTTCTCTGCTCTGGTATCTACTACATCTACAAAAAATGCCTTACAACCTTTCTGGAACATCTTATCAGCTACAACAGTTGGTATGATACATGTAGGCAAAACCTTCCTATCTCTAGTAAAGACACAAGAAAATCCACCCTGTTGAAAGACAACCTTCTTATTCCAACAATCGAGTTGAACTTGATACCTCTCTAGGCAATCCATATCCAAGATAATTTGAAAAGAGTTAATATCTAGGGGTATAAGATTAACCGTGATGGTGTAACCACCAAACGTCAACAAACATCCAGGACAAAACTCTATCAACATTAATGGAACCCTCAACAACAACTCAATTGGTAACTCCTAGGATAACATATTAATCTCACAAGATAAAGAACGTTGTATAAACGAGTGAGTAGCACCCATATCTATCAAAACTATAACTGAAATACTATTAAAGAAAAGCATTTCTCCTATAATTACTCAAGAAGAAACAATACCTTCTTGTGGTGTCAAAGAGATGAAGCGTCCTGAAGCTCTTCCTCTCCCATGATGTCCTCGTTGTCCTTCACTAGAACTAGGTGTTGCACCACCTCGGGAACCTGAGGCTATAGAGGAACTTGCTCCTCCAGCTGGAGCCTGTCTCAGAACATTTTGATATTATGACTGGGAACCCTGTGATGCTGACTGTTGTAACTGGGGGCAATTCCTTTTGAAATGTCCCATCTTTCCACACTGATGACATCCTTGAAAATCTATTCCCCAACACTATCTAGTGTGTGGTATTCCACAAACATCTCATGCTCACGTCTCTCGTCTCTCCATATTATACTTTTCCCTGGTCTCAAGAAACATCTTGTATATCCTTGATGCATCATCCACATCATCTCCACCACCTGGACCCATCACCTGAGGGTCAGGTCTAATGTGGCTGTCAGCTTGGTCCTCATGACCACGTTCTCTTCCTACCATCTGTAATACTATAACAAAACACTTTCTGTTAGAAAATTACAATTAGGAGGAAAACACCTAAGTCTTAATCTTATTGGTCTCTTATCTTCCCCTGACCATGACTTAGAGTAACTACATACTCAACCTATTTTCTGATACCAAATTGATTGTGATGCCCTGATCCCCGTGCCATCTCTAATGACTCCGGAGACCGGGAAGTCACCCTCGGTAAACCACCCTTAACCTTTTCTTTACTTAGTGACTTAGAATTAACTTAAAGGAAAATGCGAATAGCTTGAATAACATCGGATCATAATAAAACTGCGGAAGCAACTTACCATTATCCTTACTTGGAAGAAAAACAAACTTACATGACATATTACATTGTTCATGCAGAAAGTAAAACACAATAGTTAATTGAAATTAGAAACTACACATTACATTACATTCTCTCTCTACCACACCACATACCCAAGGACCGAGGGGAAAGGACTAAGAGACCTCTATCTAAATATGAACTACCTTCTAAGAACTTGGGTGATACGATCCTTCAACTTCCTCGTGCTGAGCTGACCTAAAATTGTATTAGTAGCTTGGTGAGCTATTGGCTCAGTGAATAGGATTTCACCCAACCATTGCAGATAACTCATTTTATGTTTATTAATTGGAATAAAATACAAGATACTACTATATTGAGAAGATCTAAACAATATAATTTAAACGATAGGATATGTCAACATTTTATTAAGATAACAACTGCTGCAAAGTTGTAGATACGATTAAATAACCGAGAATACTAAAATTTCATTTAAAGGACAACTACTGTGAAACTAATTCAAATCTTTCTTAACTCTTTAACTTATAATAAACTTTTTGAACCTATATGAACATATTTTATCTTATGCCCTGATCTTATGTAGTGTACTCTACATATGAAGACTCATAGTGAACTACGATCCCACCGTACAAGACTTAGCTTAAAACCCAAGAAGCTAAGCCTAGAACTGAATTTGGGTTTGCTTGACTCAAACCGTCACGTCTGACTAAGGCGGCTAAACAACTGGCCTTTAACTAGACCTATCCTCTAGGCTGAGTACATAGGCAGAGGGTCTGAGATGCTTTGTGGGCCTCATCTTGGTACACTTTGTGGGTACCTCTGGGTTACCACCAGGATCTCTAATTTATGTTGGGTAACCCATCTTTTCTTAGGAGACTTGCTCAAGGGCTTTTTCTCCCCGCATGCTCTATGGGTGCATTTTGATCTTCATATACTGGTCACTGCCTAGGTGGATCGTTTCCTCCCTACAGTGCAGACATCCGTAGGGAATCTACGATGTTCAGGGCACCTATGTCTATTATTTTATTATTCCAAAAAAGCTCTTACTACATTGCATCTCTGTCTTACTTGTTCTTGGCTTTGGTATCTCTATGGTACCGAGTCTATTTATCTGAAACTTATAAATACAACATGTATATCATTTCTAACTTGTCAGTGCAATATGCTCAAACACTGTAATTTACTGAGAAATCAACATACTCTACTTGCAGGAAAATTTAAATAAATAGAACACTTGTCAACTTGGCACATATATACTGAAATCATGCAATTAAACATCTTAACATACTGATAAGGGTTGATTACTCAACCAGTAGCACTTGTAAATTATCTGAAATTCCTAGAAAAATGTGCACATCAACCCTTATCCTGAGTTGTACATCACTTAACCCAATTAAGAGTTAGTTACTTATCATGACATGAATTATGGATAATAACTGAGAATTTCTTATGATATCCTTGAGAAACGTGTTGATTCGTATAATTATTAATAAATTCACATTAAATATGACCGGGAGTGTGCAACTAGGTTTCTATTGAACCCTTTCATGTAATTGTCATTTCTTTGAAATCAAGCATCTATTAACTTACTAAAAGCATACAGCCTGGGTTTATACCCAAATTGTGTCATTACTGGTCATGTGTTACTGAGTTCAACATTTAATTGATTAATTTAAGTTTTGATTTATTGTGTATTTTCACTACTCCAAATCAAACATATCAATTAACTAACTAGCATTATGCAAGAGTAACCAAGAAATTTGTGCAATTTATAAATTAAGTGATGTCGGCACTGCCCGACACCTGGGTAAACACTAACATCCGCAAATAACACCAATTTCAACCGAAACGTCTGAATATTTGAGTTATACTTGCGTTTGGGAGTGAGATTCTACTCACCGTAGGTTGAGGTAATCGAAATTCAACTAGTAATCCATCCAGAGTCCATTTTTGGGCATCAGCGGGGTCTTCTTCTACCTTGGGACAACCTTGGTTCAAACATGACACACACAACTCCTTGGTTTGGGCACCCCTCGACGTTGCTTCATGGTTGGACCTTAAGGATGAGCTAACGACGTCGTTCCTTGGTGTTGCCTCACACCCAAGGTTGTTATTAGCTGCAATTGCAACTGGTGTGGCTCAAACTGGTTGGGGCAATGCCCCTTGCTGCTTGGGTGCCACTCATGGTGGATGGGCGCCGCGATAGGGTGAGGTAGGAGATGAGGAGATGTTGGAGGAGTGAGGTGCAACAAAGACGACCTTCACAAGCTCCAAAATCAGCCGCCACAACCTCCTTTGATGTTGATGATGGTGCACAACTATTGTTGTGGGTAGGGAGGCACCACTAGATGGAAGGGGCACATGTGGGCGTGAGCTAGGGCAAGAAGGAGGGAGAGAAATGAAGGGAGAGAAGAAGAAGAATCTAGATGCCACTTAATCGGAGCCAAGGAGGCCCAAAACCGCCACCCTAGCTCACCATGTTGCTAGCTAGTCGAGCTTATATAAAAGGGGGTACCGCTCAACTGGAAAAGGATCAGTGAATGGAGAAGAAGATAAGGAAGGGAAGGGTGTAATAACAAATAACTGGAAAATTGCAAATCTAAGCCCAAGGATCTTGAAAATGCTATAACTTTCACCTCAAATGTCTGATTTGCGTGATTTATTTTGCAAAGTTTCAAGTGTGAGATCCTCTACAACCTCAAGGCAAGAAATCATGCTAATTAGATTGTAACATGAGATCAAAGAACTAATTGCATATGTGAGTACTTAACTCAACTTAATGATGTACTAATCATTGTGCTTACTGGTTAATCTTGGAGTGGGTCATAACAATCAAGCTCTAAGAGAACCTCTCTAGCTCCTAAATCTTCTCAAGGTCTTCCAGCAAGAAGGAGAGAAAGCAAGGATGGCCAAAAGGATCCTCTTGCATGGAGAGAAAGAAGATTATATACTAGGGGGATGAGAAAGAGATCATGGAAGAGGTTTCATCAGCTTAGGATCTTAGGTGACAATTGTCCATGAAAAAGGAACCACAAGCAACAACATGCAAGAAATGGTGGTATGGTCAAGGCTAGATCTCGCCCTCTTGGTCTCCTACAAAGGTCATGCCCAATATGCCAAAACCCTACACACTCAAAAACTGATAGGGCATAACCCTACACACTCACAAACCAATAGGGAATAACCCTACACACTTAGAGACTGATAGGACATAACCCTACACACTCACAAATTGATAGTCCAAGGCTCTCTAACCTGAGATAACACATCCAAGAGCAAAACACATCTCACTCATGTATTTTACACATCATCAAGGATGTCCCCATACAACCAAGACCCAAAAAAGGCACCCATCTCTCTGTCTCACTCCTCTAGATGATGCCAAGTGAGAGAAGAAACACTCTGAGGTTGCAAACTTGCACATCAACCCTTACTCTGGGTGAATTGCAATTTGCACCAAAACCTCACCACAAAATGGTGGCAAGCACCCGGGCTTAGGTCACCAGTAAGACCTGCAGTGGTCCGCACAATGAGCCGAGTAGCAGACCAACTCACACCATTCCACATTCAACCGATGCGCACCGCCAGCCCCGATCAGCTTCCCTCCCATCAATTTCAAGCACTCTTTGACTCTCTTTTCAAAGTCATTTTCATATTTCCCTCGCGACACTTGTTCTCTATTCGTCCCTCGCCCATATTTAGCCTTGGACGTGATTTACCACCCCATTGGGGTTGCATTCCCAAACAACCCGACTCTGTGGTAGCGCCTCATCGTGAGACAGAGTTCGGGAACGACGGGGCTCTCACCCTCTCAGGTGCCCCTTCTAGGGGATTTGGTCCAGGTCCGCCTCTGATGACACTTCCACAGGCTATATTTCGGAGGGCGAAGCCTTTCGATTTTCAAGTTGGGCATTTCCCGGTTCGCTCGTCATTACTAGGGGAATCCTTGTAAGTTTCTTCTCCGCCACTTATTAATATGATGAAACTCAGTGGGTGTTCCTACCTGACTTGGGGTTACAATATGAGGAACCAATGGTGTGACCGCTGATATTCCAGTCGTGGTAACTTTATAGGCATGAAAGTCTGACAACAAGGCTACTCAGTACAACAACAATGCTGACATTTGCTAAGACTGTCACACCCAATGAGCAACGAGCAGTAGAAGCAACATCCCAGCATTGTCATGCCCAATAATGTTGGACGGACCGACTCCGCATCCCTCAGCCTACCACAGAGGTGAAGCCATGGAAGGCCAACATCTGCATGCACCACCAGCAAGGCCAACATCAAGTTGTTGAACTCAAGTGGGAGGGGAGCGCCTAGAGGTGTGACGCCCAAGTAGGCGTGACCTCAGCCGAGGCTCCAGGCGCAACTTGCGTTCAAAGACTTGATGGTTCACGAGATTCTACAATTCACACCAAGTATCACATTTCTCTACATTCTTCATTGATGAGAGGGCCTAGATATCTGTTGTCGAGAGTAATCAAAGTATCCGATAAGGCACCCTTTTAGGGTGTGGACGAGTGGATCCGAAGAGCCCGTACGACACTAGAGTGATCCTTGGTGTGGGCTGCATTGGGGATTTGTTTTGGTGCCAAATGCATCACACAGTCACTGCGAGAAGAAGCACACAATGCCGCGTGGGTGGAGAGGCCAGGTGTGAGTGGGTAGCATAAAGCCAAGGCATGAGACACCCGCCCACACATCACATTTACGATTTCAACAAATGAAGCGTTCAAGTCTCGACAATGATCCTTCCGCAAGTTCACCTACGGAAACCTTTTTATGACTTCTCCTTCCTCTCAATGATATGGTTAAGTGGACTTCTCACGACATCATAGGTGGCAAACTGCCCGCTTCACCGTGATCCGAGCACTTCACTGGACCATTCAATTGGTAGGAGCGACATGCAGTGTGTACAAAGGGCAAGGACGTAGTCAACATGAGCTGATGACTCGTGGTTACTAGGAATTCCTCATTGGAGACAAACAGTTGCAATGATCTATCCCCATCAGGATGAAATTTTCAAAGATTACCTGGGCCGGTCGACCAAGGTTATAGACTCGTTCAATACATCAGTGTAGCGCACGTGCGGCCCAGAACATCTAAGGGCATCTGTGACAAAGTAAGTTTTAAGCCAAACTACTCAATCCATACCTATCCACAACTCTGCGTTATCCCTGTAAGGACTTATATGGTACCTCTATAAAGGTGACTTGATGGACCTACCCTCTAGGCAGCCAAAGTCATTCATGACCTGATGGACCTACCCTCTAGGTAGTCTTATACTAGGTCAGCCATTACGACACAGAGGGGATTAGTGATTGAGCTAGCAGGCATATACATTATGTGATAGTCATAGTCACTTTATAATTGCAGTATGAACATCCAAACAGTTTAGTTGCATTCAATGCGATTAAACATCTGGGAATCCATCGAAAAACTAAAGCGGTTATTCATAATTAACCACATACCTCTGGTTGTAGAATTAGATACATAATTAACCAGATCATAAAAATCCCAACCAAGCATGCAATCTAAGTAATTCATAATTCCTGAAAAGAATATGTACTCTATTTATTACACACTTTATCAAGAACCTACTTTATTAACTTGGATTCACTTTCTAGGGGTTATGTATCCATTTTAGGGCTTTGTTTTGCTATTAGGGTTTCCTTTCATCTTTTACCATATTAAACCCTAATTTTATGCCATTACTCATAAACCCTAATTACCTCATCTTTCTTCAACATTAAGGTTATCTTAACAAAATATAACCATATTTTCATATTACAAGCACATTACTCATCAATTAAGCTTCTTTTTCATTAAAGCTACTATTTTTATCCCTTTAATCCATGACAAGATCATTATATGCATTTATCACCAATTCATAGTTCATTACAGTCTAAAATTACATATGAACTCTATTTTCTATTAATTCCACCTTTTATTCATGAGAAATCCCTAATTACTACCTTTAGGGTATTTATCCAGAATTAAGGTCTTTTATATACAAATAACTTAGAACCATCATTAAACAATCATATTTTCACATTCTCAATTTACATATGATTTTATCATCTTTTACCCTAAATTAGGGTTTCTAAATCATTTAATCATTCTCAAATGAGGTAAAATCCTAACTCATGTAATTATACATCTAGATTAGGTTTGAATCTAACATTATCATTCAACATGTTATTAACACTTCAATTAACCCATAAAACATTCTAGATTCAACCTTTAATCACAAATAGGGTTTTTATCTTAATTTTAATGCACTTTTCATTAACTCATAGTACTTTTGCAATTATGAAAGGAATCTATCTTTAATACCATTTTTATTGGATTCCTCTCCTTCTCCTGATCAAAATTCATATATTACTTGTCCTAATCGGAGTTAGCAATCATTAGATATGATTTTTGCAATATAAACACATATGGACCAATAGCGAAGTGCCACGTAGGCAACTTACTTCACGCGCATACCTTGCGGGTCGGATTATAAGCACAGACCGCCTCTTCACACCCATGAGGGGCAGAACCGTCAAAACGTTCTGTTCTTCTTCAACCTCTGTTTCCCTATGCTGCCGCCGACCATGTCACTTTGTGGAGTTCATCCTCTTCGCTCTAGGGTCCGTGGGTGGCCAGAGATGGCCGCGCTCCCTTCGTCATCCTCCTCCACACCCAGGGCACCTCCCTTTGGCGGCCCAGGTGTCCTGTCCCCTTCGCGCCAAGCCTACAACTTTTGTCATGTTGCAGCCCTTCTGCAGCGTTTGCGTGAGGACGAGGGCAAGGTAGTGATGGATAAACCCACCCAGGTCGTCGTGTGAGCAAAACACACATAATACACCTCCTCACGGCCCCTCCTTGAGTCTGGTTGTGAGCTACCCTCTCCACTAGGGTTTGTTTACAAAGAAGGAGAAGAAGAAGATAGAAATACGTGGAACCTCCTGGAACTCGTCCCTGAGCTCTACCCCTTATATAGGGGTGGGAACTCAAGCCCCAAGACGCCCATATAAAAGGGAACAAGTCCCTTTCCGAATAGGAAATAACTTCCCTTAGTAAAGAAGCAAATCTTCTCTTTATCCCTCATCCCTTAGATATTCCTTTTCCTTGGGATATTAGTATTACAAAAATTTCTTCCTTTATCTTCTTATTACTTGTCTCTTAATGTATTGGCACGAAATTTAGTTTTCCTTTTTAATAGAAAATATCTCCCTTTTAATAATACCATGAAATTCCTTAATAATGTATTCACATTATATTCTTATTTTCTTTTATAGGTATTTTCTCTTTCCTCTTTCTTCATTGGGACTCCTTGGATCCCAAGAAAACTCAAATATTTCGAAATTCCTTTTATTGGATATTTATTATCCTTCTAGATGCATCTTTATTCATTATTTCACACTATCTTGTTTATTTCTCATTAAAATATATCTTTTTGAAGTTTTCTCTTTGTTTCTCTTTTATTTTCTTATTGGTATTCCTTTCAACATTAGGAATCCTTGGGATATGAAATTCCACCAAGGATTACTCCATTATACCACTTTTCATTTATTTTCCACATTTCATCAATATTTTCAATTTCTTTCTTAATAAAGAAATACTTAATTGATCTTTTCTTTTCTTATTGCTTTTGTTATGCAACTTTGGACTCCTTGGAACCCAAGTAATCCAAGAGGCACGAAATCCTCTTTGGATTTTTCCTTCTAGAGGTTTCTACATATTTCTTTTCTCAAATATTCAATTATCCATATACTAATTGAATTTCCTTGTTATTTGGGCCCAATAGCCAATAAAGCCCACAAAACAGTCATCAAGGCTATTGTAAACGAAATCCATGTACTAAAAAAAAATTATACCATTCTTTGTTCATTTATCTTTAAATTAAGAAATTGCATTTCTCACCAAATGAACCCAAAAATTGGGGTTGTAACATCTCTCCTAGCTAAACCTCATACACATCTGTCTGTGGGTCTTGATGGTGGCCTTCAATACAAGAACCATATGTGGGTCCCTAAGCAGTCAGCTGTAAAGACAGTCATTCTTATTGAGGCACATGGGTCCAAGTACACAGTTTATCTCGGCACAACGAAGATGTATAAAGACCTACAACATCCGTTCTGGTGGCGAGGCATGAAGCATAACATTGCATATTTTGTATCTCGGTGTCTGACATGCCAGAGAATCAAGGCCGAGCATCAAAGACCAGGTGGTCTACTGCAACCCCTCGAGATTCCAGAATGGAAATGGGAACATATCACTATGGATTTCGTAGTGGGACTACCCAGGACCAGGAAGGGGTACGACGTTGCATGGGTCATTGTGGATCGTCTCACTGAGTCAGCTCATTTTCTACCCGTGAAGACTACTACAAAAGTTTCTGAGTTTTCCGACCTTTATATACAGGAGATTGTACGTCTGCATGGAGTTCCAGCGTCGATTGTGTCGCACTGGGACCCAAAGTTCACTTCAAAGCTATGGAGACAGGCTCAAGAAGAATTGGGTACCAAGTTGAACTTCAATACTGCTTATCATCCGCAGACAGATGGACAGTCAGAACGAACAATGCAGATTCTGGAGGATCTTCTACGAGCTTGTGTGCTTGACTGGGAAGGCTTGTGGGACCATTACCTACCTTTAGCTGAGTTTGCCTATAATAATAGTTATCGGGCGAGTATTCGGATGCCACCATACGAAGCTCTTTACGGCCGACCGTGCAGATCTCCATTACATTGGGACGATGTCAGAGAACACACCTTGATGAAATCCGAGGAGATGTAGTTGTATGCAGTTAAGGTTGCACTGATCAGGCAGAGGATGAAGTGAGCATGGGATAGGCAGAAATCATATGAGATGCTCACCGGTAGGAATGTCAGTTCAAGGAAGGTGATCATGTCTTTCTAAAGATCTGACCGATTCGAGCTTTGGCCAAGAATAAGGGAAAGCTCAGTCCTCGTTATGTGGGACCCTTCGAGATTCTTGAAAGGGTTGGAGAATGTGCCTATCGCCTTGCTTTTCCACCCCAGTATAGTGCCATGCATAATGTCTTTCATGTATCTAATTTAAAGCCTTATGTCAAAGACACTAGTCACATTCTGAATCATGAGCCTCTTGAGCTGAAAGATGATTTGACGTATGCTGAGTCACCAGTCAGAATTCTTGATTTCAAGACAAAGGAGATTTGCAATAATCAGTGTATAGATATGGTGAAAGTTCTCTGGAGCCACCATGATCAAACCGATGCTACAAGGGAGCTCAAGTCCGAAGTCGAGCAGAAATATCCACATCTCTTTCAGGCTGCTTGAATTTTGAGGGAAAAATTATTAAAAAGAGGGGAGAATGTGACAAAGTGAGTTTTTATAGTATTTTCTCTCTCTGAACAGTTTTATTATCAAATTTGTTGACCAAAATACCCTCATATACTCCCCTCACTTAATTGGACAAATATGTGTCACAAATTGCAAAACTATGCGAACCCTAGCATGCTATTATGATAAAATACATATGTTAATGTATTTAATAAATGAACACATCAAAATTTCTATTTTTGGACCCCTACTTTATACCATAGTCACATCTTGATATCATTAAGATACCCCTAAAATTTTGTTCCAATTGGATGTACCATTTGGGAGTTATTCACATTTGAAAATCAGGTGTATAATTCCAACTAGTATCTCTAGGACCTAGGTTTTCAATTTAATTGATCAAATTTAGGTCACGCGGCCCATTAAGCTATTGGGCGCGAACCACTTAGATGGGTTTCAAATCTAGTCATCCGATCTAATGGCCACGGATCCATGCTATGATCCAATGGTCAAGGACCCGTCACCTACCTCCCGCCTTTCTCGGTCTTGACCCCCAACAGAACCCCGACCCAACGACGATCTCGGGCGCCTGACTCCTACATCACCTACCTGAGATATTTGGAGGACACGATCCTCTCACCGAAAAGAGCTCAACAAACCCTCACATGTCACCCAAGACCAACGGAGTAGGGAGAACGACCTCCCCTTTTCCTTGCTGCTCTCACTCCGGCAGTGGCTGTAAAGCCCGGGACCCCCCCAGCCAACCCTAAACCTACCCAAAGGCCTATAAAAGACCCCCTCGACGTCTTTGCCACCCTCTTTTACCATAAACCTCTACTTACCGACCCTCTTTGACACTGGAGACCCCTACCTAACGTCTGATTCTCAGCAGCGCCGCCGCTTTACCCTGCTAGCATTCTCCTCTGCCTCGCCATCCTCCCCCTCAATTGGTTGCTCCACCCAGTTCGCCAGAGCCCGCCAGTCTTGGGCGGCACCTTCTAGCTTGCACATGCAGCCTGTTTCATCTTCGTCTCCTCTTCCGGTGAGCTCCCTGCCGCACCTTCTCTCTTTTACAAGCTGCTCAAGAAAGAAAGGCTTGCACGCGTGGTGCCAGCAGAGACCGAAGTGGACCAGTAGCTAATCGCCAAATCAGCCAGAGGAGTCGCGGGCCACCACTCCCACTCAGAGATCTGCAAGCTTCTTTGCAAATCCTGAGATCAATAAGAGTTGTCGATCCAGTCGGATCCGGCCGTTGATCAAGGTTGAAATTCTCTCTTTTTATTTTCTTTTACCCAAGAAATGAATTATCTTAGGAAAATCCTAGGAAATGCTAGGATTATCAGAAAATATCAAATCAATATACCATTTTGATCAAAAAAATATTTTCTATCCAAATAAAATGTTACCAGGACCTAGATCCATTGCGTTTTTCAAAAATAGTTGCATAAAGCCTAAATGACTTCCTTCATTATAATTAATTGTTGATAATAATTTTCGTTGATAATATCTGATTGTCTACACTATATTTAACCATAGATGAAACCATGTTTTCTAAATAACTTGAAATACTATTCTAAGATGATTAATGACCTAAGGAGTAAGAGAAACCCTAAATCTAGTTTCTCTTTCTACATGGAATTAAAGATATATCTTTATAACAAAATTAATATCACTAGATGATAATTAGTGATTATGATTGGTCTGAATCTTTAAAATGAACCCTGATGTATGAATGGTTAATATGTTTAGGTTGCTTTTCCCCTTTTATCTAACCCTCTTATAAACCCTAGTTTATGGAAATCTTCTAATTGATTAATTAAATGCTACCTTTTAAGCAAACTAATTAATGATGGATCAGACCTGATAATATTTCTAAACTCAATTAAAATATAGGAAATCCCTGATCTGGATTAAGATAACATAAAAAGGAATAATAACTAAGGAAATATCTTACTATTGGTCACATGGACAAATAGTAATGTTGTACCCTTGCTTTCTTTGTAGGGTGACTAAATTCTTGACTGATTCTAAATCTTTGGACATCTGATTTGAACAAGCAGGTATGTAGTCTTATAAGTATAAGACTAGATTTTTGGTTGCCTATAATATGTATACCTTGAATGCTCATATTTGAATCTTATTGCTTGGTTGACTAGTATGAGTTATACATCACCAAACCTAATGTAACATTAATGGTTATGATGGGTTGTATCTACTAGAGCACATAGCCTGGTGTGGATGTATGTTGCCTAACATGGATGTATGTTTCCTTGGCCCATGTTAGATTTATAATGATATTATATTTCCCATACTAGACGTAAGACAAGTGCAATATGTGTAGTACATCTGCATCAAAATGATTGTAATAAAAGGATGTTTACCTGATTTTCGTCTTAAGAAATTTTTTTATCTCTCTTTTCTTCTTTTTCAAATATTTTCTTTTATGCAATCTTATTAGTGTAACTTTTACCACGTACCAACTCTGCTGATGTTTTGTTTCTCGTATTTTCTAGGTGCAAGGAACAATTGACAACAAAGTGAAATGCATGCTCAAAGTACCTGAAGGCATAAAATAATAAACTTGGAGGATATGTTAGATAGATCTTTTCCTCTTATCTCATTTCTTGCTAGATGTTAGTCTGTTTCTTTTTTTTTAGTTGATATTGAGGATGATTGAAATCCTATGTAATAAAGTTAACTTTCTCTAGAACAATATTTTCTCTCCATATGTAATGACTTTTATTATCTTTATGAATGAATATTTGTGTGGCATTATATGATGATGTGGACTTGATCTTGGCTCAATCTCTCTTTTAGTTGACTACCTTAATCTCTTATATTTTCCCTTTTGACATCTATAGATATGATTGCACGCATATCTATGAATGTCACTATGGAAAGTATATAGAAATTGGGGGACGCCACAACATCACAAACCTATTATTGCCTCAATCTTCTGTGGCCTATGTGGCCATAGTCCCTCTAAGAAGCTGGCCATGGAGGGTCGCCTCCGCATAGCTAGTTAGCAGGCTGAGGTCTCGTTTGTTAACAAAATTAACCAGACAAGCATCATCCAAACAAGCTCAAACATGAAACATAAACTTTCTACATCCCTAATTACATCTCATGTGATTAGAGAAAGGTTCTAAGAAACATACTTAGACAAAGAAAATAGAGTTATCCCAAAATGTGGATCAGGGTCCTTACAAACCAAAATGTCGCCACCTTGGAACTACAATCCAAGACCATTGTATAATTCTCCAAGGTATCCATTTCCAAGGATTACATCGAACCCTAGCATATAAGTGGTATGAGATCCAATTGAATGTTGTGCCCTGAAAAGGAAAGGACACATGAAGGACACACCTCCTGCACACTATAGAACCAACTAGCAGGGTTTCCAACAACAAGCTATTCTTCTTATGACTAATAGGAAAAAGACAACTATCAATCACTTTGCGAGCGATAAAAGAGTGTGTTGCAACTAGGTTAACCAAAATAGATTCATAGTAAGAAGAAGACAAGTTCGAATGAAATAACTCCATATGACTTGTCACTACTCATGGGTTAACCACTACCTCCAGCTGACTCATGGCATATAATCTAGTTGTTACATTTTTTCACCCTCATTCTTTCCTTCCTCGAGCAGATGATCCAACCTATGACGCTTGTCCACATCCTCATCCTCCTACGCCATTGTTCTACTATCTCTGCAAACCATTCTAGCTCTATATATGTTGATGGGTGACTTCAGCAGACTTCACTGGACACTCTCACCTCAGATGTCCTATCTGCCAACACTTATGGCAAGTCCAACTCCCATAATGTGGTCTAGATGGCCTCATCACTGATACTGATGATGTGTTGTGAGATCCAATAGGTGGAAAGCTATGGCCTCTTCCGTTATTGGGTTACCATTGTGTCAGATCGTTGAACTTCTGTGATGTTGGTAGTGCATAACACCTTGGCTTCTTAAAGCCTCCTGATAACTTCCCCTGGGACTGTGCAGACCTCCTCCCGGCACACGTCTCCTGCTTCTCTATCAAGAATCACTCTATCCTTCGAACAGACTCCACAAACATGGAAAACCTTTCTCGAATCTCCAAAATAGCTATTGGGGTAGACAACTCAACATTCAACCCCTTCTCAAAATTATGAATTCTCTCATCCTCTATGGCAGCCATGTGAGGATAGAACCTCAATGACTCTATAAACCTTGCTTCATACTCATTGATCATCATGGATCCCTGTCAGATCATTTCAAACTAGCTGATCTTCTCATCAAGGCATGTCCAAGGCCACTACCGACTAACGAACTCACGTCAGAACTCCTTCCAACTGATCACAACACTCGACCTCTTCTCCTCCTCTATGTCCCACCAGTGGCCAGCAATCCCTTTTAGGAGGTACATTTCATGCTTCACTTTATCTACTTTGGGGATATTGATGATCTTAAAGCCTTTCTCAAACTCGATAAGCTACACATCTACATCATGTGGATCATCCGTCCCAACATATTACACCACCCTAACATAAAGAAACTGCAAAAAAGTCTTCCCAGTACGTGAAGATTCAATATGGGGAACCAATGTTGTTATAACCCCATTTTTCCTAGCTATGTAATGAAATTGTATTTCTCCTTTTAATGATAAATGAAATCATTAATTGCTTTATTTGTCTGATTTGAATGGATTTCATTTACAATAGCCTTGATGGCTTGCTTCATGGGCTTTATTGGCTATTGGGCCCAATAACAAGAAAAAGATAAACAAATTCAAACAATATCTGAATAAATAAGAAAAGGAGAAAAGATAAAGAAAAAGGCTAGGGAATATCCTCCAAGAGGGGATTTCGTGCCTTTAGGGTTCCTTGAAGTCTAAGGAGTCCAAGATACCAAGACAATGGCATAAGAAATGAAAGAGGAAAGTCCAATTAAATTGACATTATTTAAAAGATAACTTGCTTATGAAAGAAGTACCATTTTTCTTTCAAATCTGGGTTTCAATTTTGGTAGACAAGTAGATAATACCAATTTAGAGTTTCCTTTAAAATTTGGTTAGAAAATGATAAAGGAATAATGAGTTGTGATTTTTAGAAGTTTCCTAAGGTAAGTGTATAATCATTGAATCATATTAAATGTCACACCGGAAATAGGAAAACAAGGGTATTTGGATTGAACGTAGACCATAGATCGGAAATTTGATGGTTGAGACTAAGTCCCAATCGCGAGGGACTATGGAGCAGGGGATGCAATTTTTGTTTCCCACTTTGGTTGAGATTGGAAGGTTGTGCGCAAATGGGAATTGTTCTATTAAACTTGTGAGATCTTTCTGAGTCTGATCATCCCAGGTTTCCATAGGTTTCATG
The DNA here is from genome assembly GCA_963693085.1 of Alisma plantago-aquatica. Classification (NCBI taxonomy): domain Eukaryota; kingdom Viridiplantae; phylum Streptophyta; class Magnoliopsida; order Alismatales; family Alismataceae; genus Alisma; species Alisma plantago-aquatica. The sequence continues at coordinate 1,080,526,315 of OY856413.1, read as the reverse complement.
GTGAAACCAGGGAAACCCAATTCCCAGGAGTCAAGGACGGGCCCTATATATAGAGGGGGTGCTCTGTGGTACCATCACGCCAAAAAATAGTTCTCGTGAGATCGGAACGTTAAGGAAAACACATTGGTGTTGGCAATTTGTAACTCCACCTCAACCTGTCCCCTCATCGGAGAGCAACAACAGCCAGGGAGGTGAGTGTTGTCGTTCTAGTGGAGGGAGGATGAAGACGAAATAATTGAGGGCACCCATGAGTTCGGGTGAGTCAGGAGGAGCTCTCGGTTCAGTTGGTTTGATCGTAGGTGGATGGTAGCTTGAAGTCAACCTTGGAGTTGACCTCAGCTCATGACCAGTCGTGCGAGGTTTAAGACAAAGTCCAGACAAATTACCAAACAACCCTCCCATGTCTTCAAACCAGGTAAGGGCACTCACATCATTTGTTTCTTTTATTCGTGAAATATATGCTCACCGCAGACCGTTGGCAGACCACATATCGAACGACTAGCGATTTTTAGAAAATAATAGATAATCTAAGAAAACACTTTTCTTTACAAAAATCGTAGAAATTGCTAGGAAGCTCTGATGGTTAAACTTAATATATGAAAATTGATAAGAAAAAATAAGAGGAACCTGATAAAAATAGTTTTAGAAGCTGATTTCGTTCTTAATTGCAAAAGTATATTAAGTTGATGAAAAGTAAATTAAACTTATGTTAGAAACCCTAATTGTGAGTAAAGATTGAATCTATGATGTTTAATGGTTTAATTTGAGTACTAATAACCTGCTGGATGGTAATGAAAGATTCGAATCTAATCTAGCTGAGAAATTGCATGGTTTAGGGTTTTAAACCAACAATCCATTTTAATGCTTGTAGAAACCTTAATTTAGGATAAAGGATGAGATTGAAAATGTTTAATTCGAAATATTTGGAAATATGTTGATAACTGTTGATCCTAAGCCTGTTAGGAGAGATAGGAATAGATAATTAGGGTTTATGAGTAGTTTTACTAATTTAGGGTTTGTAGTGACAAAAGTGATAACAAAACCCTAATAGCAAGTGAAACCCTAAAAGAAAGTAGAAACCCTAGGAAGCGAGTTAGATTGAATAGATCTTGATAACATGAATAGTGAAGGAAATTGTATGGTTTTCATAGGATCCTTGTTGTGTGAATTGCTTGCTTGCTAGGATTTCATAATTGCTTGGAATATTAATATCTTGATTTGGTTGAACATGTATGTGTTTATTTATGAATAATCAATCTAGTTTCATGAAGTTTTCTTGAATGTTTGATCGAATGGATGCAACCTAATCTATTGAGTGTTTATTGATGCACTCCTATAAAGTCACTATGATTATCACAATTAAGTATATATGTGCAATCTCAAACCTACATGCCACCCTGATGTATGATGCATGACCAAGCCCCAGAGGGAAGGTCTATTTGGTCAAGCCCCAGAGGGAAGACCATTGGGCACAGAGAGGTGACCCCATGCACCAAGCCCAGGATGGAGAAGGTGGCCTTATGTCCCTTGCAAGGACAAAACCCTAAGAGAGGGTGATCTAGGGTTTAGGGCAAAAGTGGTTGAGAATGTCACATTGAAAACGTAATTTGGATTGTTAATAACTTATTTGTGATACTTAGGTAGTTAGAAACTATTTGTGGAAAATTTGATTGTTCCCCACATACCGGTATAGAAATATACTGACCAACATTTTGATTGTCAGCATTTTAGGCACGATCATTGAAAAGGACCAACAATAAATTGAAACATTATGAAGGTATGAATAATCAGTTCAAGGATGATTAGATAGATAGACTCCATTTGAGGATAGAAGTCTATAAATCCAAAATTTCTACAAGGTATGCAAAAGATTTATTTTATTCCTTCTTTCTAGTTTAGTTTTAGTAGAATTTGATAATTATTATTGATTAAATGTCAAACCACTGATCCAAAAATATTAGGATAACATCTCTGACCTTTTGGTCTCCCTTAAGTGAGGGTTACCGAGAGGCGGGGCCATTACATTTTGTATCAGAGTTGTGGTTTCTCATTTAATCCTTAGTAATTATTAAATTTACAAACTCTGTAGAACAGAGGGAGTTATTAGAGGATTTTCCAAAATACGGATGTGTCTAGAAAAGGATCACGTTTCGGGGGTAGGAAATATTTTCCTCCACCCCACTAGTCAGTCATGAGGTCTCCCGAATGCAGTGTGACTGCCTGACCAATGTCTGAGGTTCTAACTCGAAATAAGATACCTTTAGGACTCTCTCATCTATTTCACCTCTTCTCAACCCTAATTAAATTAAGGATTTTAGGATTTAGGGTTTTTCTCTCTCTTCCCCACCCATTGAGGTAAGTGTAAGTATGATAAGGATTAAGGAGTCCTCCAACAAATTCATAAAAGATACGTAAACAAGATATCATCGACATAAGTATAACTAGTTTAAATGTAAATTAAAGTTTTATTCTATTCTTATGTAGATGGCTTGAGTGAAGACCGTAGCTATCCCTGAGGCCACCGAGAACCCAGCTAGGGGTGGTTGGCCTCCCCACAAGGAAAAGGGATCTTCCAAGAAGAGGAAGAGGAGCCATGGTGGTGAGTCCTCAAAGAAGAGAAAGAGACCCGAGGGAGCCTCAGATGAAGGCCCCGATCCTAAGACTAGGAAGAGGAACACATGTCTGAGGATGAAGTCAAGTTTGAGGAGAACCAGACTGGTGATCCAGGACCGGTAATGGTGTTTCACACCCTTGATGCCCTATGGATGGAACAACAGAAGAGACTAACTGAGGCCATTAGTACCCTGGCCCTCAGAGATATAGCTAGAGATGAAAATAGTGAGTCACTTTCCGTTCATCTCTGACTTGGAGTCACCATTCTGGACTTTTTCAAGCTAAACATCGAGAGATTTTGGGGAGAGGATACGACCAAAGTGGTTGACAAAGAGGATGCTTGGCTGCAGGTAGTCGAGAATGTCTTTTGCATGCATGAGGTACAGGTAAACAAGAAGGTCCTTTTTGTTGCTCACCTCTTAGAAGGAGCAACCAAGATCTGGTGGGAAAACCATATCTTGGGATGAGATCTATGTGAGGAGCCAATGACATGGACCGACTTCAGGACTATCTTTACCGCCAGATTCATCCCCACCTCATCTAAGAAGGATAAGGAAAGAGAGTTCTCCAGTATGACCCAGGGTAAACTATCTATTGCGGACTTTGGCCGTATGTTTTGTATCCTGGAGCATTTTGGGCACATGATGGATGAGGAAAGGCAGGAGGACCATTTTGAGGAGCGTCTTCACCCTGCAATCAAACCACATGTAATGACAAGTAAGCCAAGAACTTTCTCTGAAGCCTACAACACCGCCTTAGCCATGGAGAGGATTGTGATGCCTTCTCAGAACCCACCCAATGGATATCTAGGTTTCACTGAAGGAACTCAAGGACATAATAATGACCAAAAGAAAGGACAAGGGTGTAATCACAATAAGGGCAAACATAGACATAAAGGAAAGCCATGTGGTGAGAATCACTTTCAGAAGTGTCGTACCTATGGACACACACATCCTGGGAAGTGTCGCTTTGAGAAGAGGGTGTGCTACCATTGCCAACATGAGGGACACTTCATCACCAACTGTCCTCTGCCTGATCTGAGAGGTACAGTGGCAGCACAACCAGTGGCAGCAGCACCCCCAATAGGAGGAGTACCAACTAGAAGTCCACCTGTTGGAGAGAGAAGTTAAGCCAGAGTGTTTGCCATCGACAATGAAGAAGTGAAGGTGAATGCTAATAGGTTGATCGAGGGTAATAACCCATAGAGTTTTCCTTTCAGTTTAGCTTGATCATGTAATAGCAGTCTGATAAAGTATGAAACTATGTAGGCATGGTTGAAGTCATGGGACAAAATGTAAAATCTCTCTTTGATTTTGGTTCTGCTAATACTTTTATTTTGAGAAATCTGGCAACTATGCTTTGTTTGGACATCAAGGATTTAGGCTATTTTTTGGATGTCATAACCTCGAGTCATTGAATATATACATCTCTTTTAAAAACCCCTATCTTTCCAGTTAAGTACCTGAGCCATGAGCTTCCCACTGAGTTTATCCTCCTCAATATGAATGATTTTGGTATGGATTGGCTTTACACCTACAGAGCACAGACTGACTATAGAGAAAAGAAGATTCTTATTAGGAATCTTGGTCATCCACACTTTACCCTTAGAGGAAGGAAGGATACGACTACTAGCCTTTATCTGTCAGCTTTGAAGGATGAGCAGATGATATCCAAAGGTAGCTGAGCATACCTATCCATAGTCAACAAACCTAAGGACAAGGTGCGACCCTTAGAGGAGATAGAGGTTTTTTGGGGGTATGTGGACGTGTTTCCAGATGATCTACCAGGTATTCCCCCGGAGAGGGAGGTCAAATTATCCATTGAGTTAGCTCCCGGGACTAGCCCTATATCTAAGGCACCTATAGAATGGCCCCAGCTGAGTTGCTTGAGTTGAAAACTCAGTTATAAGAGTTGCTAGATAAAGGTTTTATCTGCCCTAGTATGTCACTATGGGGAGCACCAGTCCTTTTTGTGAAGGATGGATCACCCTAGATGTGTATTTATTACCGGATGATCAAGCGGGTGACCATTAAGAACAAGTACCCCTTACCTAGGATAGATGACCTTTTTGACCAACTCAAATCAATTCGAGTCTTTTCCAAGATCGATTTGAGGCCAGGATACCACCAAGTGAGAGTCAGAAGTGATGATATACCTAAAATGGCTTTCCAAACCCGATATGGCCATTATGATTTTGTGGTCATGCCGTTTGGGTTGTCCAATGCACCCAATGTCTTTATGAACCTTATGAACAGTGTGTTCCAACCTTTCCTTGAATCATTTATGATCGTATTCATAGATAACATATTGGTATATTATGATGACCTATCTCAACACCATGATCATCTGGGTAGAGTCCTTGATATCCTGAGAAAGCAGAAGTTCTATGGAAAGTTCTCAAAATGTGAATTTTGGATAAACTGAGTCATGTTTGTCGAACACATCATCTCAGGAGGAACGCTCGTCATAGATCAAGCCAAAGTGCCACTAGTTCGAGACTGGCCTGCACCGAAGAACCCCTTTGAGATTTGTAGCTTCTTGGGGTTGGTCGGATACTATCGACATTTCATCAAGGATTTCTCGAAGACCGCCTTGCCGCTTACCATGTTGACCCATAAGGAAGTGAAGTTTGTGTGGTCTGATATATGTGAGGCCCATTTTCAAGAACTAAAGGAGAAGCTAACCACCGCCCCAGTGTTGACCCTACCTTTCGGTAATGAGGGTTTTGTGATATTCAATGATGCTTCAAAGATGGGACTTGACTGTGTGTTGGAACAAAATCAGCATGTGGTTGCATATGCCTCCCGACAACTCAAGCCCAATGAGGTGAACTACCCGACACATGACTTAGATTTGGCTGCTATCATCCATGAGTTAAAGATATGGTGGCATTACCTATACCGTGCTACCTTTGAGATCCTCACCGACCATAGGAGCCTGAAGTACCTCCTAACATAGAGAGACCTAAATCTACGACAGCGACGATGGATGGAGTACAAGAAGGATTACGACTTCACCATTGCCTATCATCCTGGAAAGGCGAACGTCATAGCAGATACATTGAGTCAGAAACAACTCAGGTGTGTGACTATTTTTTGTAGTCAGTGGATGAGCTTAGAAGAGCTAGTGGAGAGGACTCCGCAGCCGTTATAGGACCGAGTTCAATCGGCCAATATTCATATTCAGTCAGAGTTGTTGAACGAGATAATGGTGGCATAGCTGACCAGTTTAGAACTCAACAGAATGAAGGGCGTGTTGAACAAGCCACAAACCCATCTGTCAGTGGGTATAGATGGAGGGATCAGATTCGAGAATTGTATATGGGTTCTCAAAGATTCACTGTTGAAGGAACATATCTTGTAAGAGGCTCATGGTTCTAAGTATATGATACACCCGGGCACTACAAAGTTGTTTAAGGACCTGTAGAGGTACTTTTGGTGGCCAGGGATGAAGAGAGACATTGTGGTATTTGTGGTCGGCTGTCTTATATGCCAGATGGTGAAGGATGAACACCAACGACTCGGCAGATTCTTACAGTCGATAGAGATTCCATAGTGGAAATGGGAGCATATCACCATGGATTTCGTGATGGGTCTACCTTAGACCAAGAGAGGTCATGATGTGATATGGGTTGTGGTAGATCACCTTACCAAGTCAGCACACGTCCTTGCCCTAAAGACCACTGCCAAGGTGTTAGACCTAGCTGAGTTGTATATCATGGAGATAGTATGTTTGCATGGTGTACCTGATTCCATCATCTCTGATAGAGACCCAAAGTTCACTTCCATGTTGTGCAAGCAGGTACAAGAGGAACTGGGTACCTGGTTGAAGTTCAGTAATGCCTATCACCCCCATACAGATGGTCAGTCCGAAAGGACGATCTAGACGTTAGAAGATCTGTTGAGAGCTTGTGTGCTTGATTGGGGTGGATCATGGGAGTAGTACTTACCTTTAGCTGAGTTTGCCTACAACAACAACTACCAAGCCAGTATCGAGATGCCTCTATATGAATCTCTTTATGGGAGACTGTTTCGGTCATCGCTTCACTGGGATGATGTCAGTGAGAGGACCTTATTGAGATCATTTGAGCTCCAAGTGTATGTAGATAAAGTCACTTTGATCAAGAAGAGGTTGAAGAGAGCCCAGGATCGACAGAAGTCATATGCTGATGTGAAGCAGACTGACATGTAGGTCACTGTGGGAGAGCATGTATTCTTGAAAATCTGACTGCTCCGAGCTATAGCCAAGAATAGAGGGAAGCTGAGTCCCTGATATGTGGGTCCATTTGAGGTGTTAGAATGGATTGGTGAAGTTACATACCATTTGGCATTACCCCCTCTGTATAGTATGATGCATGGTGTGTTTCACATGTCTTGATATGTGCAAGATTCGAGCCATGTGCTGAGCATTGAGCCTATTGAGATTCAAGGGAAACTGACCTATCCTGAGTCACCTTTGTGGATTCTAGATACCAAGGTGAAAGAACTTAGATGTAAGAATATAGAGATGTTAAAGGTTCTTTGGAAGCATCATGGAGAGTATGAGGCCACATTGGAGCTGAAGACGGACATGGAAAAAGCATATCCTGACTTGTTTATTTGATTGTTGAATTTTGAGGGCAAAATTCCTTTAAGGTGGGGAGAATGTTATAACCCCATTTTTCCTAGCTATGTAATGAAATTGTATTTCTCCTATTAATGATAAATGAAATCAATAATTGTTTTATTTGTTTGAATTGAATGGATTTTGTTATCAATAGCTTTGCTGGGTTGCTTCGTGGGCTTTATTGGCTATTGGCCCCAATAACAAGAAAAAGATAAAGAAATTCAAACAATAACTGAATAAATAAGAAAAGGAGAAAAGATAAAAAAAAGGCTAGGGAATATCCTCCAAGAGGGAATTTTGTTCCTTTAGGGTTCCTTGAGGTCCAAGGAGTCCAACATACTAAGATAATGGCATAAGAAAGGAAATAGGAAATTCCAATTAAATTGGCTTTATTTAAAAGATAACTTGCTTATGATGGAAGTACCATTTTCCTTTGGAGTTTGGATTTCAAATTTGGTACACGAGTAGATAATACCAATTTAGAGTTTCCTTTAAAATATGATTGAAAAAGGATAAAGGAATAATGAGTTGTTATTTTTAGAAATTTTCTAAGGTAAATGGGTAAAATTGAATCACATTAAAAGTCACACTGAAAATAGGAAAACATGGATATTCAGATTGAACGTAGACCATAGATTGGAAATCTAATGGTTGGGAATAAGTCCTAGTTGTAAGGGACTATGGATCAAGGGATGTGATTTTTGTTTCCCACTTTGGTTGAGATTGGAAGGTTGTGTGCAGATTGGAATTGTTCCATTGAACTTGGGAGATCTTTCTGAGTCTGATCATCCCAGGTTACCACAGAAACCCCAATTCCCAAGAGTCAAGGAAGGACCCTATATATAGGTGGGGTGCTCTATAGTACCAGCACACCTACAAATTGTTGTCGTGAGATCAGAACGTTGAGGAGAACACATTGGTGTTGGCAATTTGGAACTCCACCTCGACATGTCCCCTCGTTAGAGAGAAACTATAGCCATGGAGGTGTGCGTCGTCGTTCTAGTGGAGGGAGGATGAAGACGAGGAAATTAAGGGCACCCACCAGTTTGAGAGAGTCAGGCGGAGCTCTAGGTCCTGTTGGTTTGATCATAGGTGGATGGTAGCTTGAAGTCAACCTCAGAGTTGACCTCACCTCACGACAGGAAGCTCGTGCGAGGTTGAATATGAAGTCTGGACAAATTACCAAAACTACCCTCCCACATCTTGAGACCAAGTAAGGGCACTCACATCATTTGATTCTTTTGTTCGTTAAACAGATGCACACCGTGGACCGTTGGATCCCGCGTGGTGCAGCAGTCCACAGATCGAACGACTGGCGATTTTTAGAAAATAATAGACAATCCAAGAAAACATGTTTCCTTACAAAGTTCGTAGAAATTGCTAGGAAGCTCCGATCGATAAGCTTAATGTATGAAAATTGATCAGAAAAATATTAGGAACTTGATGAAAATAGTTTTAGAACTTGATTTCGTTCCAAATTGCAAAAGTATATTAAGTTGATGAAAAGTGCATTAAACTTGGGTTAGAAACTCTAATTGTGAGTAAAGATTGAATCTATGATGTTTAATGGATTAATTTGAGTACTAATAACCTGTTGGATGATAATCAAAGATTTGAATTTGACCTAGCTGAGAAATTGCATGTTTTGGGGTTTTAAACCAGGAATCCATGTTAATACATGTAGAATCTGTAATTTAGGGTAAAGGATGAGATTGATATGTTTAATTCAAAATATTTTGAAATATGTTGATAATTGTTGATTCTAAGCCTGTTAGGAGAGATATGACAAGATAATTAGGGTTTATGAGTAGTTTTACTTATTTAGGGTTTGTAGTGACAAAAGTGATAACAAAACCCTAATAGCAAGTGAAACCCTAAAAGAAAGTACAAACCCTAGGAAGCGAGTTAGATTGAATATATCTTGATAAAATGAGTAGTGAAGGAAATTGTATGTTTTTTTCAGGATCCTTGTTGTGTGAATTGCTTGCCTAGATTTCATACTTGCTTGGAATATTACTATCTTGATTCGGCTAAACGGGTATGTGGTTATTTATGAATAATCCATCTAGTTTCACAAAGTGTTCTCGAACATTTGATCAAATGGATGCAACCTAAATTGTTGAGTGTTTATTGATGCAATCCTATAAAGTCACTATGATTATCACAATTATCTATATTTGTGCATTCTCAAACCTACATGCCACCCTGATGTATGATGCATGACCAAGCCCCGGAGGGAAGGTCTATTTGGTCAAGCCCCGGAGGGAAGACCATTGGGCACCGAGAGGTGACCCCAGTCACCAAGCTCAGGATGGAGAAGGTGGCCTTATGTCCCTTACAAGGATAAAACCCTAAGAGAGGGTAATCCAGGGTTTAGAGAAAAAGTGGTTGACAATGTCACATTGAAAGCACAATTTGGATTGTTAATAACTTATTTGTGATAATTAGGTTGTTAGAAACTATTTTTGGAAATTTTGATTGTTCCCCAATTACCAGTATAGAAATATAGTAACCGAGATTTTGATTTTCGATGTTTTAGGTATGATCATTGAAAAGGACAAATAGTAAATTGAAACATTATGAAGGTACGAATAATCAGTTCAAGGAGGATTAGATAGCTAGAATTCATTTGAGGATAGAAGTCTGGAAATCTGAAATTTCTACAAGGTCTGCAAGAGATTTATTTTATTTCATCTTTCCAGTTTAGTTTTAGTAGAATTTGATAATTATTATTGATTAAATGTCGAACCACTAATCCAAAAATTGGGCCCAATAATAAGAAAAAGATAAACAAATTCAAACAATAACTGAATAAATAAGAAAAGAAGAAAAGATAAAGAAAAAGGCTAGGGAATATCCTCCAAAAGGGAATTTCATGCCTTTAAGGTTCCTTGAGGTCCAAGGATACCAAGATACCAAGACAATGGCATAAGAAAGGAAAGATGAAATTCCAATTAAATTGGCTTTATTTGAAAGATAACATGCTTAGGAAGGAAGTACCCTTTTCCTTTGGTATTTGGGTTTAAAATTTGGTACACGAGTAGATAATACCAATTTAGAGTTTCATTTAAAATTTGGTTGGAAAAGGATAAAGGAATAATGATTTGTGATTTTTGGAAGTTTCCTAAGGTAAATGGATAATCATTGAATCATATTAAATGTCACACCGAAAATAGGAAAACATGGATATTCTGATTGAACGTAGATGGTAGATCAGAAATCTGATGGTTGGGACTAAGTCTGAGTTGTGAGGGATTGTGGAGCAGGGGATGCAATTTTAGTTTCCCACTTTGGTTGATATTGTAAGGTTGTGTGCAGATGGGAATTGTTCCATTGAACTCGGGAGATCATTCCGAGTGCGATCAACCTAGGTTTCCATAGGTTTCGTGGTGAAACCAGGGAAACCCCAATTCCCAGGAGTTGAGGATGAACCCTATATATAGGGGGGGTGCTCTAGGGTACCATCATGCCCACAAATCATTCTCGCGAGATCGTAACGCTGAGGCGAAGACATTGGTGTTGGCAATTTGGAACTCCACCTCAACCTATCTCCTCGTCGGAGAGCAACAACAGTCAGGGAGGTGCATGTCGTCATTCTAGTGGAGGGAGGATGAAGATGAGGCAATTCAGGGCACCCACAAGTTCAGGAGAGTCAGGCAGAGCTCTCGGTCCAATTGGTTTGATCGTAGGTGGACGGTATCTCAAAGTCAACCTCAGAGTTGACCTCAGCTTGCGAAAGGTAGGTCACACAAGGTTAAAGACAAAGTCTAGACCAATTACCAAACTACCCTCCCGCATCTTCAGACCAGGTAAGGACACTCACATCATTTGTTTCTTTTGTTCACAAAAGAGATGAGCACTGCAGATCGTTGGATCTTGTGTGGTCCAACAGACCACGGATCGAACGGCTGGCGATTTTTAGAAAATAATAGATAATCCAAGAAAACACTTTTCTTTACAAAAATTGTGGAAATTGCTAGGAAGCTCTGATGGATAAACTTAATATATGAAAATTGATCAGAAAAATATGAGGAACCTGATACAAATAGTTTTAGAGCCTGATTTCGTTCCTAATTGCAAACGTACATTAAGTTGATGAAAAGTTCATTAAACTTAGGTTAGAAACCCTAATTATGAGTAAAGATTGAATCTATGATGTTTAATGGGTTAATTTGAGTACTAATAACCTGTTGGATGATAATGAAAGATTTGAATCTGACCTAGCTGAGAAATTGCATGTTTTAGGGTTTTAAACCAAGAATCCATGTTAATGCATGTTGAAACCCTAATTTAGGGTAAAGGCTAATATTGATATGTTTTATTTGAAATATTTGGAAATATGCTGATAATTGTTGATCCTAAGCATGTTAGGAGAGACAGGACAAGATAATTAGAGTTTATGAGTAGTTTTACTTTAGGGTTTGTAGTGATAAAAGTGATAATGAAACCCTAATAGCAAGTGAAACCCTAAAAGAAAGTAGAAACCCTAGAAAGGGAGTTAGATTGAATAGATCTTGATAACATGAGTAGTGAAGGAAATTATATGGTTTTTTTAGGATCCTTGTTGTGTGAATTCCTTGCTTGCTTGGATTTCATACTTGCTTGGAATATTACTATCTCGATTCGGCTGAACAGGTATGTGGTTATTTATGAATAATCAATCTAGTTTCAATGAAGTTTTCTCAAATGTTTGATCAAATGGATGAAACCTAAATTGTTGATTGTTTATTGATGCAATCCTATAAAGTCACCATGATTATCACAATTAAGTATATATGTGCATTCCCAAACCTACATGCCACCCTGATGTAAGATGCATGACCAAGCCCCAGAGGGAAGGTCTATTCAGTAATGCTCCAAAGGGAAGACCATTGGGCAAAGAGAGGTGACCCCAGGCACCAAGCTCAGGATGGAGAAGGTGGCCTTATGTCCCTTGCAAGGAAAAAACCCTAAGAGAGGGTAATCCATGATTTAGGTAAAAAGCGGTTGAGAATGTCACATTGAAAACATAATTTGGCTTGTTAATAACTTATTTGTGATCATTAGGTTGTTAGAAACTATTTGTGGAAATTTTAATTATTGCCCACATACTGGTATAGAAATATATTGACTGACATTTTGATTGTCAGCATTTTAGGTACGATCATTGAAAAGGATAAATACTAAATTGAAACATTGTGAAGGAACGAATAATCATTTCAAGGAGGATTAGATAGATAGACTCCATTTGAGGATAGAAGTCTAGAAATCTAAAATTTCTAAAAGGTATGCAAGAGATTTATTTGATTCCAACATTCCAGTTTAGTTTTAGTATAATTTGATAATTATTATTGATTAAATTTTGAACCACTCATATGAAAATATTGGGATAATGCCTCTAACCTTTTGGTCTCCCATAAGTGGGGTTTATCGGGTGGTGGGACTGTTACATTTGGTATAAGAGTTGTGGTTTCTCATTTAATCCTTAGTGATTATTAAATTTTACAAACTATCTAGAACTGAGGGAGTTATTAGAGGATTTTCCAAAAGACAGAGATCTCTAGAAAAGGATATTTTCCTCTGCCCCGCTAGTCAGTCATAAGGACTCCCAGATGCAGTATGACTGCCTGGCCAATGTTTGAGGTTCTGACTTGAAATAAGATACATTTAGGATTATCTCATCTATTTTGTCTCTTCTCAACCCTAATTCAATTCAGGATTCTTGGATTTAGGGTTTTTCTCTCTCTTCCCCACCCTCTTTAGGTAAGGTTAAATATGATAAGGATTTAGGAATCCTCCAACAAATTAATAAAAGATATGTAAACAAGATGTCATCGACATAAGTATAACTATTTTAAAATGTAAATTAAAGTTTGATTCTATGCTTATGTAGATGGCTTGAGTGAAGACCGTAGCTATCCTTGAGGCCACCAAGAACCCAACTAGGGGCGGTTGGCCTCCCCTCAAGGGAAAGGGATCTCTTTAGAAGAGGAAGAGGAACCATGGTGGTGAGTCCTCAAAGAAGAGAAAGAGACCTGAGGGAGCCTTGGATGAAGGCCCTGATCCTAAGTCGGTACCCTTCGACAACCCCAAGATGGACCAGAAAGAGGAACACATGTCTGAGGACGAAGTCAAGTTTGAGGAGAACCAGACTGGTGGACCAGGACCGACAATGGTTATTCACACCCCAGATGCCATATGGATGGAACAATAGAATAGGGTAACTCAGACCATTAGTGCCCTGGCCCTCAGAGATATAGCCAGAGATGAAAATGGTGAGTCACTATTTGTTCATCCCTGACTCAGAGTCACCATTTTGGACATTGTCAAGCTGAACATTGAGAGATTTTGGGGAGAGGATAAGATCGAAGTGGTTGACAAAATAGATGCTTGGATGCTAGTAGTCGAGAATGGTTTTTGCATGCTTGAGGTACAACCAAACAAGAAGGTCTTTTTTGCTGCTCACCTCTTGGAAGGAGCTGCCAAGATCTGGTGGGAAAACCACATCATGGGACGAGATCTAAGTATGGATTTGATGCCATCAACGAACTTTAGGACTATCTTCACCGCCAGATTCATCCCCACCTCAACTAAGAAGGAGAAGGGAAGAGAGTTCACCAATATGAGCCAGGGTAACCTATCCGTTTGGACTTTGGTCGCAAGTTTCATATCCTGGATTGTTTTGGGAACATGATGGATGAGGAAAGGTGGGTGGACCATTTTATGGAGTGTCTTCACCCCACAATCAAACCACATGTGATGGAAAGTAAACCATCAACTTTCTCTGAAGCCTACAACACTGCCTTAGACATGGAGAGGATTGTGATGCCTGCTCAGAACCCACCCAAAGGATATATGGCTTTCACTAAAGGAACTCAAGGATAGAAGAATGACCACACGAAAGGACAAGGGAATAATCTCAACAAGGGAAAACATGGACACAAAGGAAAGCCATGTGGTGAGAATCACTTTCAGAAGTGTCGTACTTATGGACAGACACATCCTAGGAAGTGTCGCTTTGAGAAGAGGGTGTGCTACCATTGCCAGCAGGAGGGACACTTCATCGCCAACTGTCCTCTGCCTGATCCGAGAGGTCCAGTGGTAGCACAACTAGTGGCAGCAGCACCCCCATTAGGAGGAGGAGTACTAGCTAGAGGTCCACCTATTAGAGAGAGAAGGAAAGCCAGAGTGTTTTCCATTGACAATGAAGAACCTCAGGAGAATGCCAATAGGTTGATCGAGGGTAATAACCCATAGAGTTTTCCTTTCAGTTTAGCTTGATCATGTAATAGCAGTCTGATAAAGTATGAAACTATGTTGGCATGCTTGAAGTCATGGGACAAAATGTAAAATCTCTCTTTGATTCTGGTTCTAGTTATACTTTATTTCGAGAAATCTGGCTACTATGCTTTGTTTAGACATTAAGAATTTAGGCTATGTTTTGGATGTCACAACACTGAGTGGTCTAATATATACATAGCTTTTAAAAACCCCTGTCTTTCTAATTAAGCACCTGAGCCATGAGCTTCCCAATGACTTCATCCTGCTCGATCTGAATAATTTTGATGTAATCATTGGTATGGATTGACTTTACACCTATAGAGCACAAATTAACTATAGAGAAAAGAAGATTTTTATTAGGAATCTCTATCATCTACACTTTACCATTCGACAAAGCAAGGATGCAACTACCAACCTTTATTTGTCAGCTTTGAAGGTTGAGCAGATGATATCCAAAGGAAGCCGAGCATACCTAGCCATAGTCAGAGAACCTGAGGCCAAGGTGCTGCCCTTAGAGGAGATAGAGGTTTTTCGGGAGTATGTGGATGGGTTTCCAGATGATCTACCAAGGATTCCCCCTGAGAGGGAGGTAGAATTCTCCATTGCGTTAGCTCCCGGGACTAGACCTATATCTAAGGCACCCTATAGAATAGCCCCAGCTGAGTTGCTTGAGTTGAAAACTTAGTTACAGGAGTTGCTAGATAAAGGTTTCATCTTACCTAGTATGTCACCATGGGGAGCACCAGTCCTTTTTGTGAAGAAGAATGATGGATCACACCAGATGTGTATTGATTACTAGATGATCAACCAGGCGACCATTAAGAACAAGTACCCCTTACCTAGGATAGATGACCGTTTTGACCAGGTCAAATCATCTCGAGTCTTTTCAAAGATCGATTTGAGGTCAGGATGCCACCAAGTGAGAGTAAGAGGTGAGGATATACCTAAAATGGCTTTTCAAACCTGATATGGCCATTATGAGTTTGTGGGTATGCCATTTGGGTTGTCCAATGCAACCAATGTCTTTGTGAACCTTATGAACAGTGTGTTCCAACCTTTCCTTGACTCCTTTGTGATCGTGTTCATAGACAACATCTTGGTATATTCTGGTGACCTATCTCAACACCATGATCATCTGGGTAGAAGTCTTGATGTCCTCAGAAAATAGAAAATCTGTGGAAAGTTCTCAAAATGTGAGTTTTGGATAGACCGAGTCATGTTTCTCGAACACATCATCTCAGGAGGAATGATCATCATAGATCTAACCAAAGTGTCGACAGTTTGAGACTGGCTTATACCGAAGAACACCTCTAAGATTCACAACTTCTTGGGGTTGGCTGAATACTATTAACACTTCATCAAGGATTTCTAGAAGACCACCTTGCCACTTACCATGTAGACCCGAAAGGATGTCAAATTCATGTGGTCTGATATATGTGAGGCTCATTTTCAAGAACTAAAGGAGAAGTTGACCGCCACCCCAATGTTGACCCTACCTTTTCAAAATGAGGATTTTGTGATATTCACTGATGTTTCAAAGATGGGACTTGGCTATGTGTTGGAACAAATTCAGCATGTGGTTGCACATGCCTCCCGACAACTCAAGCCCAATGAGGTGAACTACCCGACGCATGACTTAGAGTTGGATGCTATCATCCATGTGTTGAAGATATGGTGGCATTATCTATACCTTGCTACCTTCAAAATCATCACTCACCATAAGAGCCTGAAGTACCTCTTGATATAGAGAGACATGAACCTATGATAGCAACGTTGGATGGAGTACATGAAGGATTACGACTTCACCATCTCCTATCATCCTAGAAAGGTGAACGTCATAGAAAATGCGTTGAGTTAGAAATTGCTCTAGTGTGTGGTTGTTTTGTCTAGTCAGTGGAAGAGCTTAGAAGAGATGGTGGAGTGGACTCCGCAGCCGTTAGAGGACCGAGTTCGATTGGCCAATATTCAGATTCAGTCAGAGTTGTTGAATGAGATAGTGGTGGCACACTTGACTAGTTTAGAACTCAACAAAATGAAGGGCTTTTTGAAGAAGCCACAAACCCATCTCTCGGTGGGTATAGATGGAGGGATCTGATTTGATAATCGTATATAAGTTCCTGAAGATTCACCATTGATGGAACATATCTTATAAGATGCTCATGGTTCTAAGTATATGGTACACCCAGGAACTACAAAGATGTTTAAGGACCTGTAGAGGTACTTTTTGTGGTCAGAGATGAAGAGAGATATTGCGGCATTTGTGGCCGACTGTCGTACGTGCCAGATGGTGAAGGCTAAACACCAATGACTCAGTAGACTCTTACAGTCAATAGAGATTCCATAGTGGAAATGGGAGTAGATCACCATGGATTTCATGGTGGGTCTACCCCAGACCAAGAGAGGTCATGATGCCATATGGGTTGTGGTAGATCGCCTTACCAAGTCATCACACATCCTTGTCCTTAAGACCACTGCCAAGGTGTCAGACCTAGCTGAGTTGTATATAATGGAGATAGTATGTTTGCATGGCATACCTAGTTCCATAATCTCTGATAGAGACCCAAATTTCACTTCAAAGTTGTGGAAGCATGTACAAGAGGAACTTGGTACCAGGTTGAAGTTCAATACCACTTATCACCCCCAGATGGATGGTTAGTCAGAAAGGACGATCCATATATTAGAAGATATGTTGAGAGCTTGTGTGCTCGATTGGGGTGGATCATGGGAGTTGTACTGAACTTTAGCTAAGTTTGCCTACAACAATAGCTACAAAGCCAGTATCAGGATGCCTCGGTATGAAGCTCTTTATGGGAGACTATTTCAGTCACTGCTTCACTGGGATGATGTTAGTGAGAGGACCTTGTTGAGGTCAGATGTGCTCCAAGTGTATGTAGATAAAGTCGCTTTGATCAAGCAGAGGCTGAAGAGAGCCCATGATCGATAGAAGTCATATGTTGATGTGAAGCAGACTGACGTGTAGTTCACTGTGGGAGAGCATGCCTTCTTGAAAATATGACCGCTCCAAGCTATAGCCAAGAACAGAGGGAAGATGACTCCCCAATACATGTGTTTGTTTGAGGTGTTAGAATGGATTGGTGAAGATACATACCATTTGGCGTTACCCCCTCAATATAGTATGATGCATGATGTGTTTCACGTGTCCAATCTGACGCGATATTTGCAAGATCCAAACCATGTGTTGAGCATTGAGCCTATTGTGCTTTAAGGGAAGCTGACCTATCTGGAGTCACCTTTGTGGATTCTAGATACCAAGGTGAAAGAAATTAGATGTAAGAATATAGAGATTGCAAAGGTTCTTTGGAAGCATCATGGAGAGGAAGAGACCACATGGGAGCCAAAGACGGACATGGAAAAAGCATATCCTGACTTGTTTGTTTGATTGTTGAATTTTGAGGGCAAAATTCCTATAAGGAGGGGAGGAAGTTATAACCCCATTTTTCCTACCTATGTAATGAAATTGTATTTATCCTTTTAATGATAAATGAAATCAATAATTTCTTTATTTGTTTGAATTGAATGGATTTCATTAACAATAGCCTTCATGGGTTGCTTCGTGGGCTTTATTGGCTATTGGGCCCAATAATAAGAAAAAGATAAAGAAATTCAAACAATAAATGAATAAATAAGAAAAGGAGAAAAGATAAATATAAAGTCTAGGGAAAATCATACAAGAGGGAATTTCGCGCCTTTAGGGTTACTTGAGGTCCAAGGAGTCCAAGATACCAAGATAATGGCATAAGAAAGGAAATAGGAAATTCCAATTAAATTGGCTTTATTTAAAAGATAACTTGCTTATGATGGAAGTACATTTTTCCTTTGGAATTTGGGTTTCAAATTTGGTACACGAGTAGATAATACCAATTCATAGTTTCCTTTAAAATTTGGTTTGAAAAGGATAAAGGAATAATGAGTTGTGATTTTAGAATTTTTCTAAGGTAAATGAATAATCATTGAATCATATTAAATGTCACACCGAAAATAGGAAAACCTGGATATTCAGATTGAACGTAGATTGTAGATCAGAAATCTAAAGGTTGGGACTAAGTCCTTTTCATGAGGGAATATGGATCAAGGGATGTGATTTCTGTTTCCCACTTTGGTTGAGATTGGAAGGTTGTGCGTAGATGGGAATTGTTCCATTGAACTCGGGAGATCTTTCTGAGTCTGATCATCCCAGGTTACCACGAAAACCCCAATTCGCAGGACTCGAGGACGGACCCTATATATAGGTGGGGTGCTCCATGGTATCATCATGCCCACAAATCTCTCTCGCGAGATTGGAACGATGAGGCGAACACATTGGTGTTTGCAATTTGGAACTCCACGTTGACATGTCCCCTCGTCAGAGAGAAACAACAGCCAGGGAGGTGTGCATCGTCGTTCTAGTGGAGGGAGGATGAAGACGAGGCAATTGAGGGCACCCACTAGTTCGGGAGAGTCAGGTGGAGCTCTCAGACCAATTGGTTTGATCGTAGGTGGACATTAGCTCGAAGTCAACCTCAGAGTTGACCTTAGCTCACGACAGGTAGCTCGTGTGAGGTTGATGACGAAGTCCGGACAAATTACCAAACTACCCTCACATGTATTTAGACTAGGTAAGGGCACTCACGTCATTTGTTTCTTTTGTTCGTGAAAGAGATGCACACTGTGGACCGTTGGATCCCACGTGGTCCAACGAACCACGGATCGAACGACTGGCAATTTTGAGAAAATAATAGATAATCCAAGAAAACACGTTTCTTTACAAAGTTCGTAGAAATTGCTAGGAAGCTCCGATGGATAAACTTAATGTATGAAAATTGATTTGAAAAATATGAGGAAATTGATAAAAATAGTTTTAGAACATGATTTCGTTCCTAATTGCAAAAGTATATTAAGTTGATGAAAAGTGCATTAAACTTAGGTGAGAAACGCTAATTGTGAGTAAAGATTGAATCTATGATGTTTAATGGGTTAATTTGAGTACTAATAACTTGTTGGATGATAATGAAAGATTTGAATCTGACCTAGTGGAGAAATTGCATGTTTTAGGGTTTTAAATCAAGAATCCATGTTAATGCATGTAGAAACCCTAATTTAGGGTAAAGGATGAGATTGATATGTTTAATTCAAAATATTTGGAAATATGTTGGTAATTGTTGATTCTAAGCCTGTTAGGAGAGATAGGACAAGATAATTAGGGTTTATGAATAGTTTTACTTATTTAGGGTTTGTAGTGACAAAAGTGATAACGAAACCCTAATAGCAAGTGAAACCCTAAAAGAAAGTACAAACCCTAGGAAGCGAGTTAGATTGAATATATCTTCATAACATGAGTAGTGAAGGAAATTGTATGGTTTTTTTAGGATCCTTGTTGTGTGAATTTCTTGCTTGCCTAGATTTCATACTTGCTTGGAATATTACTATCTTGATTCGACTGAACCGGTATGTGGTTATTTATGAATAATCCATCTAGTTTCACAAAGTTTTCTCGAATGTTTGATCGAATGGATGCAACCAAAATTGTTGAGTCTTTATTGATGCAATCCTATACAGTCACTATGATTATCACAATTAACTATATATGTGCATTCTCAAACCTACATGCCACCCTGATGTATGATGCATGACCAAGCCCTAGAGGGAAGGTCTATTTGGTCAAGCCCCTGAGGGAAGACCATTGGGCACTGAGAGGTGAGCCCAGTCACCAAGCTCAGGATGGAGAAGGTGGCCTTATGTCCCTTGCAAGGACAAAACCCTAAGAGAGGGTAATTCAGGGTTTAGGGCAAAAGTAGTTGACAATGTCACATTGAAAATGCAATTTGGATTGTTAATAACTTATTTGTGATAATTAGGTTGTTAGAAACTATGTGTGGAAATTTTGATTGTTCCCCACATACCAGTATAGAAATATACTTACCGAAATTTTGATTGTCGGCGTTTTAGGTATGATCATTGAAAAGGACAAATAGTAAATTGAAACATTGTGAAGGTACGAATAATCAATTCAAGGAGGATTAGATAGATAGAATCCATTTGAGGATAGAAGTCTAGAAATCTGAAATTTATACAAGGTAAGTAAGAGATTTATTTTATTTCCTCTTTCCAGTTTAGTTTTAGTAGAATTTGATAATTATTATTGATTATATGTCGAACCACTAATCCAAAAATATTGGGATAACATCTCCTACCTTTTGGTCTCCCTTAAGTGGGGGTTACCAGCAGTCGGGGCCATTACAAGTACCCTAGGATGAGGTGCAGGAATCATGTCTGCAATATGAGTCATATTAGCCATAAATTGCCCAAAAAGAGATTGAAAGGTAGGATTTTCAATCATGACTGGGTCAAACTAGGGAACTTCAGGCTCTTGATCTTCTCATTAATGGCTCCTTACACCACCACCTGGTGCAACAACACTACTTCCAACAATGTGTTCTTCATGTTCTCCAGACATCTTTAAGCTTTCTCTTCTTCTTTTTCATAAGTAAAAGTCACTATAAGACAAATTGGAGGATACAAGAACAAACACAAACCCTAGTCCTATGTCCTTGTAGACTCAGCGAACCTAATTCTTTGATACCAACCTATTTGTGATGCCCCACGCCACAAAAGTGAAATTACTTGAAAAAAACTAACAAGAAAGATTAAACAAACAGATAACTGGAAAATGCTGAAAATTTAAAAGCATTTTCATAAAATTGCCAAACAAAAAAAACTTTATGTATGAGTCCTTTCATGCCTCAAAGCACTCACCATGTGTTCCACCAACCTATTACAAGGAAACATGTTCCAAAACCTATATATAGATACTCCACCACAGTTGTACACAAAAGGGCACACAAGCCAACCGCATATCGAAGGCATGTCTACAAAACATCCCCAAAGACTTGAGTGTACAGGGATGACTCTAAGACTCTAACAACAAAAGATATCTAGCAGCATTTCCAACCTTTTCAACTACTGTCTTTTTTGCTGCTCCTCAACCTATGATGCATGATCTCTACCTCCTCATGCATTTCCACCTAAAAAGGGATGTAGGAAACACACGGGGTGAGATTCCAAATCTCATTAGGATATATAACTCTCCACCAACTCTATTATTATCACAAACAAGATTATTAAAGCAAGAAGTAAGATTATAATCATGACAAGTAGGTAATCATTATAAATAGAATAAGTAATTACTATTGGATTATGTAACATCTTAACATTATAAAAGGAAATGTAGAACATGTATATTTTCTACCAACACTATCGTACAAATGAAGGAAAGGCCACATCTAATGTTTTCGTATTTGATCCTATACAAGTATACTACATGACTGATTACATTTTTTATTTTTCCTTAAGGATTTGAGTTGTACCACCCAAAATCCAACCGACCACTTCTGGTGCCATACTAGGTTTAGTGGAATTGTCAAAATCCATGACCTCACCACCTTGTTGTCAGTACATGAGTGAACTTGTAGTTACAATCATCAATCAAACTTCTTACAGCAACATATAGTCCAACTGTGCAAACCTAGCCCGCCTTGGTACATGTCACGACTCTAGTGAGAATGAGCAATGGCCCGCAACCACACTCTTTGCAAGGTATGGCCCACAACCAATCTTATGTCATGTATCACTGAGCTATGACCCGAAGCTACACTCTTTCCAGGGTATGGCTCGCTACCAATCTTGTGTCACATATCACTGATCTACGACCCAAAGATGAACTCTTCTAGGGTATGTCCCGCATCCAATCATGTGTCACATATTTCATACGTAAGGGGATATTCATCCTCATCGTCACATATTCAAAAATATGTGCTCTTAGTTAAATTCATTTCATCATTCAACGAATGCTGACACTAAATGGATCTATGGCACATGGCAAGCTACATGATTAGGTTCCACTTCATTAGTCAAGTCATTTAAGTGTCTTTTAGCATAAATCATGTTATAATGTATAAACTTTAAACAAGTTCCACACATATATGGGCATAATACCTTACCATAATATATTTGAGCATATAAGGTGGGATCTCATAATATTATCACTTGATGTTTACCAATCACCATATTTCTTATCACAAGGACCACATACTTTGGGGTAG
Source organism: Alisma plantago-aquatica (assembly GCA_963693085.1). Classification (NCBI taxonomy): domain Eukaryota; kingdom Viridiplantae; phylum Streptophyta; class Magnoliopsida; order Alismatales; family Alismataceae; genus Alisma; species Alisma plantago-aquatica. The sequence continues at coordinate 1,080,503,738 of OY856413.1, read as the reverse complement.
CAACTCCTCATCCCGTTATTGAGGAAATTATCATCTTATATAAGGCAATAAGCCGTCATTAGGTCATAAGACCCATTTATCTCCTCTTTCTATGATACCAACATCTCACATGACGCATAAGGCCCATTCAAACATATTGTAAACACTATTACACTTATCTACCTATGCATATCAACTTGTGTTACCTGCATGGTTAGAGACTTATAACAAGAAAGATAATACTTAATTACCACTACCATTTCATAAAGATTCATGTCATTCACACTATACCATTGGGGTTAGGGATCTCTTTAACCAATTGGAGTTTACAAGGTTGGATCAACAACCAACCTCAGATCATCACTTCTATTATCACTATAAAGTATGTTATGAAATTAAAGGTCAAAAAGAAAATAGCACTCCTTTATTGTTCATACAACCACCCCATAGGGTATCATAGCATACCATGTAACCCTATCATTAAAATGATATATCATGACTACCATCACAAGGTATCGGTTTAGACTAACATGTGGTATATCAGTTTATCACTAGCATTTGGTATATCAGTTTATCACTAGTCCAATCATGTTGGGCTAACAACACATAAGGCGTGACGAGTTAGCTACACTTGAGGTGTCGAGTTAACCACATAGTGGTGTATCGATTTAGCCCTCATGGTGTGTATCGGTTTAGCCCTTCTTGAAAGTGTGACGGGCAACCCAACTTGAAGGTGTGATGGGTTGTTAGGGTTAGTGATTTAGCAAGGTATCACAGTTCACCTCCCCAAGGTGTATTGGGAAACCTTACAAAAAAGTGTGTCAGGCTCTTGCTGAACTAAGCTGTCATGGTTTGGTACTCCAAGCGTACTAGCTCACAGGGTATCCTCATGGTCATGACAGACTAACACCCTCAAAGCATATCGGTTTAGCAACATATTGGTCTAAGCACCTCTAGGGCATGACAGGTTAGCTCCTCTAGTTCATGATAGGTTAGCTCCATCAAGCCTATCGGTTTAGCAAACCCAAGTCATGATGACTTGTCACATGATGTGTCGGTATATGCACCACAAGTCATAATGACCACTCACAACATAGTGCATGTGTGTCAACTTGTAATCTTCTACATTAGGAATATCGACCAGTAGTCCATCTACTATCATGGAAATAAGGTGAAAGACATGGGAAAAAACTAAACAAAAGTCCTTTATCATAAGAGTTCTCAAAACCACCAAAAACTACTAACATGCATGTGATAAAAGATCTAGAGATGAGAAACAACATAAATACATGAAAGAGTGAAAATAACAAAGGAGGTTAAGAGTTATATAACCTGCCTCAAAGATCACCACCCAGATCTAAGCTCTAAGGTCAAGCTTCAAGCTCATGAGCTCAAGGTAGAAGATGATCCACCAAACTTGATCACCACCACACCTCCAAGGAAGGAGATGAGACCAATGTTACGATGGTTCAAGATGAAAAGAAGATTTCCAAGATCCATGGCCGAGAAGAAGAAGAAGAAGAAGAAGAAGAAAGCTAGAAAACATAGCTTACCAAGGTAGAAGATGGAAGATGATAAAGGAACTCCAAAACTTGGAACTCATCCATCAAGCTCCAAGGGAAACTCCCTTGATCCTAAGATTCTCAAGGTTGTCCACCAAGAAGGAGAGAAAGCAAGGATGGCTAAAAGGATCCTTTTGCATGGAGAGAAAGAAGATTGTATACTAGGGGGATGAGAGAGAGATCATGGAAGAGGTGTCATCACCTTAGGAGATTAGGTGACACTTGTCTATGAAAAAGGAGCCAAATGCAACAACATGCAAGACAAGGTGTTATGGTTAAGGCTAGATCTTGCCCTCTTGGTCTCCTACTAAGGTCATGCCCGATATGCCAAAACCCTACACACTCACAAATCGATAGGGCATAACCCTATACACTCATAAACCGATTGGGCATAACCCTATACACTCACAAACCGATAAGGCATAACCCTACACATTCACAAACTGATACACAGCCTCTCCAAGGCTCTCTAACCTGAGATAACACATTCAAGAGAAAAACACATCTCATTCATATGTTCAACACATCACCAAGGATGTCTCCATACAACCAAGACCCCAACAGGGCACCCATCTCTCTCTCTCCTCTAGATGATACCTAGGAGAGAAGGAACATTGTAGAGGTGGCAAACTTGCACATCAACATTACTGTGGGTAAATTGCAATTTGCTCCAAAACTTCACCAAAAAACACAAGAATCATCCAAAAAAGCTCAAACAAGAAACTTAAGCTTTCTACAAGTCCTAATTACATCTCAGCTAATTAGAGAAAGGTTCTAACAAACATACTTAGGCCAAACAAATCGGTTTATCCCAAAACTTGGGTCAGGGTCCTTACAACTAAGCTCCAGGTATACATAATTCCATTACACCCTAAGAGAACCCATAAAATAGTGGCAATTGCAAATGTAATTTCAAGAAATAGGGAAGTTCATCCACTATACAACAATGGTAAGTAGTGTGATCCCACGAGGGCTAAGATGGCCATAATAATATGTCCTATATTAGGCTAGATAGATTATGCGTTGGAACCCTTAGAGTAACATAGGTCAGAACACTAACGCATCTAATAAAATTGTACCAAAATTGTGGTTGTTATGTATTGTTTATGTTGGAAACAACAACATCGATATGTTGTTAGCCATCATCATCTCGTTCATCACATCTAAGGATTTTCTTTCTTCTTCAATCATGAAAGTAAGCTATATCAAAATGGGATTAAAAAAAAGGCATTGAGTTGTATATTTGGACTAATAATTTTTCTTATTGCTAATATAGAATATTCCCCTCTAGAGATAATAAATATGCATAAAATAGCAACATTACCATAAAAAATAAGGAAAAGTTCTACTCTAGGTTGTCTTTCAAATTATGCTTTATCTTATTTTTGCACAACATATTGATCAAGTAATCCATATAGGAAATTTTGAATCCAACAAGGACAATGAAAGCAGAAAAATTGTTTCCATGTTCCCATGAGAAGAAGTCATCAACAACAATATATCACAAAAGAGGGATGTGAGGAATACTTTGTCATGAAGTAGATCCAGCAAAGTTCCTCACATAGAGATATATTATGCGAGCAAGGATAATATAAATGACCTTCTCCCAACAAGTCAAAAAAGTGTCTGCATCTCTATGTAGTTCACAGAGATGATAATAACTCCATATTATGCTCCTAGAATTCAAAGGATCATCCTTTTTGTTGGAAATATTCTAGAATTGCTCTCTATTTCCTTCTCTATGTTTTTGGTAATGTTATTTAAAGTTCACATGTCAAAATGTGTAACCAAAAAATTTCCTATCATGTCCTTTTTGTAAGACAGAAAAGGAAGCATGATTTCCAATAAATTTTGATAAATAAAGGCATTAACTACTTTCAAGATATCCATTTGTGGGTAGCTAGTCTGACAACTAGATAGTTCAATGAAATGACTTGTCCATATTAGAATATTCTAGAGTAAGTTAGCTAATTTACTAATCAACTCTAGTCGACCGACTGGAGTGGCCAGTCTATAGATTGGATAGATATTTTCCAATTGGCCCAATGGATTACTAGTCATTTTTTCAAACTATCTAGTCGACTGATTGGGAAAATTTCATCTCCAATGAACTGAGTTTTAGCTTAATTGACTGGCCTGTCAACTCATATAATTGGAGTTTCCAATCATCCATCTGGACTTCAATTATGTACATAAATGACATAATTGATCACCTAAAACTTTTTAGTAACCAATTAATCATGTGTCCCTAATAATACTCATCTTCCTTGTGCTCATATGCACATGACTCCATAGGCCCCATGTTCTGTTGGTAATCATACCGTTAATCATATTATGATTTCATAGATCATGTTTGGTGTCTAGCAAGACTTCATTTCGACTCATGTAATTGGAGAAGTTCAATAACAACTTAAAACTATTATTATGACTAGTGATACAATGTCCATATAATCCTTTTTTCTCCAATATTGTTTGTATTATGCTTTTGTCTCCAATATCTAAATTGAATCCAAGACTTAGAAATGTCATCCTATTAATGTTCAATCTTTGTTCCTTGATCTAGAACAGAGTATTTGACATATATATGAGCTCATCATCATATGTTGAATCACATGAGCATGGCCATGCATATCCTTATATCACTCATCAAGTGGTCAAGATATCACTTAATAGGAGAAAAAACTTCCATCTGAATCACTCACAATAATTCAATATGTCATAGTACACCAAAGTATTGTATGGAAACCCTTATTCAAGGTCATATTTAGTAGTGTTTAAGTACACTTCACAACATGTGCTAATTGTAGCGATTTCAGTTCTAAGAACCACAATAACCATTCTGACCTTGATAAATAATTTTGACTGGCATTTTCTATCTCATTGTATCATACTCAATTTATATATGTCATATACACTTGTTCATGGAAAGTACTGGTTTTTTTAGACTTGATATCCAATATTATGACTAATGAGATGTAGGCATCAGTCAACACACATACTACTCTCAATGTTTTATTATCATCCTAATTTCAACAATGATATCCAACTAGGGACGTAGACAAGAATGAATACTCTTAGCATATACACCATTCAATATTCCCACTCTGAAATCACATGTCACTAAGTCATAGATTGTTCAGAAAAATTAGTAAATTACATAATTATCCCATATTTAAGAAAACATAATGAATGAAATTGACCTTATTTAATATCAACTCAATTATAAAGTGTGCCTTTACATTAGTCATATGACAAACTCTCAGGCGTACTACCATCAAACTATATAGGTGATGAACTAGTATAACAAATTACCTTTATATTCTAACTTCATAGTGAGGGTAAATTAATGTATTAAGCTATAAATTTGAAAGAAAAACACAATCAAATAGGTTTTAATTGACCCTTCGTAACAAATGTTATTACCAATAAAATAAAATAATTATTGTGAAAGGACTTCCCACCACATGACACAAGTCCTTACAAATCTAAACTAATACACATGTACCACTAAACAAAATGTTTTGTCCTAAGATATGAGTGAATTTTCAAAAGCTATTTGTAATCTTTGGTGTTTACTTTAGAACGATAAAGAAATCAACTTCTAGCTTATAGATATCAAAATCTCCTATGTAGGAACTCAGAGAAAGTTAACTCATTTTGAAGCCATGATTCCAAATGTTAATGGGTTGTAAGATATTATGGAAGAATGCATATTAAATGATGATAATGGAGTATGCGAAAGGTAGAGTTGGCACCCGAACTTTTCTTATATGTATTGTCACATTCTAATAAATCTTGTAACACTAACTAATATCACCTAATCATTGAGACAAAATAAGATTTATGCAAACCATTCTAGATTTTAATGTGTTACACTACTATCCATGTTGTATCTTGAAAGGTTTTGCAGTAGCCTATTACCTAAGTCATAGTGCCTTACAACACACATGGAGATGATTCTCAATTTTCTCTCATGAATTTTAGGTACCTGCTACAATACAATAGATGGACTGCCATGTCATTATAACTACACTTTGATCTCTATTCTCCTCAAATGATCTCAGATCATGTTTTCCATCTTTCTCATCATATAGGGCACACCTTCTCCTCATCCTATCCTACCTTACAATCATAACCTCTTTGATCCCAGTGAATACCCCTCCATCGTAGCTTTCACGCATTAGTTTGAGACTTTAAGTTCCTTCCCAGATGATTGGGGATGCCCCTCATGGTCAACTATCCATCACAATGGAAATGTTGTGAAGTACGATCTTAGTCATGAGAGGGGATGTGGTGGAGGAGCATAAAGACACATGTTGAAGGTTAAAAATTTACAATGTGTCAAAATCACAAAGTATAATATGTGACAATCACACATAAAAGAATTGGGAGATGAAATCGTAATCTTAGAGAAAACTACAACATGTTATAATTAATTTGATATATATACATGTTTGTGTATGTGTATAGATGTGCATATCTATATCTATATATATATATATATATATATATATATATATATATATATATATATATATATATATATATATACTAGTAAATACTCATTCTTTGCAATAGTATATTTATATCCAATTTTTTTATTACAATATATACATATATTTAGTGTAAGTATCATATGAATGTATAAATAATTCTTTGAAATTTATGATCTGGGAATAATGTTTTCATACTAATACAAAACCTACATTATTACCCAAATACCTTCTTACCCAAATAATTTTCTTTTAATTTCATAATATTCAGTATTCAACGAAGTTCCTCATGAATCTATAATGTTGTTGATTTGATAATGACATTTTATATTCTACATTAGACATTTATTTTTATTGAAATGTTTTATTGACTCCTAACAATTTGAATTAGTTTGGATATTGTCACATGACTTATTATTTCCATGTTCAATATCAAACTTGAGTATGCATGAATTCCTCTCTACAAGAATATTGTACAATGTTTTATTATAATTGTATACATTTGCTTATACAAGGAAAAACAATTACAATAAGTATGCATGATCTAAAGAGGCAACAAAATCCCAAATTATATTATAGTATTTTTACATTTGTGTAATATTACTTGAAGTAAATTTATATTTTTTTTCTATATATTATCAACATAAGATCTCCATACTGGTAAGACCCTAATATTCTTTTTTCTGTAAAAAGTATGTAAATCATGGTTATTATCGAAACCATAACCAACACATCACTCACACATAGTGAATGAAAATGTGGTCAGATTTGGTTTAATGGGTGTGCAAGTGTAATTTTAATTTGATACAATGATTTACATTCAACATACTTCCTACTTTTACTATGTGTAAGGAATTATCAATTCATGTATCACTTACAGTTGCAATCAAATAAGTGTGCACAATATACAATTCAAAACATTGGTTATTTAAAAGGTAGATGAATTATCATCATTTGGGTGTGTCAATATAAGTTGCAAAAATGTTTTATTCACACAAAATAGAAACCAATATATTAAAAACAATAGAAATTGATGTGTAATGACACAAAGTTATGTTTGTCACTTCCCTCATTTGCATTTCATACATTTCAACATGGAAAATCAGTTATGTTACCCCTCTTAGTCACAACCTATAACACCAACATCAACAAATGTGCCAAATGTAAGAAAGATTAACAACTATATTTGTTATATGTTTTGTTGAAGTATTAGTACACTTTCTAATAACTTATTCTCATGTAGGATTTCTATTTCCGTTTCAAATAAATAAAATTATAATATTCATGTTGACGATTCCATAATTTATTATGGTGATTATGGAAGGTAACTTTGGATATATGATTAAATTATGATTTATTTCTCTTTTTTCTACTACTAATACTTCCTCAAGAGTAGTAAATGCTATAAACTATTGGCGGGTAAAAATAGATATGAAATTTCCAACATAATCATTTATCACATTTGATATGAGATAGCATCAAACACTCTTATATTGATGAGAAAGAATAAAATAAATAGTATGGACATTAATACTCTACAAAGATCTATTTTTGTCACATCCAAGTAGATTTTTAAAATTAGCATGCCTCTAGTCTTAAACAGGTGTCAATCTAAGTTTTTGTTCATAACAATTAATTTTCATTGTAAACCATGTTATACTTTCAATATCACAAATTCCAATCATAGATATAATATCGATATTCTTATTGATTCTTTTTTTTTGTCTACATAATGTCAACACTAACAAGTTCAATGGTATTTTGGCTATATTTTCTTATAGTAAATCAAATAGATTGATAATGTAGTTGAAAAATATTATTTTCAATTCAAAATAAATTGATAGATGGAGTATCAGAAAAAAAATGGATATCTAGATTCTTTTCTCTAATCAAGGAAAGTGGTGAAAAGAGTCAATTGATCACATTGCTTATGAATAATATATGTGGGATTTTCTGCTTCAACCATTCAATCGGTATATTGCATATATTATATCAAATTTTCATTTTGTAGTTATGAACTTCCACACTCTTAAAAAGTTATTTGTTATTGATATGTTGATTTTTTGCTAGAAAACTCAACGATATACCTATTGAATATTGTATTCACATACATGGCCATGGTATCCCCATAATAAATTAATTGATATGAAGGTTAGATTTATCATAACATCTTCTCGTGTTAAAACATATTCAATACCCTCTTGATTTTGTTAAAATAAAAGTTTCTAGTTGTAATATATATTCTTCCACCTCAACCAAGTTATTCCTTGTGTTTCAAGTTTTGTCTGTGTTAATATTTCATAAACATAAACTGAATGACTTAGGTGAACTAACAATAATTTATTTTATCTTGGAAAGAGTGAATAAAATATTCAAGTTTTCTTTTATATTAAGTCAAATGGATTTCCCGCCTCGACACCGCCATGGGTTCAGCAGATAGGAAAGAAGAAGATGAGGAGCAGTAGCCCTCAGATCAGGGTCCATCATGGACTTGAGGGAGATGCAATAGACCGGTGTTGGGGGTTGATGTGCACAAATCATATCATCTTTTGGATCATGTTTGGTTGCATATCCATGTTGTTTTGACTCAATTATCACTCTCATTCATGCTAGATTCTATATTTTTAGCTATTCTTACTTGTCTCATGGTTTGGATTGTAGGTACTATATTTTGCAATGAAATGATGAGGAATATATCATATTATCTCTTATTGTATCACTCCTCAAGTATATACAAGTTTTGGGGTTCGAAACTATGCAAATACCACTTTTTACGGCATGTAATTCAGACCTACACGTTGAAAGTTATGAGCAGAATACACAACAACCCAGAACAGCCAAGTGCACGTCGTGCACCTGGGAGCATCAAGCAGACTGAATGTTTCTGGAAAGTTGCACGACATGCACGTAATTGCATGGCGTGCACCTGAGAGTTAAACATTTCTGGAAAGTTGCATGGCATGCCTTTCTTTAGTGCACGCCGTGCACAGTGCATTTTGGAGCAAATTGAAAGTTTCTGGAAAGTTGCACGGCATGAACTTTGGGTGCATGGCGTGCACCTGACAGTTTCAACATTTTGACAAATATGAGTTTTTGTTTAAAACGAAGTAGGAACTTAATGGGAAGTTATGCTCGGTCATTTGCAGAAGTTCTCTCATCCTAGAGCAAGCCTAGAGCATAGGAGGGCAATTTTGAGGGGAAAGGAGGTGGTTTCTTGCCAAAGAAAGTCCATTCTTCCTCTCTTCTTCTCCAAGCTTCTTTTCCAAGGTGCAACACTTCACAAAGCTTCTTGGAAGGGAAGTTTGTCTGGTTTGGAGCAGTTGTAGAAGTGGAATTTCGTCCTCAAGTCAGAATTCTACATTCCTTTGGTTACACCTTGGGATTGCTTAGCTTTTCCTTCTCTAAACCATGTTTAACTCTGAAATTTCTGCACATTTTTTGTTGTACATCATTATGGACAAGTAGACTCTTTTTCTTGGGCATGGGAGAGTAACTCCCATGTCATTGCTTGTATGAACATATGAATTTCGTACTAAATGTTAGTTTCTTGCATATTCCAAAAGTTGTTTCAGATCTAAAATGCTTGTTTGTGTGATTGGCCATCATACTTGCATGTTTTATACTTTCTTTCATAATCTGAGAAGATGTGTTTGAGAGTATGGAGTTACTCTTTTGGCAACTTGTCCTTGACCGCGAGAGTGGCTGGGATTATGTTGAGGAGCAAGGTTTGTGATGTGAAATGAAATACATACACGAGTGTGATGTATGGAGTTAAATTCATCATCACTTCACCGAGAAGTGAGTGATGACTACAAACCTCCTTTGCAAGTTAATTAACATGTTTAAATTCATATTTTAATATAAGCTATGATGTGATAGTGAAATCCCAAGTCAAAGATCCTTCCAAATCTGAATCTTAACCTTTCTTAAGTGATAATTTACTGTTTTGTTTTAAATCTATAATTTAGTTGTTCTAATCCAATCGTCTTGTATACAATGATCTAGATTATTGAAAATCATAACTCTTGCACATAACTAACCAATGCTCCTTGTGTTCAACCTCGACTACAACTACTCTCGTATACTTGCGGGATATAGCTAGTTGAGTAAAAGATCATTCTTAATGATTGAAACTCGTTAGTGTAAACAACCAACAAGTTTTTGGCGCCGTTGCCGGGGAGCATCGGTATTCCTGTTAGAGTAAGAGTTGTTGATAAGTAAATGAGACTAGATCACAACCTTCATATCCACCATCATATCCATAAATCATAATTCATCATGATCATCATAATTTGTTTTATCTTCCATGTTTATTTTTGTATCTCACTCACTTTGTTTATTTGCAGGAGCATATGGGGTGTTCATAAAAACATCCTTGAACTGTGCATATCTCTACATTCAGAAAATGAAAACATCATTTACAACCCTCATGGAGCAAGAAGGAGTGAAACCCAAACATGTATGGAGGAATCACAACCCACACAACCATCATCCATGTCACCATCATCCAAACCTAATTCACCATCATCATATACACCACCAACACCCATACCACATTCTTCCACACCTTCATATGCACCACCCTCATCCACAGATCCTTCATCCATACCACCATCTTCACCCAAGCATCCATCTCAACAAGAAAGAGCAATCATGGAAGATGACCATCCCTTTAATGACTTCATTGTTCTAGCTGCTACAAAAATCAATAGGTCTATCAATATCCCACCGATCGAGGCAAATGACTTTTCTATCAGCCCCACAATTATACAGATCATACAAAAAAACCAGTTTGGAGGGACGCCAATGGAGGATCCAAACCTCCACATTGCTGAATTTCTACAATTACTTAGCACTTTCAAGATAGACAGTGTTCCTACTAATGCAGTTTGTCTTCTTCTTTTCCCCTTCTCTTTGAGAGGCAGAGCCAAGGCGTGGATCTATTCATTGCCAGGAAACTCCATCAACAGTTGGAATGAACTCCTCAATGTTTTCTTAGTCAAATACTTTCCACCAAGAAAGACCACACAATTGAGGAGTCAACTCATCAATTATTATCAAATTGATGGAGATACCTTGTATGATACATGGGATAGGTTCAAAGATCTTCAACATCTTTGTCCACATCATGGTCTAAGAAATTGGCTTGTATTGCAATCTTTCTATAATGGTTTGTGCTACAATACAAGGATGTCTATTGATGCAGCTGCAAATAGAGCTCTAATGAACAAATCTTATAGAGAAGCGTATGCTATTATTGAAGATATGGCAGCAAATCATTGCCAATGGAGTCCGACTACAAGCTACCACCCATCCTTTTCACATACTACTTCCGGAAAGCAAAGGGAAGATCACACGGTTGGTGCTATAGACATAATTGTAGCAAAGCTAGACACTTTATCACAAAGGTTTAATAAGCTAAGCACAAAGCCATTTCAAGCAGCCAATATTATTTGTGATGCATGTGGGTTGCTTGGACACTCATCTTCTACATGTTATGCTTCTTCTATTTATTCTCCAATGGGCTACACTCCACCGGGCTTCTACAACAATGTGAACCCGGATTTCATTCAGCCACAACAACCACAAGTAACTTCTAGATTACAGTCCATGCTTGCAACATTTATTTCATCTCAAATGCAGCAAAATGTGGATTTCCATCAACAAAGACAATCAATGAAGGGTGTCATTTGCCAACTCTCTTCTAAGGTGGAGACTATATCTACTCATGCACACATCTTGGAGAAACAAATTGCCCAGCAAGCTCTTCCTAGCAAAGATGCATTTCCACCTTTCTTGCCTAGTACACCAGAGACAAATCCTACATATTTTAGGTCGGTGACATTGAAGAATGGAGTTGTTATAGAGTTATATCCTTCAAAGTATGATGATGTTGATATCCATGATGATTATGAAGTTGCAACTAAAGGGGAGAAAGCTACAACATATGCTCTACATTTTGATTCTTCAAGCAAGCTACATGTCTTTCCTCCTCACACTCTAGATGACACATTGCTTTATAATGAGAACACTCTTCCCAACTCATATTTTTATGATGCTTCAAAGGAGAATGAAAAGACAAATAGTAAGTGTATACAAAAGACTATTCTTGTTGTAGCTAATAGGTTCTTTCGCTTGCCCCAAATCAAGGACATATAGGCAAGGAGGCATACATCTTTAGCACAACAATTTCCAACTACAAATCAGAGCACCGGTCCTCCATGGACTATGATGATTCCACCATGATGAGGTATCCGGTTGCAACCTTTTTAGTTTGATTTATGTAGTGAGGACACTGCAGATTTCAAGCTTAGGGGGGAGCAACCAGATTGTAACCTAGTTGTTTTAGCTTTTCCCTTTCATGTTATTTACTTCTTGTCATTTGCTTTTGTTTTGTGTTCACATTTCAGTCTTTTGTTTTCAATTCTACTCTTCTGGTGGCAAATCTAGTATGATATTAGGTTTATCTTTTATATGTGGATAAAACTCCTATGCTTAATTGATTGACCTTCTTTGATGAGAAATATCATTTGGAGAAATTGTAAAAGGCATGCATTAATCAAATGAAACCTTTTGGCCATCAACATGTGCTTAACTCTGGTTTATGCTTCTAGCCTGAACATTCGTCTTTCACATCCTTGATTGCTTAAAACATGTAATGGTTTTAATTTTTGTGAGTAAATCAACTTTACAACATCATTTGGAATATGGGACGCCCTTTCCAAGCTCTTAGTGCATTTTCAACCATTCTTTCAATGAAAATTTTTCAAAACAAATGAATGAAATCTAGCTACTGTTGCAATTTAGTTGACTCTCCTATGTTTTCGAAAATTTTTAAAAAATATTTTGACTTATCTCATCTGTATACCCCATAAAAGATGGCTAAACCACCCACATATCAAGCTAGCCTAGTGTAAGTCTGATCTGGCTATGATGGTTAGATGGTATGTCTTAAAAGAGGGTAAATACACCAACCGACACTCCACGTGTGCATAAGCCTACATTAGCAGTTGAGTGTTGGAACCCATAATCCATTATCATATCACTTTTGGGAAAGAAGGAGAGTATAACTAAAATTGGCAATTTTAACTAATATTGCATCATTTGTATCCTTAATAGTTGAGAGTTTGAGTTGCACATCCACTAATTGTTTGGCTTGGTCATCTAAATTCTAATTAGTGTTGTTTAATTGATTGATTCATTTAATTGTGACCACCCCTGTTGAACTAAAAATATCTTTCTTGGGTGTTTAAGTTGAATTGATGGCTATGAGCATAAACATGTTGATCATGGTTGGTTTGGTCTTATACACATATTTCATTTCATTTGATCTATTCATGAACTTCACAATTCTTCATTTATGTTTCTATTCTCTTTTTGCTTGAGGACAAGAAATGGTTTAAGCTTAGGGGGATTTGATGTGCACAAATCATATCATCTTTTGGATCATGTTTGGTTTCATATCCATGTTGTTTTAACTCAATTATCACTCTCATTCATGCTAGATTCTATATTTTTATCTATTCTTACTTCTCTCATGGTTTGGATTGTAGGTACTATATTTTGCAATGAAAGGATGAGTAATATATCATATTATCTCTTATTGTATCACTCCTCAAGTATCTACAAGTTTTGGGGTTCGAAACTACGCAAATACCACTTTTTATGTCATGTAATTCAGACCTACACGTTGAATGTTATGAGCAGAATACACAAAATCCCAGAACAGTCAAGTGCACGTCGTGCACCACAAATGCACATCGTGCACCTGGGAGTATCAAGCAGACTGAAAGCTTCTAGAAAGTTGCATGGCGTGCAAACAATTGCACGGCGTGCACCTGAGAGCTAAAAGTTTCTGGAAAGTTTCACGGTGTGCATTTCTTCAGCGCACGCCGTGCACAGTGCATTTTGGAGCAAATTGAAAGTTTCTAGAAAGTTGCACGGCGTGCACCTCACAGTTTCAACATTTTGAAAACTATGAGTTTTTGTTTAAAATGAAGTGGGAACTTAATGGGCGGTTATGCCCGGTCATTTGCGGTGGTTCTCTCGTCCTAGAGCAAGCCTAGAGCATAGGAAGGCGATTTTGAGGGGAAAGGAGGTGGTTTCTTGCCAAAGAATGCCCATTCTTCCTTCTTCTTCTCCAAGCTTCTTCTCCAAGGTGCAGCAGAGCTTCTTCACTCTGCAAAGCTTCTCGGGAGGGAAGTTTGTCCAGTTTGGAGTAGTTGCAGAAGTGGGATTTCATCCTCAAATCGGAATTCTATCTTCCTTTGGTTACACCTTGGGATTGCTTAGCTTTTCCTTCTCTAAACCATGTTTAGCTCTGAAATTTCTGCACATTTTCTGATGTGCATCATTATGGACGAGTAGACTCTTTTTCTTGGGCATGGGAGAGTAACTCCCATGTCATAGCTTGTATGAACATATGGATTTCGTACTAAATGTTAGTTTCTTACATATTCCAAAAGTTGTTTCAGATCTGAAATGCTTGTTTGTGTGATTGGCCATCATACTTGCATGTTTTATACTTTGTTTCATAATCTGAGAAGATGTGTTTGAGAGTATGGAGTTTCTCTTTTGGCAACTTGTCCTTGACTGCAAGAGTGGCTGGGATTATGTTGAGGAGCAAGGTTTGTGATTTGAAATGTAATACATACACGAGAGTGATGTATGGAATTAAAATTGTCATCACTTCATCGGGAGGTGAGTGATGACTACAAACCTCCTTTGCAAGTTAATTAACATGTTTAAATTCGTATTTTAATATAAGCTATGATGTGATAGTGAAATCCCAAGTCTAAGATCCTTCCAAATCTAAATCTTAACCTTTCTTAAGTGATAATTTATTGCTTTTTTTTAAATCTATAATTTAGTTGTTCTAATGCAATCATCTTGTGTACAACGATCTAGATTATTGAAAATCATAACTCTTGCGCCTAACTAACCAATGCTCCTTGTGTTTGACCTCGACTACAACTACTCTCGTATACTTGCGGGATATATCTAGTTGAGTAAAAGATCATTCTTAATGATTGAAACTCGTTAGTGTAAACAACCAACAGGGGTAGCACGCATAATTGAGGTAGTGGAGTCGATCGATGTGGAGCGTCACATCTGATCAGTCGACCAGCGGCACATCGATCAAAGGGCCATTAGAATTTGGTAATTAGCTATCCTTGCTCAAATAATATAGAAAAGGCTTTTCCCTTATGAAATTCATAGAAATAGCTAGCAATCTCCAATGAGAAAACTTTATATATGAAAGTTTCTTATAAAAATATGAGAAACAATATAAAAATGGTTTGGTAACCTAGTTCCATCTCGTTTTGTAAAATATTATTAATTTGATAGAAAAAGATATTAAAAGGTAATTAGAAACCCTAATTGAATATAAAGGATGAATCTTTGTGGCTTAATAGGTTAATTTGAAGAGTATTAACCTATGGTATATTAAAATAGAGTTTTCATACATTTTGCATGCAAAGTTGACTAATTTAGGGTTTTGATCAATAAATGAAAGATAATACATATAGAAACCCTAATCTAGGGTGAAAAAGGAGAAAAACCATGTTTATTTCAGATTAAGGAAATAAGTTACTAAATAATGATCCTAAGTCTGTTAGGAGTAATAAAGTGAGAAATTTAAAAGTTTTATGTAGTTTGTTGAATTAGGGTTCATAATACTAAAAGTGGAGGCAAAACCCTAATTTCAAAGGAAACCCTAAAATTGGATAAGAAATCCTAAAGAATAGATAATGTTGGATAAATTTTGATAAAAGGAAGTTTGTATGTTTATTTTAGGATTTTTGTACATTTTTTCTTTCTTGATTGGGTTTTCTCTACATAGTTGATTCTGTCTCCAAATCTGCACTTACAAGTATGTGGTTACGCTTATGAATAATCACTTTAGTTTCACAGTGATTCTCGAACGTTTTATCAGTTGCCTAAAAATAACTACTTGGATGACTTTTATTTCATGCTACTATAAAGTGACTATGATTATCACTATAAATATGTATATATGACTAGCTTAGATCTGGGTCCTCCTCTGTGGCTTTGCAAATGCTAAAAAGGGTAACTTAGAGCAAGGTCTAGGTTATCATGAGTTAGAAATTGGGCTACCCATGTGTAGTGCCATGAGACTCTTTAGCACACCATGAGTTAAGGAGTGGGCTACCTATGGGTAGTGCCATGTGACTCAACCCTAAAAACTGATTCACTTGTTAGGTAGGATCATGGGGGGTTTAATGGGGATCTATCATAAGGAGGGTAGCATCCAGGTCCACTGCAGGGACAACGCAGAGGATAGGGTGTGTATGGATCAAGCAGTTATTTTTAAAACATAAAGTTGTTTGTTAAACTATAATTTATTGCAATATGTTGTTATTAATTGCACAATTATTGTTTCCCCCACATACCAGCTTTATGCTGACCAACGTTTTGTTTGTCGGCATTTTAGGTACAAACCCAAAAGGTCAAATAGTAAATTGGCATATTGTGAATACATGAATTAATGTGCAAGGAGGGTTAGTTAGAATAGAATTCATACATGGATAGAAGTTTAGAAATCCAAGTTTTCAAAAGGTATGCAAAATTTTATTTTATCACAGCTTTTCGGTATAGTCTGGTAAAATTTGATATTTATTATTTATAATTTTCCAAACCTTTGATCCGGAAATTGGAATAACGACTCTGACCTCCTGGTCTCCCTTAATTGGGGGGTTATCGGATGGCAAGGTCGTGACAGAGATCTAATCTTGGAAGGTTTTTACATTTTTCCTTTATAAATCTGACATGATTTATAAGTTCTTCTGTCATGAGGAAGATCAAATTTTTCTTTAGTAGTTTTTATAGCGGTTTCCTTAGTTTTGCTAAGTTTTCTATAAATTGCTCTGCATAATTTAGACATCCTAAAAATCTTTGAAGTTGTTTTTTGTCTTCTTTTTTTTCTGGGAACATAATAATTTTTTCTACAGTACATTCTTGCAATTCTATTCCTCTTGAGTGTAATTTTAGTCCTAAGAATTCTATTTTAGATTTGCATATTGCTGTCTTCTTTTTAGAGAGTACTATTACTGCTTTTTGATAAAGAAGGGAAAATATTTGCAGATATTTACATTGTTCTTCATTTTTACTGGCTATAAGAATATCATCAACAAAAACTAGACAAAAGGAATTATAAGGCGTGAATACCTTATCCATTCTCCTCTGGTATATCTGTGGAGCATTTTTTAATCTGAAAGACATTACTTTCCATTCATAATGTCCTTGTGGGGTACTAAATGTCGTTAAAGGTATATTTTTTTCATCTAGTCTTATTTGATAAAATCTTGATTTACAGTCATATTTTGAATAAAGGTTTTTTCCTCTTGTCATATTTATTAAAGTTTCTTTGTGTGGAAGAAAATATCCATCGAACTTAGTATGTTGATTCAGTTGTTTATAATTCACTACCATTCTTGTTTTTCTTCTCTTAATTTCTGCATGGTTTCTAACCATAAATGCAGGACTAGAATGAGGACTTTTTGATTTTTGTATTAATTGTGATTTTTCTAATTCTTGTAATTGGACTCTAAATTCTTCAATATCAACAGGATTATATCTCATAGGTTTTACTCTGATTATTTTAGTGTCATCTATTAATTCTATTGTAGCCCATTCTTGGCTAATATTCCAGAGGGCTAATGGATCTTCATTGTAGACTGTAGTTGTTTTCAAATAATGCCTCCACATCTTGCATATTTATTTGTGCTATAATTCTTCCTTTTATTGGTTTTTGTTTATTTTGTTTATTTGTATTATAATCACCATGTTTGCTGCGGAAAATAAATTTGTCTCTTTTGTAAGATTTTTGAACCCTCATGGCTATAATCCAATGATCACAATGTGTTAATAATTGAATATAATGTTGGTGTTGTATATATAATCTAATTTTTTGTGTAAAGTTATTTCCTAATAATATGTCTTGTTGTGCATATTCATGGGTATAGAATGGCGGACATGTAATGATGTAATTTCTGAATATAATTTTGGGTTTTTTAACTCCATGCGTTTACACATGTCTTTTTCCTATAAAGTCCTTTCCATATAATGTAGGTAATGTTGTAATGTAATTTTCCGGAAAGCATTATTTTCGAGCAATACATGTTCCTGCACCGGTATCTTAAAATGCATGAAAGTAATGCACTCATTCCTAATATAATTTCTATATTATCGTTGTGACTATCCGATTGCACATGCAGTTTTATGTTAATTCTTATATTTTGTATTTCAATTGGAACAATAGATTGATGTGTAATTTCATATTCTTGTCCATCAAAATTCGTATATGCATAGGGTGATCGTATGGGTATTTTTTGTATATAAGGTATCATTCCTTGTTGGATAAATGAAGCTCCTGCTCCTGAATCTATTAATATTGTAGTCATATTTCATTCTTGACCATTGAAATATTTTCCATATAGTTTATAATTTCTAGCATTTCTATTCTCTGCTAGAATTCTTAAACTTTATGTTCTTTGCAAATTTCTTAGTATTGGTCATTGTGTTCCATTATATCTATCTGTGCTTTCCCTAGCTGCTTCTATTCTATCCTCATTTGTTAATTGTAATTGATTTCCTTCATAACATAATCTTCTTGGGATTTTATTATCTGTTACCAAGGGTTTTTCTGAGACATCTATATTTATATTTTTTGGTTTTTCTATTTCTAAAATTATGGTTGGTTTTGTATTTTTTCCTATATCTTTGAATATGTTAGGAAGTATTATAATATCTTTGTCTTCAAAATTTTTAGAGTGATGTGTGTTGCTAAGAGAATAACTTATCATATATGTTATTGAATAAGGAATGGATCCTTTTTTCATGAATTGCGTTCTTTGAAAATCGTGTATTAAACTTAATGTTGTGTTTATATTATTATCTTTAATGTTCACACTTATCTTTGGATAAATATTAAAGATTAATTTTTTATAGGTAAGATTTCCTTATAATATTCCTAGCGTAGCATCTTTTCTATCATTAATTCTATTATCCATTAATACTACGTTTATGGGTGAATCTATTCCTTCCCTAAAGGTTGCTTCTATCATCATTTGGATAGCTCCTATATAAATCCATCCTATTTTAGATCTATCTTTTATTTTTTCCATTTTTCTCATTAAGTCTTCTTTTCAAAGTAAAGATATATTTATTTTGTTTCTAGTGTATTCTATATGCATAGGCATTTCTCTGTTAGTTATTCCGTAGTAGAAAATATATTTTCTTTGAGTAATTATTTCAAAGAGAGATTTTCTAAATCCATCTGAATTTTCTAATCTTAATTCAATGCTTCTTATTCAATTAAATAATTTCCTATCTATTAATACCACTTGCAAAACGTTTCCTACTTCTTCTTGGTATTCTTTGATTATTTCTTCTTTAGTTTGATTTTGTGTTTGAGAAATATTAGATTGATCCATCTGATTGTTTGTCATCCGTTATTTGAATAAATTCTTGGATGTTTTCTATCTCAGAAAGTTCTTCCTCTATTATTTCCTCAAACTGTTTTTGATTAATTTTCTTAGATCCTCTATTTGGGCATTTGTTGGCACAATGCCCTATTTCTTGACATATAAATAATTTGCACTCTTTTGGATTCTTTGCGTTTTTATCATAATTTTTCTTTCTTTTGTAATATTTTTGTTTTGTTTTAGATTTAAATCCAAACATTTTCCTCTTCTTAAATTTATATTTATTTCTTCTATTATACCTCATTGACTCGCATCCTATGGTTATTGGATGAGTTAATTGCGAACAACAAAGTCCTTGTTTTACTACTTTATTTGTTTTCCTATTTAGTGTGGCTTTAGCACACCATTCTTATAATTTCATTGTTAGAAATTGTATTCGTCCAACTAATGTATCTGCTATATTTATTATATATTGGGGATATAATTGTATGGCTTTAAATCCCCAAGGGTCGGGTACCTTTGTATAAAATAGATTTAACCAGCTTTTATTTGTTACATTTTCTTTGTCAGTTATATCATATTTTTTATAGAACTATTCTTGGAATTTACATATATAATCATCTATGCGGAACATGTCGCAAAACTTTAGATTATATAGTAAAAAGGTAAATCTCTGTTTTTCGTTTTCTTTTTCTACATCTCTATTTACATTCCATATTTCTCCTAGAAATTCTCTTCGTAATTCATTTTCATAATTATTTACCACTTGAGCTAGGGTGGTTGTTGTTCCTTTTACTTCTTCTTTATTATTGCAGTTAATCCTTTCCACCAATCTACTACGATTCCTTGGAAGGTTAAATGACAAAATCTTTTTGCTATGTCAATATCATAACTTTATGATGTTGTAGATAAATATGTGTCTTTTGCCCATCTTGTTATTGCCTCATCTATATTTCTAACACAATTTTGGTTAAAATAAATTCCATTTGCACTAATATATTCTTGATTCATATAATTTACTGGGGTTTCCAGAGCAATATCGTTGGTCTTCTATCTGATGCCCAATTTATTCCTTCGTATCTATTTCTGTCTGTAGGTTTTTTTCTAAAACTCGGATCTGACCAGTATCCAGCTCCTGGTTGTTCTGGTGTTTCCTTTCTACTGCTTTGTCTAGTAGGGACCATTGTAGGAATAAACATCGTTACTTGTCTTCTAGAAGTCTCTCCTTCTATAGGTTTTACATTTATAGTTCTGACTTTTTCTATTAACCTCACAATTTCTTGACTTAAACTATCTACTTCTTCTGCTTCGGCTTCTAAATATTTGTTTTCTAATTATTCAGTTATATATATATATATATATATATATATATATAGATATATATATATATATATAATGTATGTATGTATATATATGTATATATATATATATATATATATATATATATATATATATATATATAAAGTCAGGCTAGAATACACTCGAGTGTACGGATCGCACGAATACACTCAAGTGAGTTTGCATATCAAGACTATTTTTTGCAAAATGTAAACCGTTGATCTTCACTGTCATACTATAATTAGGCTACATACAAATTTTGAGCCCATTTGGATGAGTGTAAGTCACTCATCCAAGGCCGACAAAATCGACGCGCGAAACTAATTTGAAATGCATAATTTTTGCGGTCTTCATAACATGAGCTATACATATCCAAATGTGCTCAAATTTTGCGTATGAGTTGTTTACGAGATGTTTAATAAGATCAACGGATTAGATTTTCAAAAAAAATATTGCATCATGAAAAACTACTTGAGTGTATTACGCTCCGGATACACTCGAGTGTATTCTAGCCTGACTCTATATATATATATATATATATATATATATATATGTATATATATGTATATGTGTATGTATATATGTGTGTATATATATGTAAATGTATATATATATATATATATATATATATATATATATATGTATATATATATGTAGATATGTATATATATATATATATATATGTTTGTATGTATGTATATATATGTATGTATATATATATATATACAAATATATATAAATAAATAAATAAATATATATATATATATATATATATATATATATATATCAGAATTGGGTAAAATTTATTCCGAAGTCCCTAACAAAGTTAGGTCAAATTACATAATGGCCCTCATACGCTACTATACATCTTACAAGTAAGCAGTCTTGTAGCTCACTCCCTATACATTGAGTCTACTTTTAAAAGCTTTACATATCTTTTTAGTAATTGAATCTATACTTTTGCTTTTACCATTGTGCTTTCTAGCGTTCCTTTCTTTCCAAATATAAAAGGTTGTGGCAGAGTAGAGGAGCAGTAACTTCTTCTTCTTTGCACCTGTATCTTTTCCAAGAAAGATTATCATCTCTTTTGGATTCCTCAACTAAATGAGGGAAGAGTCAGTGTTGATCCTGACTGCCTTCCATAACTCCTTAGCATATGAGTAGGTTATAAAAAGATGTTCATGAGTTTCTTTTCCATCGCAAAAGTAGCACTTATTGATGGTTCCTGGGTACCAATTCTCGAGCTTGTCCAAAGTAGCCAGAGCTTCATTCGCCACCTGAAATAGACCAATAGACCATTTAGGAAGTTCATATTCTATCCATATGTAAGTGGTGCAGTTGCCTTCCCCTCTGTTACGAATTATGTGTCAAATATCCATGTTCGCATCATTTTGTCTGCAGATGCCTCTGTGTAGAGAGAATAAGTGGTTTATTTGCTGCCAAGTCTTTGACATCCTGTTAATCACTCTTGAGTAGCCCTCCCTAGTGTTTGGCATGAAGTCAAGACCTTTGGGGTACCTACCTTTCATCCATATCACCCAGGGAGAGAAACCATGGTTATAAGCAATAATTCTTTTAACAGTATCCCAGTTGGCGAATTCTTGAGGAGTTTTGAGACCCACTCCTCCTTCTTCTTTCGGGAGAGAAAGTCTGGCATACTTCATAGGTTGGGTGCCTCCAGCCCAAATGAAGTTTGATATCGTCATCTCCATCCGATCGAGTGCTGCTTAAGGGATTTCTCCTTGCTAAACCCAGTATATTAGAAATCCTTCAATGGCTGATTTGGTGAGCGTGATTCTGTCTGCTATCGAGGTTTTGGTAAATGGCCAATGAGCTATCATACCTTCAAGTTTATCCGTCCAGTCTATGAAATCTTTAACCTGTAGGTTGCCTCCTGCAAGTGGAAAACCTAGGTATCTTGTGGGTAAGGGACTGCTCTCGATCTCCAGGACATCTCCAATGGCTTCCTTCATGTGAATACAGTTGTCAGAGATAAAGAGTTGTGACTTTTGTTGGTTGATATGCAATCCAGTTTGTTTGCCAAACCTGAGAAGAATCTTTTTGAGGTTGTTTAGGTATTGAGTCTTAGCTTCAAGGAAGATGAGTACATCATCAACAAAGATTAGATGACTCCAAACTTTGGCCCTATGGACAGTGTATGTTCTGAGTTCTTTCTTTTCATCAGCATCATTCATTAGTTGGGTGAAGTATTTCATCAAGATGGAGAATAAAAGAGGTGATAGTGGATCTCCCTGGCATAGGCCATTAGTGCTTTTCAAGATGTTGTTCGAGGTGCCGTATATGTATATATATATGTATATATATGTATGTATATATATGTATATATATCTATATGTATATATATGTATATGTATATATATACATATATATATATATGTAAAGAGTGGGATAAACCAACCTCTACTAATAACAATGGTAAACAAAACTCAATTTGGATAGCAGCGGAAGATAAAATTTTGACTATATTCAATTTAAAATAAGGTGTACATAAAAATTTCCCCAATATGGGTGTACATGCTTTATACAAAAAGAGGATCTAAGTAGAGGGAAACTAGACTACTCCACTTTTGTCTCTAAGTAACATATCCATCATCTAAGTCCAAGCCAAAGCCAAGATCTTCAAGTCCTATTCAGCACCTTGCTTCACACCTGGGTGGTTGGGAAGGCACCCAACAAAAGAGAAAGGAAAAGTAAAAGTATGTGTTACAAACTATTCTAAGATAGTGAGGTAAGAAAAGAAAGTAAAATTAGGTTAATGTTCATCATAAGATGAAGACAATCTAGAGGATGAGGCCATATGTATAAAAGAAGCTTTCAATAGATGCTTTCCATAAACAAATATATAACCAAGGATTTGCATGTATGATTAATATTGACTATCCTAACTATGTAGGGTTGAGGCACCTACCGGACCTTCAACCAAAAAGGGTGAGGGGAGAGTATCACATTCCCAGTCAGCTACACACATTTTGTATGCGGGGGAGAGTATCACATTCCACAGGGGAGAAATAACACATTCCCCAACTATGGGTGGTTGTACATACAAGTACCACTACACTAGTTAATTAGTCTAATAAAATCAACATGCTAGAATAGATGGCAAGTAACAACAATATCAAATAGAACAAAGCAGTAGGGTACCAAGACCCAAGAATAATATTCCAAACTGATCATGAGGCAAGTATAGCAAGAGAACCATGAAGATAAGATATAAGGTACAAATAAGCCTCATTATGGAAACATAGGTAATGGAATAAATAACTCCCAACTGAAGTGTATTATGCACATACCTTTAATCTTTAGATTCCTAGAGTCACTTTTCATAACTTTTACACGAGATCAGATCCACTTTCCCTAATATGATCATCATATTTATGTATTAGATATATGTATATTCATTAAAGGCTTAAAACCTCAAAACCATCGAATTTTTCCACAAACAATCGAATTAGACTCTAAAAACCTCACTACTATCTTAGTTACGTTCTTCTGATCAAAATAACATATATGTTTATATATTTTCGAGTTACTGACTTTTTGGATTATTTTCCATATTTATTAGTTAATTAAATCAACTCGAAAAATACATATTCGAAAACCTCATAATCAAACCATAAAAATAATTTTTCTAGATAGATCTCGTTCTCCCGATTCCAAAACATATTTTAGTTTTAAATTTGGATAATCGAGTAAAAAGATATCAATTTTGCAATATCAGCCAATCGGGAAGTGTCAGGTAGGCAAAAGCGTTTGAAACAAAAGCAAACCAAAAGACCAGAAAGTCCCTGGCGCGGATCAGGAAAAGAAAGGAACCGCATGAGGGAAAAAAGGTAATTTTTCTGGGGTTCTCTCGTTCCCGCAGCCTGCACGCCATTGCGCTAGCACCAAGCTGCTGCTAAGATGCGATTTTGGGCGATTTCGGTACAGTGCACGAAACTTAATATATAGATATGCGATGGAAAGCCAACACAAATCTGGATTCAACCATACCTTAAATCGAGTAGAAGGTGCTCTGTGTAAGAAGAAAAAGGCACCGCAAGCTCAGGTCTTCGACGGCTAGTTGGTGGTCAAAACGTCTGAGAAACTCAAAATTGAAGGCACGGGTGAGTTTCTAAGGAGATGGTTGTCCTAGGGGCATAGTTATTTATAGTCAAGGGATCCCGAGTTAGGGTTGGAATCAGTGGATGTCGAGGGTGGCGGCGCAAGCTTTGGGCGTTCCACAAATACTCGATCAAAACATGAGATCTTGTACTAGTTGGATGCGGAATTGAATTTGCAATCCAATGCAACTTGTTTCGTGAAGTTTCGTTGAGAAACCACGGAGAAATAGCCATCCGAAAAAATCACAAAACATGGATTACTATTGATACGTGACCAAGGAAGAAGATGAAATGAGATTGTTTAATACAACTTGTTAAACTTTGGTCATTTGGTGCATTTAATGCATAAACCTTACTCTAATTATTTAAGGGTGCAAGTAAAGTCCAAATAAACTCAAATTTTGTAGAATTATTGATTTTGGGGTGAGGAATCCGAATAAAAAATTATATTTGCCTTTGGAGAAAATTAGATAATTTAATTAGGCCAATTACTATTTTCTCTTTCCTCTCTCATTAATGACTATTACATTCTCTAAAAATAATAAAACTTCATCCATAAATCATATTAAGTATTTTAGATACGAATTTTTCATTATTTCCATTTGTTGAAGTTGTTTGTTATTTTAAATAATGAGTTTAAAATTTTGGACACTTTCTCTCACCTAAATTTATCTTCTCATCAAATATTTTCCAAATTGGGTCAAAATTCATCCAAATGTGTATTTTAACATGTAAAACACTAATTTGGCATTAATATATTTTTTGAAGACTTTATTATTTTATTTAATTCATTTAAATTTTATCACTTATTTAGCCTTTTAATTTATTAGAGGCATATAGAAACTTCCAAAAAATATAAACTTGGTATACAAGTAATAATAAACGTTAGGAACACATTTTTGAGATGAATTAATTTTTATCAACATATATTTAATATTTTTGGGTCTTTAAACCATTTTCTCTCTCCAGATTAAAATAAATATTAAACATTGGCTAAATTAAATGCCAATTTGCCCAAAGGCTTATTTTTATGTTTAGATTACGAATTTGGAGTTATTTTTCCAATTTGAGGGCATTAATCATTTTATCTCTCTTTCTTGGCTTATTTCCCATTATCTTGTAATAAAGGCTTTAATATATTTATTTGTTATCCAAATTAGATGATACTTGTCCATTAAGCAACTTTTAAGTCAATAAAACGAAATTGATATCCAAATTAACTTCTTGGGTTTCCAATTATAATTTTTGGTGTAATATATTTCTCATTATCCTCTCTTATCCATTAAATCCCATATTACTTCTAATTATTGCATTCATCATCTCCTTTATTTATATTTTGGGATTTTCTTTCTTTTTATATTCTAAAAAGCACTAGAAAGTTCTAGGACGAATTTATTTATTCTTTTTATCACTTAAGTGGATATTTTGCATATTTGACCCATTACTAAGCTTCCACTGAGGTATTTGTGCATACACCCAAATATTAGAATAAAAGGTGAACAAATGCTTATTAAACCATCATATTGTCCACAAATTAAATAGAAAGGCCAAAGAGGATAGAAATGAAAGGAAAAGATGGACAAGAGGACCAAAAGGCAAAATGCACAGATTTCGGTATGTTACAACACTCCACCCCTTAAAGAGGATTTCGTCCCCGAAATCACTAGCAATTAGGGAAGGGTGAGTGTGCAACCTCACATCACAAAACTTTAGGTTGTTCCTCCAACCATAAAACTTCCACCATAGCTTATACTTCAACTACACCTAAGGGTTCAGAATTTCACATAAAGCTCATCGTAGGTTGGGTTCTCAAGGATCACCTAAGGTCCATTATTAAGATATTCTTTTTAAGAGATTTAACTTTATTTACATTTTTGACTTATTAACATTATATTCATTATGATAACACATTGTCATCATTATATTTAATTACGTCATGTCATATACACTTTATTGTCAAAAGGGTTATATTTCATTATTATCCATTAAACTATATATATATATATATATATTTCTCATTTTTCTTATTAAGGATTTTATCACAATTAGGTGTTACTCAACTATTTCCACATTCATTATTATATTTTATCATTGTCCTTAATAATTCGAATTTATACTTCATTATCCTCATATTACTATTTTATTAATTATAACAAATTATTTTACATGAATATAAGACATTCCATCCAATTTGTCGTTAAGCATACAATTATTTCAATTAATGTCACATTAGTTACTTATATTCATATTAAACATTATCTCTTTGCTACATTATCTTTATTTCTCACATTAATGTCATCATTAATCATCTCTCATATTTATTCCTTTATATTATTGATTTTGCACATTTATGTGAATTCCAATCATCTCATATTCATATAGAATCAATTATATGTATTTTAATGATCAAGGTGAGACATATTACTTATCAACAAATTGATTCACATTAAGTGACTAATCACATGTGTATTAGTTAACAAGGTAACATGCATTCATATTGATGACTTAATTAATATGTGATTAGATGATCATATATATCATTTATGTGCATCAAAGTATGTTAACTAATTATGACACTTAACATCGTTAATGTACCATGAAAGGCATAAGGGTGTATATGTTAAGGTTAGATGATTACAACTTTAGGGTTTAGGTCAACATGACCATTATATTTCACTTATTCATCCTTAGAATGCATTAATTATGAATTATAACCTTACTCATCATATCATTAGGGTTTATGGGTTCATGACATTATTAACATCTTACTTATTGATAATTAGCATTGATATTTATATTATGTGCATTGGATGTACATTAGAGTTCAAGCTTATGATTTATTCCTTAGATGATAATTATGTGTTCATTAATATATAAACAAGCACGCTAGGGTTACAACTATTAACTTGTTTGGTCAAAACTAAGGATCTGAACATACTAACCTCCTATCTATGGAGTTAGGGTTTCCAAAGATAGATCAAGATGTTATAGGGTTCCATTCCCCTAAATAGAATTTCGTCCTCAAAATCTAACCACTCAAACATCATCAACTAACCATACTCCACCCCTTAAAGGGTTTGACCTACTACACTAGGGTTAAAGGATAAGTCTAACTAAACCATTATCAAGATCCATCATTCTTCCACTGCGCCCTCTGATATTTCACAAACACCCAAACTCTAAGGTCTAGGTTCAAAGGACATAAGGAAACTATCTTGGTATCCATCCTCAAACAAATCATCATACACATGAAACTTAGGGTTCCTAAAGATATACAACATAGAATCTAAGGTCACTATTTCCTAAAAGCAAACTATTTCAGACAATTCGTATTAGCTTAGGCCAGGCCGGTATCATATGGGCACGGGAGTCCTCGTATGCCAAGCTAGTGGTGCGGAGGAAAATTTTGCCATCCCCCGAAACCTTGATCCTTTTTAGACACCCTTGCTTCAACTACATCCCTAATAGTTGCCTAAAGGCAAACCTAAACAATATAATTTATGCATATTTTAATTATAAGTATTTTAGGATTTTATTCATCAAGGTTCTAGTGTGGAACTATTGGTTCCTAAGTCAACCTATCATCAAGGTAGATCAAATCTAGGCAAACATGTCACTTAAAGGAACTATGCAAATCTAGGGTTCTAATTAGGGAGACAAACTGAAATAGTCAAAGATCCGACTACCATTGGCTTTGATACCATGCTGTAAAGAGTGGGATAAACCAACCTCTACTAATAACAATGGTAAACAAAACTCAATTTGGATAGCTGCGGAAGATAACATTTTGACTATATTCAATTTAAAATAAAGTGTACATAAAAATTTCCCCAATATGGGTGTACATGCTTTATACAAAAAGAGGATCTAAGTAGAGGGAAACTAGACTACTCCGCTTTTGTATCCAAGTAACATATCCATCATCTGAGTCCAAGACAAAGCCAAGATCTTCAAGTCCTATTCAACACCTTGCTTCACACCTGGGTGGTTGGGAAGGCACCCAACAAAAGAGAAAGGAAAAGTAAAAGTATGTGTTACAAACTATTCTAAGATAGTGAGGTAAGAGAAGCAAGTAAAATTAGGTTAATGTTCATCATAAGATGAAGACAATCAAGAGGATGAGGCCATATGTATAAAAGAAGCTTTCAATAGATGCTTGCCATAAACAAATATATAACCAAGGATTTGCATGCATGATTAATATTGACTATCCTAACTATGTAGGGTTGAGGCACCTACCGGACCTTCAACCAAAAAGGGTGAGGGGAGAGTATCACATTCCCAGTCACCTACACACATTTTTTGTGCGGGGGAGAGTATCACATTCCCCAGGGGAGAAATAACACATTCCCCAACTATGGGTGGTTGTACATACAAGTACCACTACACTAGTTAATTAGTCTAATAAAATCAACATGCTAGAATAGGCTCCCTGTCCCTCATTATGGGTTGGTGCCCTCGGTGCAGGTGGTGGCATCCTATCTGTCATGTGTGCCATAAGTGTAATGAACTGCCCAAACAAAGTGTTGAAAGTTGGATTCTCTATCATGGCTGGGTCAAACTGGGGCTATTTAGGTACAAGTTACTCCCTAGTCTGGTCCCTTGCATCTCTTCCTGATGCAGCAATACTGCTCTTAGTAGTGTGTTCTTCGTGTGTTCCAGACATCTTAAAGTTCTTCTTCTCCTCCTATATGAGTAGAAGTCACTATCAGATAAACTAGAAGACACTAGAACGGACTCAATGACTTAATCCTATGTCTGTGTAGACTCAGCGAACCTAGAGATCTGATACCACTAATTTGTAATGCACCGATCGAACAAAATGTTATTAACCAAGCGGAAGCGATCGTTAGCAGCAGATTAACAAAAATTACTAAAAATTAAAACCATTTCCAAAGAGATCCATACACTGGAAAATTTCTTTAAAAAAGAACCAAAGTAATTCAATTACATTCTGGTTTACAAGTACATATCTTGTATCATTCATTCTCAAGGATCACATACATCAACTGTCCTATTAAAATTGTACATAGGCAGCATAAGAACCTCGAGGCATCAAGCCAAAATCTCAGATTGATTCATTAAACTAACTACTGACTCCGAGGACCTGAGAGTACAGAGACGACCCATAGGACTCTATATACAAGATATGATTGCCAGTCTCTCCACCTGAGTGTCACTACTATCCCTGTTGTTGCTGTTGTTTCTCTTTTCCTGCTATAGGGTTTCTACTTCTTCTTCCATGTCCACCTAAAAAGTGTTGGTGACCAACAGAGTGAGACCCAGTCCCAGCGAGAGATATAACTCTCTACCAAAAATATTAATATTGTAGCTTATTAGAATAATAATGATTAGAGGAATCAGATATATTCAACAACAGTCAAATCAATGTCAGAACAGGTTAGAGTGATATTCTTATTCAAAGCATTTCGACTATAACTTGTTAAAACAACATATCATTTATCCAATAAGGAATATGAAGAAAATGTATAACATTTATCCATCTAAGATATGCTAAGTAAGATAACATTAACCAATGAGTCTCGTATTTCAACCTTAAGAAAATACACTACACGACTGATTACATTTTACAAACATACTCAATGCCCTGAAGTGATGAAGTATATCGTTCATGCTCCAACCGACCATGATTACGTAATGCATTGGTACCACACAAGGTCAATGGAAGAGCTAGACACCAATACCTCAATCTTCTTGGTTAGTACGAGATTATATGGCAGAGACATCACATGTCAAACTGCAATTAGCTTGCCAGGGTATATTGGCATCTTTACTATAGAGTTATAGCCTGCAAAATAGAATCTCTTCAGGGTTATGGACCGTAGCCAATGCATGTTATCTTATCATGGAGTCATGGCCCGTAGCCATACTCATACTGGGGTATGGTCCGTAACCAATCCCCTACATAGGACATAGCCCACATCCATTCCTATGGGGCATGAAGATATAATTGCCCAATTACCCCAACATATTAAAATATATGCGCTCCTTCAGCAAATTCTGACGTTGATGGATTTGTGGTCAGGACAACTACATTATATGCTATCACTTGATTAATTAAGTGTATTACCATATTCTTTTAGCATCAAACAAGTTTCCAAACATCAATTATTTTAACAATTGCTACAAAGAATGTGAAATACTTTCATCAAGTATTTTTCAAATCTTTAATAAAGCATTGGGATCTCAATCCCTCATCTCATTAGGAGCATTTTCATTCTTTCACAAACTCATCATCATGATCATAGAAAATGGGTATTCAAACCCTCAATTTATCAAGTAACACTTGTTACCATTATGAGGTAACTAATACCTTCAGGTCATCTGACAAAGGTAAACTTGATACTTGGTACACAAGCAGCTCACATGGCCCATATCATCTCTTGTTACCTCTCACTAGGAAACAAAGCATGGTATGGCTCACAAAGCCCATTACCAATAATAAATGAAACATCATAGCTCATCCCTGGCTATGCTCATCATCTCATTATACCTGCGTGGTTAGTACACTTGATAACAGTTATATCAATTACATTTTAGCACCATGCTACACAAAGTAACACCACTTATACCCTTATTAGGTTTAGGATTTTCCCAATTTCTATCAATCAGGGTTACTCATCGCTTTACACAAATTAGGTCTAGGTTTTCAAATTAGGGTTTCATAATTCATAGCATCACCCTGGATTAGGGTTTCACATCACATTACCCTGTATTATGGTTTCTCTTCACATCATTACCTTGAATTAAGGTTTCTTATCACATTTACCCTAAAACTAGGGTTTCATGTAGCTTTACCCAAAATTAGTGTTTTCATGAAGCATTCCCTTAAATTAGGGTTGTTCATTAAAATACCCTGAATTAGGGTTTCTCATCAACCTTCTCGATTAGGGTTTCATGATCTCATCATCATGGATCAAACCCTAATTACATATTTTAATCATGTTGAAAGTGTTGAGTATCAATCACTACATGACTAGCACTCATGTATAAGTTCCTCTCTCTCATCCTCTCTAGGAGGTTAAATACTTTAATCTTGATTGAAGAGTTGACATAGTGTATTAAGTCATTGCTTCCATAAGCATCAAAGGTTAACCACTCAGAAGGTACTAATCACCTAAGCACTTTAGAAGTACAACCATTATAATCATTCTTGAGTTACGTTAATAGTACTTATTTCGTTCTGAGATCAATTGAACCTTCAACAGTTTTTACTAATAAACCTTCAAACGGTTTGGATCCATACCTCCAAATGGTTTGAGAACGTTTGGACCTTCACACAGTCTAAGACCATTTAGACCTCCAAACGGTCTTGATCAACCCTTAAAATGGTCTTGACCAAATGTAAATTGAATCAACTCATTCAGTCTTGAAACCTAATCAACCCATTCAGTCTTGAAACTGAATCATCCATTCAGTCTTGAAACTGAATCATCCATTTGGTCTTGAAACTGAATCATCAACCATTTGATCTTGAAATCGAATCCTCCATTCAGTCTTAAAACTAAATCCTCCATTCGGTCTTGAAAACCAAATCCATCTATTGGGTCTAGGGTTTGCAATCAATGGACCCTCCAACATTGAAACCATCCATCAATTGAACTATTGAAAGAACATCAGATTGTAGCCCTTGGATCTTCAACCATCCTCCACAATCAACAATTCACCTCCAAACGGTCTTGAGACCATTTGGGTCAACCAACCTTAAAATCGATTCCCTCAACTAGGGTTTCAATCAATTCAACTGATTAGGGTTTGAAATTAGTGGATCATCCATACTTTAAAATCAAATCAATTGGTATCATTGGATCATCATACATCCTCATCAACATAGATCCTCCAAATGGTTTGAGACCATTTGATCTCAAATGGTCTTGAGACTATTTGATCTCAAACGGTCTTGAGACCGTTTGATCTCAAACGGTCTTGAGACCATTTTGTTTCAATCGATCTTGAAACTGATTGGTTCCAATGTTGAAACTGTTTGCTCGTGTACTTTGTTTGAGGTGTGTGCTTAAGATTACATCATCATATTCAAGCTCCAGACCTTCGAAGTTTGCTGTGATTCTTATGGTAATTTCAACAACCAATCAAATGGAATTTCGAGAATGAAGAAAGAATCAACATATGATAAAGGAATGAAATCAATAACAATGTTTAACGGCTCAAGTTATATAACCCACCTTCAAGGTTGAAACCAGACATCAAGCTTCACACCTTCAATGGTGAATGAGTCTTTCTTAACCTCCCAAGGCTCGTCCTCAAGTCTTTGAGTGAAATGAATGGCTAAGGTTGAAGATTGAATGAAGAAAAGAAGAAATCAAGCATTGAATTTCGATTTCCACCATGAAATAAAGGTGGAAGATGACTATGGAGCTTACCTATAGGTTGGGGCACATCTTCCTGTTTCTCCTAAGCTCCTATGTGTTCTACCAAAGCAAGGAAAGAAAGAAGGGTCAAAAAAGCCTTTCATTTGAGTTGGAAATGAGATGTTTATAAGGGAATTTCAATGAGAGAGAAAGTGTTATAAAAATCCTTTAGCTCCCAAAACTGGTGCCACGTACTCCCATACATCCCTTGCATATGAAGCCATATCCCCCACCTTGTAATTCTTTTTCATTATCCACAAATTAAAAGAAAGCAAATTAAGCACCTTAACCATTATAATAATAATATCGAAAATTGAGTGGATATTACTTTTCCTTTAACTAATGTGAGTGGGCTCTCCACTCACTTTAGATATTTCGTGGTCTTTGCAAGGACGTCCATTCTTATGCAATTTCATCCATCACATTTTTTGTTGAAGGGCAATTCAATTAGTATATTTATTTTTGCATTAAATTGAATTAGGGTTTCCATTATGCTTAAATCTTGATTATTTTAATATCAAGATTCTCTCTCCTCCAAAGTGATTCAAATGAGATGCCCTTCTCATTTTATTTTCTCTACATGATGCCAAGAAACATTAGGGACTCTCTAGGAGTGACATTTTGCATATTGAACCCTAGGTTTTGGGTAAATTGCACATTACACCAAAACTAGGATGTTACAGTTCATCTAGAACGACAAGAGTTCCATGTGATCTCTATGAACTTCTATAGAGGTCCAGGTCATTACCACCCAGTATGAGAATGAAGTCAACCGTCAGCCGTGGTGATCAACCAAGAGGCCATTGCTAAAATCCATCTAGTACAACTTGAAGAAAGGAGCATACTACAGTAAGGGATAGTCATTGGACTTTCTCTAGGACCATGTATAAACCTTGTAACCTTTTCGCAGTATATAGTTTTTGACGCCACCTACTGTCTAAAGGGAATGTGGTAGTAAAAAAAATTTTGCTACCGTATCTGATGCCATATTTTCCTACAGTGGTATCAAAGTCATGTTAAATTACTATGTTTTAGGATTTAATTAATACATATAGATTTTTGGGTTCATCATTTATTTATTACATGCGATGAAAATATTTAAATAAGAAATGTGTATATGCTACTAAAGACCACATACAATCCATATATATATGATATGCTATATATGCAATTTATACGTGTCATCCTAAAATTACTATTGATGGTGGATGTTAGCATGGTTATGGGCAATAACCCAAGATCTTTGTGCTTGGTTGTATTGTTGTTTATTAATGTTTATATCCAGATTTTCATATCGAGCCTCTATCTACTCTTACATAGATAAAAGTATTAATTCTCTCCTTCATAGGCTCCCATTGAATGTAACTTGAGGGTTCCTTATTACCATGTATGTTAAATAGGATTAAGATAGTTTTAATTCTTATTATGATAAGAAGATGATATGCACCAGATGAACTACTTATTTCAAAAGATGAACTGATCAACAAGAGGACCAAGGAGGCCTAAAGGCAAGAGGAGTTGAACCCTTCAGCTGGTAGCCCAACCGATCTACTGGAGGTGTCTAAAAGTCACTTGGACCAGAGACCATTCGAACGATGTGAGAGACCAATTCACTAACCAGGAGGCAAATCAATCAGTTCAAGAGTTGAATTGATTTACCCCAATTGGTTCAAGCACATATCTTCATCAACAACAGGCTGCTACATATGATGTAGACCTTAGGTGGTAGTAAGTCCTTATCGCTCCAAGAAATTACACAAGTATATGTACTATAAGTATGTGGTGACTATATATATATATATATATATATATATATATATATATATATATATATATATATATATATATATATAATCCCTCGATGAAATATTAAGTCATAGATTTTTTCAATAAGAAACACAGATGAAAAGATTGATCAGCTATGCATAGGTATGCCAAGCATGGTGAAATGTCTATCTTATGGAAGTGTTATGGTAGTTATGTGGGTCTGCCAATCAGGGTGCATCACTTTCATGTTGGCTTTTGGGTCAGACATAACTAGGTGATCTTAATGAGATTAAATATCTAGAAGCATGCGAATGGACTATGAAAAGAGTTGGGTAAACCATCTATCCAAGAATTTCATAATATGCAATTGGCAAAAGTTGCCTACCTTATTGATTGATTGTGGATGTTGGCATTGGATGGGTAATAACTCAATTGTTTTGGGTCTCGTCTCACTAGAATGCTGTAAAATCATCCAAATTGATATGTGAAGGCTATCAATTTGAACAAAATAGTGGAAGTGGTTGTTAATTAAAGGCCTAATTAAGAAATGAAAAATTGTATTTTAATCAAATCAAATAAAAATTGTTTTGACAAATTGCATTTTTTTGTAGAAATAAATGTTAAACAAATCGTCATAGTGATCAGTCCTTAAGGACAAACATAATGGGAC
The DNA here is from genome assembly GCA_963693085.1 of Alisma plantago-aquatica. NCBI lineage: Eukaryota > Viridiplantae > Streptophyta > Magnoliopsida > Alismatales > Alismataceae > Alisma > Alisma plantago-aquatica. Next base: position 1,080,467,970 of record OY856413.1, on the reverse strand, counting down.
ATATTTCCATGATTAGTTTTGGCCTTTAAGAAGGGTTCTCAATGATGAGCATAATCTCTTTATCCTAGATACACCAGTACTAGAAGAGTCTGCTCCTGTTGTGCCTAGGGCTGAGGTGGATGCTTATTTGAAGTATGCCAATGATTACTTAGACATTAAGCACCTTATTGTATGCTACATGAAATATCAGTTGCATGAGTAGTGTGAAGACAAGGTAATTCTTGAGATGGTATCACATATTGAGAATGTGAACCATAATCATGCAAAGAAAGAGAGGAACAATGTCTCAAAGGCTCTCTTTGAGTACAAGATGACATAAGGAGATCCAATAGAGACTCATGTACTCAATATGATTCAACATGTGGAAAATCTGGAGTAACTGGGATTCCCTTTGAGATGAGAGTTTGCCATGTATATGATTCTACAATTGTTGCATGAATCATATATCCAGTTTATTGAGTGTTATAACTTGAGTAACATGGCTAGTCTGCTTCTAGAATTGCTTGGCATGCTGATAAATGTCAAAGTACGAATGAAGAAGGATGAATCAGTGATGGTGATCTGTGGAGTGGAGTCTAAGGATGAAAGTAAGGCTAAGAAGCATTCTTAGGCTAATCTAAAGTCCAAATATTCAAACTCAAGATAAGTAGAAAGAAAAGTACAAAAGGAATATATCCTTTGTACTTAAAGGGATTCAGGAAGATGAAGGTTAGTATATTGATCTCCCCTTCAGATATATACATTAATGAGATAAATTTGTCCACTTTTTTTATCTTGGATACAAAATGGAGGATGTGGATCTCACATATGTTTGAATATGTAGGATCTAAAAAGAAGTAAGCCTTTACAAAAAGGATAGGTTGAATAGCGCATTGCAAATGGAGCAAGAGTTATTGCCACTTCAGTTGGAAACTATAGTTTATATCTCCCTGCGGAGTTAGAAAATTTCTATTTTGTACTTGAATAGAAACATTATTTATATATCTTGTATGGACAAGGATGGATATGAAATTCATATAAAGAATGGTCAGTGTTCTATTTCAAAATATGAGATCTTTTGTAGTAGTGACCCAATGTCTTATGGTCTTTGTTTGATGGATCTAAAGACAAATGCTTGTAATGTAAATACCAAAAGATAGAAAGTCAATAACCCAAACAAAACATATCATTGGCATTTTTGTTTAGGGCACGTCAATGGGAACTGCATTGCTAGACTCCATAACGATGGATATCTAAACATATTCAATTTCAAATCAATAGAGATATGTGAGTAGTGTTTGGTGGGTAAGATGACAAAGGCTCCCTTCAATTGCAATACTGAGGGGGATAGTAATCTATTAGGACTCATACATAATTATGTATGCAGTTTCACTGACAACAGTGAGAGGGATAGTGATCTATTAGGACCCATACATACATATGCATGCGACCATTGTAGAAGAAATGCTAGAGGTGGTTATAAGTACTTCATTACCTTCACTAATGAATTTAGTGGGTATGGTTATGTTTACTTGATGAAACATATATCAGAAAGTCTTGAAAAGTTCAAGGATTTCATGAGTGAAGTTCACAACCAATTTGGTAAAAGTATTAAGGCACTTCATTATGATCGAGGTGGAAAATACTTAAGCCAAGAGTTTGAGGACCTATTGCGAGAATATGGTATCGTATCGCTCGATCTAAAACACCCAACATAATGGTGTACCAAAAAGAAGGAATATCACATTGCTAAACATGGTGTGATCAATGATGAGTTTTTTTCATATTCTGACTTCCTTCTAGGGTTATGCCCTAGAATCTACTATATTCATGCTAAACCATGTACCATCTAAATCAGTTCAAAAGACACCATATGAGATATGGTATATGAAGAGTCTCAATGTGTCTTTTATGAAGATTTGGGGTTGTGAAGCTTATGTGATGAAGTGGTTTTCCAAAAAGCTTTGACCCAAATCGAATAATGTTAGTTTCTCTAGTATCCTAGGGAAACCAAAGGATGCTACCTTTATACTCCATCTGACAACACAATGTTTATTTCCAGGGATGTTGTATTCATAGAAAAGGAATTCGTTTCCAAAGGAATTAGTGAGAGGAAATTACAACGCAAAGAGGTTTGAAACCAACAAGAAAGCATTGGACTTATAAAGGTACAATAGGAAAATAATGAGTCTCAAATTGTTTTCAAATCTCATATTCCTCATGTAACACAGGAGGATCACAAATCTAGTAGGACATTCCTTAAGCTGGATAGATTTAGTTATCTAGTAACTCAAGAAGGTGATGATTCAATCATTGATGATGAACCAACTACCTACCTAGAAGTTGTTAAGGGACCAGAATCTAAGAAATGGTTTGTAGCCATGATATCTGAGAAGAAATCTATGTACACCAAAAAGGTATGGACCTTGGTAGATCCACATAAAGGAGTAAAACCCATAGGGTGTAAGTGGGTCTTCAAGAAGAAGACTCACATGGATGGTAATGTACAAACTTACAAAGGACAATTGGTTGCAAAGGATTTCAGACAAGTTCAAGGTGTTGACTATGATCAAATCTTTTCTCCAATTTTTGTGGGTAAGTCAAACAAAATCATGCTAGCCATTGTATTCTTATCATGACTATGAGATTTGGTAGATTGATGTTAAAACCACATTCCTTAATGGAATCTACTTGAGGATGTGTACATGACACGAACTGAGGGTCTTATAAATCCAAATGATGTAAATAAAGTTTGTAAGCTACAAAGATCAATCTATGGATTGAAGCAAGCATCTCAAAGTTGGAATATTTGAACTGACAAAATAGTCAAAGAGTTTGGCTTTAGTCAAAATGAAGATAAACCATGTGTTTACAAGAAGGTCAGTGAGAGCATAATGGGATTCCTCATATTTAATGTGGATGACATACTATCGATGGTGTATGACATCCCTACTTTAAATATGGTAAAGACCTGGATAGGAAATACATTCTCTATAAAAGACTTGGGTGAAGCATCCTATATATTAAGAATCAAGATCTGTAGAAATAGATCTAGAAGGCTTCTTGGCCTAACACAGAACACATACATTGACAAAGTGCTAAAAAGGATCAGCATGAGAACTCAAAGAGAGGAATCTTACCCATTTATCATGGCATTAGTACCTCTAGAGCTCAATGTCCCAATTCTTATGAAGAGAGAAAATGCATGAGTAAGATTGCATGTGTATGCAATTGGATCTATCATGTATGCATTGTTGTGTATTCTCCCAGATGTCTCATATGCCTTGAGTATGACTAGAAGGCATCACTTAGATCCTGGTGAATGTCATTGCACTATCATAAAGAACATTGCCTTAAGTACTTGAGAAGAACTAACGATCAATTCCTTGTCTATGGTGGTGAGGAAGTGTTGGTGGTAAATGGTTACAGAGATACAAACTTCAAAACTAACGAAGATGACTATCGATCACAATCTAGATTTGTGTTTTCTGTTAACAATAGAGTTGTAAGTAGGAGGAGTTCCATGTAAGAGACAGTTGATGACTCTACACCTGAGGCCGATGTTGCATCCAATGCAACAAAGGAGACAGTTTGGATCAAGAAATTCATCTTTGAACATGGGGTGGTTCCTAGCATCAATGATGCAATTGAGCTATATTGTGACAACAATGGAGCCATTGTACAAGCTAAGGAACCCATATCACATCAACATTCCATGTACAAACAATGTCTATTCCATCTTATATGAGAGATCATACAGTGAGGAGATGTGAATATTTGTAGAGTACCAACTGAAAGCAATGTGGCTAACTCCTTGATAGAAGCACTTTCATAGAAGAAGCATGAAGGTCATGTGCTATCACTTGGGATTAAGCTCATGGGTGATTGGTTCTAAGGCAAGTGAGAGTTTTTTGGTATGAATACCCGGAGAGCCAATCATATGATGATTGTAATGACATATCTTGTAAATGATTAGATTAATAATAAAGAAAATCTTCCAATTATTCTCTTTCATTCAGTTATGAGATAATGATGTAACATAATAAACGTCTAAAGAATGATGTTACTCAATGATGTATGTCTTTAGTTTGAGGACCTTAATAATGAGATCATACAAATGTTAAGGATATATACATTCTTGTTATGTCCCTAGTCAGATATTATAGTGGAAGGCTAATAGACATCAATAACACATAGGACTAGAGTGTGTGTTGGTTGATGACAAAATTTCAATAAGTCATGATATCTGATATCAAAGCAAACACATAGATACTTGTTAGAGAACACAGTGTACCAAATAGACCCATCTTGAGAGTGATACATAGAAACCATAATTGGTAGTAAGACTCATCTCTCATGGTGATGGTGGTGATTGTGGTTCTTAGACCTAGAATCACTACATTCATCACATGTCGTTCAATGTACTTTTACATCATCCACCATGACGTTTAATAAGGGTTGCCATAAAGGTGGTCATGGGGTGCATTTTAACACATGGGGATGGTTGTGAGTGATTTAGATGGGATTTTCCCTCCTATAGGAGTAAGACAAGATGGCCACTTAATAAGTGAGATTGAGAAATGCATGGTCAAGCTCTTGTGAGTCAATATGTGATATTGAGCTTGCATATATCTCAAACAGTTTCCTCTAGTTCAAGGAACCTAGATTGAATGTTGAATAGGATGACAATTCCATGCCTCTAGTTCAATCTGAATATCAGTAACAAAGGAACTATATAATCATTGTAACACCAGTGATGGATTGTAGGTTGAATTTTTCACCAACTTTATGATTACTTGGATAGAAATGAGTCTTTCTAGATACCACTCATTGATTGGCATGTCATAAGTTGGTTATGGACATTCATATCCACGAAAAATTTGGAACCTATAGGGTCACACACGTAGGATACACTTGGAATAGAATTTTATTCATGAATAATGTTTAACTTTATTACTAAAGTGTTAGGTATTCAATTTAAATGAAAATGGTTCAAAGTCATCTGACCAGATTGGGAACCGCTCAGTTCAAGTGTTGAACTAATTGATTCATGTGTCAAGTCCATTTGAACTAGCATTGGCAGTCAGATCTCTGAAACGGATGGTTCAACAACTGAACCGATTGGCTCATATCTCTATACCTACCGATTCCGGTTGTGAGATGATCATTTTGTTAATCAATACGATTGGATCAAGGATTGATGCTGACATCATGTTTTAACCGATTTAGCTAAGGAAAAATCTTTAGTTGTGGAAAAATATCTTTTTTTCTTGCAAATATTTTTATGAATATGTTCATTAATGAACATCAAATACCAATACAACTGTGAATAAGAAACATTGTGAAATGATCGGTTGAAGGGTTGAACCAATCATCTCCTATATTAATCAACCTTTTCATGATATGCCAGTTCTAGAAAATTTATGAAATTTCATCCTTTCAACTTTTACTCTCTTTAGAACTATTGACCCTGGCCCTCCATAAATATAGGTGTATTCAAGGATTTTTAGAAACACAATAATAAACTTTTACAATTGTTGTCATCTCACAATTGTGGTATCCTGAGACCCCAAGAAAGTTCTACTTCTCAAAGGGAACAATAACAAGGGAGAGGCAATTGGGTGAGCAAGTCAATAGTAGCACATTGACTAGAAGGGACAATTTCTTCTTATCCATTTATCTAGAATGACAAGAGTTGTTTATGGTCCATGTGGGCTACTACAGAGGGGAGGAGGCCATTGCCAACCTATAGGAGGATGAAGTCAACTGCCATCCATGGTGATCAACCAAGAGGCCACTAGTCACAACCATCCAAGTGCAATTTGAAGAAAGGTGCATACTACAACAAAGGCTAGTCATTGGACTTGCTCTAAGACCAGATATAAACCTTGCAACCCTCTTTCCCATTACATACTTGTTGACACAATCTATAGTCAAAGGGGGATATGGGAATAAAAAAAATTCCATTGTCGTATCGGATGCCATATTTCACTACAATATATGTATTCAACATGTGTATGTAGCATGAAGGAACAAGAGCCCTCTAACAAAATTAGGAAACTTGTCTCCTTGGATAACAATTGAAAAGTCAGTTATTGTTAGGCTCCATCAGATGAATGCTATTTTTGTGTTGTTATGGGTCTATGTATGTCTTAGAGGGAAACTTGTTTCTCTTCCTTTATTCTTGTTGCAAGAAGAGTCTTCAAGGTGCTGAGAAAAATCTTATGTTACAATGACCAATTTATAAATTCTCATCAAGTCCATCTGTGATACTGTACCAATGAGACCCATCAAGTGAATGAGGTTGAGCCCATACTAAAATGCCTTTAGGTGAGCCTCCATGTGTTATATGTAACTGATGTGTAGCCTAAGCTGACTAGTAAATACCTGACGACAACACCTATTGTAACAACCTCACTTTTCAGCATCCCCCAATTAATGAAGACCCAAAAACTTGATAACCATTACCTAAATTTCCTAAGGATCCAGATTTAACCAAATAACAAATTATAGCAAATAATTTTCATTAAATCAAATGATGTTTACAAAATGCTTTTCCAAAAAGTTACATGAATTTATGAGAAGAGGTATCTTATGATCTTCCTTACAATTTAAATTTATTGTCTTTAAGTAATCTCATATCTGAATCATATCTTGATATCATATTATCTAGAATGTACCTAAAATGTTAAGAAACAAAAGAACAGATCAACATATCGAAATATCCTGTGTATGTGTGGTGAATGCAAAAGTTTACAAGTACATAACAACATATATTCAATCAATTACTTGAAAAATAAGAAATGGCATTTTCTTCAGAGAATATTTCTTTATGTGATATTCATAGTGTCATTATAATTGAATAGATTGTAAATAAACATCCAATAGTTTAGTTGTTCAATTCATGAGAAACAATAGGAAAACACATACAACTAATGTGGGTAGTCATAAGCATAACCACATACCTATAGTAGAACCATGCACATTATTGAATCTTCCTTTAAGCATATCATCCAATCAAACATGCAAAGAGAAACCCAACGAATTCAACAGTTAATATGCACGTTTGTAAATCCTAAAGTGCCACCATCACATTAATTAGATTAAACCCTACTCGGGTTGTAATATAGGGTTTAGGTTTCCTTGTTATCGAATTATCATTACAACCACTATTTGAAACCCTGATTTATATTAAGTGTGACCATGATGACCAAATTAATCGTATTATTGTAGTATGAATACTAGATTTAATTATGTTCCTTAACAACACATCACATTATGATCTTTAGCCCTAAATCTTCATGTGCAAGATTATACACATTAGCAACTCCAATGATCATCATTATGGTCATAATCATGTTAAATCATCATGGATTCCCATTAGTTCAACAAAATCAGATAACAAAACAAATGAAAAGCTTTTTCATGTTTCCAACATTTTAGTATCCAAAACTAGGGTTTCTTTATATTAATCACCACTCCAGAAGAATTAAACCTAGTTTTCGAATGGGGAGCATCATTAGGCATTTAAAAGTAACATACTTGGATTCTACATATTTTTCTAATTAACTTGGTATATAATTTGTTGATATTTAATCATGCTTGCATTTTATAGAAATTTTATAAAATAATTATTTGTACCTTACACATGAGGTGACGTGGAGGCCCCTCATGGAACCACCAGTCATGAACTCAAAGCCATGTTGGCTGAGTGGATAGCAGTCCACACCTGGGCTGAGCCCGGACCGGTTGGTCCAGGGGCCTCCTCCTCCTATCCACATTGGGTAAGGATTTTCCCTTTCACCCTTGATCTCACATGGGGTTCTATAGGACTTGGACGTTGGTGCCCGATGTGCCACACCATGCCAGCTATGGTGCCACAACCCACACCACCCTAGGCCCAACATCCTGATCACTAGAGGTACTGACTATAGGTGTCCATCTTCGTCACAACTCCCTATCCAACAAGCCTCAAGGCTCAAATGGTCCATCAGTCTGAGTCCAACCCATCTCCTCTTTGAGAATATCCTATTCTCTCATGTGCATGTTGCGATGCATATCACTATAACCAGTGGTGTTGGAGGGAAGACTACCTCATGTGACTCCACCACACTTACTATGGTCACAATTGGGGAGGTACCACCATCGCCTTACACTTCCTTCCTCTTCATCCTCCCAGTCACGCTGCAACATGATTCCCTCATCATCATACTTTAAAAATCTCTACCCACACCTCTACATCCTAGTTCTGTGGATGTGCCTTGGTTGATCTCTCCTTTTTCTCCTTAGGCGGTAGGACAATACAGAATGGCTAGAGAAGTTCCCTCATTAAAGTCTTCCTCCATAAATCAATCCATGATCTTATGTCATTTCCTATGGTATCAGGAAGGTTTTGGGTGGTAGTGATCCTACTCAAAGCTACACCCCAGACTTCAGAGTCTCTGCCAACTTATCCTGGAAGTGAGGGTTCCTATGATTTATTTCTATAGCCACTAGATGTAGTTCTTTAGGGTTTTGGTAGGTATGGTGAGGAGGGAGAGATATAGTGGCTTCCAGGGTTGCAATATGAAATTTAACATAATAATAAAGAGCATAAAGTTGAGAGCCATTACCTAAATTTCCCAAGAATCATATTTAACCAAATGACAAAAACCAGTAAATTACTTCCATTAAATCAAATGGTGTTTACAAAATGCTTTCCAAAGAGTTACATGAATTTCTATCATGAAACTGTATATATGAGAAGAAGTATCTATATAATCCTCCTTACAAGTTAACTTCAATGTCTTCAAGTAATTTCATCTGTCCATCATGTCTTGATATCATTTTATCTAGCATGTACCTAAAATGTCATGAAAAAGCATGGATCAATATATTGAAATATTGTATACATGGGGTGCATGCAGAAGTGTGCAGTATATAACAACATATATTTAATCAATTCCTTGAAATAACAAATGACATTTTCTTCACATAATCTTTCTTTATGTGATAGTCATAGTGGCATTATATTTGAACCAAATGTAAATAAATATCCAATAGTTTAGTTGTTCAATCATCCAGAAACAGTCGGTAAACACCAAAAACTAATGTAGGTAGTCATATGCATAACCACATACCTTTTGTAGAACCATGTAGATTATTGAATCTTACTTTAAGCATGTCATCCAATCAAGCAAGAAAAGAGGAATATGACCTATTCAACAATTAATCTACATGTATGTTAATCCTAAAGTGTCAACATCACATTAATTATATTAAACTGCACTGAGGTCCTAATCAAGGGTTTAGGCTTCCTTGTTATCGAGTTATCATTACAACCATACTTCAAACCCTAATTCATATTAAGTGTATCATGATTTCAAAATCCATATTATTATTGTATTATGAACACAAGATTCAATTATGTCACTTAACGACACATCACATATTATCTTTAACCCTAAATCTTCATGTGCATGATTATCCACATTCACAACTCCAATTATCATTATTACTGTCATAATCATGTTAAATCATCGTACAATCCCATTATCTTCAACAATGTCAGATAAAAACAAATAGAAAAGCTATTTATTCCGTCCAACATTTTAGTACCCAAAATCTTATGGTTCTATGTATTAATCACCATTCAAAAAGTATTAGCTATACTTTTAAAACAATGAGTATGATTAGGCATTAAAAGTAACATATTTGGATTCTTCATGTTTTTACTATTAATTTGATATATTATTTGCCTATATTTCAATTATCCTACCATTTTCTAGGCATTTTACAAAATAATTACTTGTACCTTACACATGAGGTGACGTGGTGGCCCTGTGTTGGTCCACTAGTCATCAACTCAAAGACACACTGGCTGAGTTGATAGCAGTCTGTGATTGGGTTGAGCCTCGACAGGATGGTCTAGGGCCCTCCTCCTCCCTCCTATGGTGGGTCAGGCTTTTCCCTTTCACCCTTGATCTCACACGGGATTCTGCATGACTTGGACACTGACACAGATTGCACCACACAACACCAGATATGGTGCCACAACTCGTATTATTATTGGCCCAACCTCCTTATCACTGGAGGTACTCACTATAGGGCGCTGCAGCACCCTATCCATCAAGCTCAAGGCTCACCTTGTCCAACAGTATGAGTCCAATCCATCTCCTCTTTGAGAACATCCTATTATCTTATGTGCATGTTGCAACACATATCGATGTAAAAAATACCAACGAAGGGAAGACCACCTCCTACTCCTCCATCAATCTTACTACCATCATAACTGAGGAGGTACCACCATTGCCTAACACATCCTTCCCCCTCATCTGCCCAATCACTATGTAGCATGACTCCATTATGGTACTTTATGATCTCCACCCACACCTCTGCATCTTGGGTCTGTGGAGGTGCCTTGGTTGGTGTCTCCTTTCTCTCCTCTAGTGACAAGTCTTTATAGTATGACCAGAGAAGAAGTTCCCTTATCTAACTCTTCCTCTTGAAATAATGCATGATCTTCAATCATGTCCCATGGGATCAGGAAGGTTTTCAGTGGTAGCGATCCTACTCCGAGTTAGACCCTTGTTTGTAGAGTCTTGGCCAACTTCTCCAGGAAGTGAGTGTTCCTATGCTTTCCTTTTATTTCCTCTAGATGGAGTTGTTTAGGGTTTTGAGAGGGATGGTGAGGAGGAGAGAGACAACTGTAGATAGGGTTGATCCCCCTTTGATCATAAGGTAAGGAGATGGTTTCCTAGAGAGGACGAGTTTTCCTTTCTCAAATATCTATAGGCGAGAGAGTTGTGATCGTGAGTCATTGATATGGCAAGGTGTCTATATATATGTATTATATACATATTATTTATATATTATGTATTATATATATATATTAAATACTAATAGTATAAACTCTTCCCTTCTATTTTCATTACTCTCTTGCCATGTATGTGATCAAATTATGCCTTTTCTTGGCTTCCATTCGTCTCCTTCCCCTTTCTTACAGATATGAAGAAATACTCATGAAAAGAATATGCATGCTTATCAAAGGAAAACACTTAATAAATTCCTAATATAGGAACTCATATAACTTATTTTCCAACTTTGCATGATTGACACACAAAAAGTCATTATAGTACCTTACACATGAGGTGATGTGGTGGCCCCTCGTTGGTAATAAACTCCATCTAGAGGAAATAAAAAGAAAGCATAGGAACCCTCACTTCCTGTATAAGTTGGCCAAGACTCTATAGACAAGGGTCCAACTCTGAGTAGGATCACTACCACCCAAAACCTAATTGATCCCATGGGACGTGACTGAAGATCATGCATTATTTCAAGAGTAAGGCTTGGACAAGGGAAGTTCTTCTTTGGTCGTACTATAATGACTTGTCACCAGAGGAGTGAAAGGAGACACACATCTTGGTTGGTTAATGAAAGCATCTCTCTCATGGGTTTTGAATAGAGTTGTTAAGAAGAGATTCTCTTAAATATCTCATTAAGTATGAGGTTGGCGATGGTATGAAGTTTTCTTTATGGCGAAAGCCCTGGCTTCTAGGTAATAGATTTTTTGTGGATGTCCTAGGTCGACAAAGTATTATTAAGTTGGGAATTCGTAGTGATAGCAAAGTGAGTATCCTGATTTCTAGAGGAGAATGGATTCTGGATGAGTTGTGACATCATAATGACTTAAATTATTTGTTGAAAAGTTTTGAGAAACCAACTAATACTGAAGACAAAATTTTGTTCAAGGGTTTGGATGTCCTTAAGATGAAGGATGTTTGGAACGAGATTCATGAGAAAGGGAGCTTCAACCCCATCTTAGAGTGGATCTGGAAATTCAAGGTACATAATAGATATTTCATTCATGCTTGGAAAGTGTGTCATGGTAAATTATTGACCACCAATTATGTGAGGAGGATGGATATTAATATTGCATCTTATTATTTTTTGTGTATGGAAGATGAAGAAGACTATTATCATTGCATGTTTAGTTTCTCTTTCTCAGTTTAGTTGTGGAAGGAAGCAACCATGAACAGTAGTACGGTGGTTCCAGCTTGTGTGGATAATCTTGTGCATTGCAATGATAGAAGAAACCATCTTATTACAATGTGCATCATGCACTAGATTTCGAGTGAAAGAAATGCTAGAGTCCACCTTCATAGAGAAAGAAGTTGGAGGAAGGTTTGTGAATTGACTCTTTAGGGATTTCGACTCATTGAATGCGGTTAACTAAGTCAAATTTTGACTGTAGAGGCTTGGTGCTTGTTTGGAGTTCTTTCCGTTGTTGTTAATTCTATCTAGGTTTTCTTGATGTAGAGGTCCCCAATATATCTTTTTTTTGTTTTCCCCTATTGTACAATTTTTTATTAGGAACTTCTTTGTAAAACAAAAATGCAAAAATAGTAATAGGAGAGCTTGGTTACCAAAAAGAAGACTCAGAAAAAGTCATAGAGGAACACATATACTTATATGGCGCATACTGGATGATGTATTCATTAATCTATAAAGAAACACTTTATGATCTCTCTCTCTTTGATACATCCCTTAAATCAATCATCTTTATTTCAAAGAAGCTCACTAATGAATTTTCCCATACATTTCGATAGGTTGGGATTTATTGGGATGTTTTCCATATACAAACTTTCTCCTTTTAAACATTGTTTAAAAAATTATCATTATCTCATGAAACATCTGTTTACTCAAAATTTATATAATTCTCTTCCTTTTTCTATTTATATCAGCATACCAAATGTTAGATCAATTAATACTAATTGATGCCCCAAATGATGTGTTTCCAAATTGGTTATATAATTACCCTTTTAATTATCTAAAACACCATGTATTTTATTTTTTTATGGAAACTTGGATATCATGTGACGCCTCACGCCACACAAAATGAAATTATTCAAAAAAATTGCAAAAGAAGATTAACAAATAGATTAATTGAGAAACACTAAAAATTTAAACTATTATCATAAAACTATCAAACAACAAAAACCTTTACATATAGATGCTTTCATGCCTCAAAGCACTTACTAGGTGTGCCATCAGCCTGTTAGCAGAGAACCTATTCCAGAACATATATACATTTATCCATTACACCTGTATACAAAAGGGCACACAAGCCAAAGACATACTGAAAGCATATCCACAAAACTTCTACAAAACATCCCCAAGGACCTGAGCATACATGGACGAATCTATCAACAAAAGACATCTAGCAACACTTCCAACCTTGTCAGCTACTTCTCCTCTTGTTGTTGCTCAACCTCCATTGCACGATCTCTACCTCTCCATGCTCGACCACCTAAAAAGGGTGTGGGAAACCCACGGGGTGAGATTCCAAATCTCAGCGGTAGATATAACTCTCCACCAACTCTATTATTATCATAGTTAAGATAATCTAAGTAGTAGTAAAGTAACAAATATAAGAAGTAGGTATTCAATATTAATAGGAAGAACAATTACTATTGAATTATGAAACATCGTAACAATTTAAAAGGAATATCAAGAACATGTATATTTCCTATCAATAATATTGTATAACAAACAAGCAAGGCATCATCCAATGTTTCTGTATTTTGATCATATATAATTATACTACACACTTGATTACATATTTTCTAATTCTCCAAGGACATGAGTCGTACCACCGAAATCCAACTGACCACTTGATAAATCAGAATCAATGCCGTAAAAGATCTAATGGAAGAATCAGAGTCCACTACCTCACCTCCTTGGTCAGTACAATATCATACAATGACATCATAAGTTAGACTGCTATTAGTGACATATAGTCCAGCTATACATAAATAGTCCACCTTGGTATAGGTCACGATGCTAGTGAGTTACGACCACATTTGTACTCTGATTGGGGTATGACTGTAGAAAATCACATATCATATGTTATTGAGCTATGACCGTAGTTGTACTCTTATTAGGGTATGACCGCAGCCAATCCTGTATCATATGTTGTTGAGCTACCACCAAAGTCGTACTCTTATTGAGGTATGACTAGAACCAATCCTGTATCATATGTATACATTTAGGATACAAGGAGATGCCTCAACTTGCACCCTACGTATACAACAATATGTGCTCTGAGTTAAACTTGTTTCACCATTCAGCAAATGCTGACACTGAATGGATCTATGGCATAGGGAAAACTACAAGATTAGGTTCCACTTGATTAATTAGGTTATTTAGGAATCTTTTAGCATCAATCAAGTTAGAACAAATAAACTTAAAACAAGTTCTACATAAAAAATGGCATGACACATCACCAAAACATATTGTAACATCTAAGGTGTAATCTCATCACATTATTACTTCACGTCTAATTTTCAACATGTGTCCATCACAAGGACCACATATCTTGGGGTGACAACCCGTCTTCTCATTAGTGAGGAAATCATTACTTCATGCAAGGCATCAAGCCATCATTAGGTCATAGGACCATTTCCTCCTCTTTCTGTATTACCACATCCCATGTGCCTCACAAGTCTTATTGAATCATATCATAACTAGTATAACTCATACCTGGAAATGCACATCAATGGGTGTTACCTGCATGGTTAGAAACTTGTAACAAAAAGAGCAATACATCATCAATACAACCATCCCATAAGATCCATGTCATACACATTATATCATTAAAATTAGGGCTTCCACTTAATCAATTAGGGTTTACAAGGTTGGATCAACAACCACCCTTAGATTTTTGCTTCCATTACTATTACAAGGCATGAGTTGAAGGTTATAGAAACATAACTCTTATTATTACTCACACAACCACCAATAGGGCATCACATATGAACATGTAACGCTATCATCATCATGATGTATCATAAACACCATCACAAGATATCAGTTAGGGTTATAACACATAGTGTCAGGTTAACCCTAAACGTGTTAGGAAACATCATCAAGATGGAGTATCAGTTTAGGATGTATTAGATGAGAAAACATGGTGTCCGACTACCCTCTTAGGAGGTGTATCAGTTTACAACTCCTGATATATTAGTTTAAATTACTCACAAGAAGGGTATCAGTCTCCACATGTAAGGGTGTGATAGGTAACAGGGTATTGGGCAACCCCATCTCAAGGTGTGACAATATCAATATATCAGGTAACATAACCCTCCCAAAGGTGACGGGTACATCAACATCTAAGTCATGATGGGCTATCACCATGTTGGGCAACAACATCTCCACGGCGTGACAGCCAAGGCCATAATGGCTCACACTTCACAACACATATCAGTTAGAGACACACCTCGGTCACAACACATCTCAGTTAGGTATCATGTCGGTTTAGGATTCTCATGGATCATGACAACTAGCCTTTCCATGTATAGTAGTTTGCTACCTCACATCGATTTTGGGGTTTTTCAAGTTCATGACTACCATCTACCATAACGTTCTGACCTAGGCCTTGCCAAGGTCATGACGACTTATCACTACATGTGACGGTCAGTGGCATCACATGTCGTGACGACCACTCTCCATAATGTATTGGCCTGATCATCTTCAACCTAAAGTCATGAGTCTAACACAAATCTAGGAGGTAAAATGCATGGGAAGCAAGTAAGAAAGTTTCCTTTCTTCAAAATAGAACTCAAAACTACCAAGAAAACTACTAACAAGCCAGGGATAACATTCTAGATATAAAGAACAAGATAGAATGTAAGGTGTGATAACAACAAAGAGAGTTTAGAGTTATATAACCCACCTCAAAGATATCCACTAAAATCCAATCTCCAAGGTTATACTACAAGATTCACGAGCTCAAGGTAGAAGATGATCTTCCAAGCATGGTCACCACAAACCCTCCAAGGAAGAAGATGGAACCAAGATTAGGAGAGTTTGGTGAGGAAAGGAAGATAACCAAGATCAATGTCCAAGAAGAAGAAAGAAGGTGAGAAGGAGAGATGGAAACCATGGCTTACCAAGGTACAAGATGAACGAAACACCACATGCTTGGAACCCATTCACTATGCTTCCAAGGGATACTCCCCTGCTTCTTAGATTCTTAAGGTCATCCACAAAGGAAGAGGAAAGCAAAGATGGCTAAAATGATTCTTTTGCATGGAGAGAAAGGGACATATATACAAGTGGGATGAGAGAGGGATCATGGAAGAGGTGTCACCGCCTTAGGAGCTTAGGTTCCACTTGTCCACAAGAAAGATCCACAAGCACAACACCATGCAAACAAGGTGATAAGATCTATGCCTCATCCACTAGGTCACCCATCATAGTCTTGCCCGATACCACATCTCTACCCTCTAAAAAATTGATAGGGGTGAAACCCTAGACACCAAAAACTGATGGAGTTTAACTTGAGACACCACAAACTAATAGGAAGTGACTGAAGATACCCACAAACCGATACAAAGCCTTTCCAAGGCTCACAAGTCCAAGACAACACTTCTAGGTGCAAGGCACACCTCATGTGCCCAAAACATCACCAATGATGTCACCACACAACCATGATCCAAAAAAGGTGCCCATCTCTCTTTCTCCTCAAGATGATGCCAAGAGAGAGAAGGAACACACTAGAGGTGGCAAGCTTGCACATAAACCCTAATCCTGGATAAATTGCAATTTGCTCGAAAACCTCTCCAAAAAACACAAGCATCCACCAAACAAGTTCAAAACAAGAACACAAGCTTCCCACATGCTTTAGTTACATCTCAGATGATTAGATCAAGGTCATGTGTAAGACAAAAAACAAGGTCACCCCAAAATGTGGGTCAGGGTCCTTACAAGCCATAAACCCCTAACTGGGATTTCACCCCCAAAATCCTAATAGAAAAGGGAGGGGTACTTCCTCCTCATCTCTTTCTTGAGATCCCACATGGCTTCCTCAACACCACAATGATGCCAAAGAAGCTTCATAAGCACAAAGACCTTCCTCTTCATCTTCTTCACTCTCTGATTAAGGATCAACACCAGACCTTCCACATATGTCATATTCTGATCAAGCTCCACCTCTACAGGATGCAACACTAACTCTGTATCTAGATGTCACTTCCTCAACATACTCACATGAAACACTGGATGCGACACATGCAACTCAGGTGGCAACTCCGATTGGTAAGCCACCTTCCCAACACGTGCCACAATTGGGTAAGGTCCCACAAACCTGGGAGCCAACTTACCCTTCTTCCCAAACCTCAGAACACCTTTCCAAGGAGAGACCTTAAAATATACCTTGTCTCCCACTTGGAACTCTAAAGGTCTATGAGAATTGTCTGCATACGACTTCTGTCTATCATGTACTACCTTCAACTGCCACTGTATCACTTTGATCTTTTGTGTCGTCTGTTGCAGAAGCTCAGAACCAAGAAGTTGATACTCACCTGTCTCATACCAAGATAACAATAATCTACAAAGCCTCCCATATAATGCCTCCTAAGTTGCCATATCAATGCTACTCTGATAGTTGTTGTTGTAGGAAAACTCTATCAAACTAAGGTGCACATCCCAATTCCTAAAAACTAAAGAACACAAGCCCTCAGTAGATCCTCCAAGGTCTGAATCACCATTTCCGATTGACCATCTGTTTGTAGGTGAAAAGTAGTGCTAAACTTTAACTTCGTACCCAAAGCTGTGTGTAGTCACTCTAAAAAGCAACTCGTTAACTAAGGACCTCTATCAGATACGATAGTAGCTGGAACACTATGTGAACACCCTCTCCCATCCAATTAGACTTGAGCAAGCTTCTCAACAGTGAAAATCATCTTCACGGGAAGGAAATGCGCTGACTTGGTCAATCTATCAACAATCACCCAAATGGGATCATAACCTTTGGCTGTCCTAGATAGACCAACCACAAAGTCCATAGTCACATGATCCCATTTCCAATGAGGTATAGGTAACAATTGTAACATTCCTGCTGGCTTTTGATGCTCAACTTTAAATTGTTGACATACATCACACCTTGCAACAAGCCCAACCACATCCTTGTTCAAGCTTGTGCACCAATCCATATCCTTCAGGTTATGATACATCTTGGTTCTACCTGGATGCATAGAATACATGGACAAATGAGCCTCCTCTATTACCATCTTCCTTAGGTTATTAACATGAGGAACAACTATCATGTCATGGTAATAAACTATCCCATCATCTGACTCATGGAATCCACCACACTTCTCACTAAGTAATTGTGATCGAATCTACTGAATCACGGTATCCTTCTATTGTGCCCCTCTGAAATGCTATTTTAGTGTAGGGTTCACCTGCAGATGTGCCAACAAACCATCTAGCAAGGAAACCCCCAACTTAACATTCATCTGACGCAAGGAGACCAACATGTCTCACTTCTGGCACAACAAAGAACTCAACTGGGCTTTATGCATGGATGAAGATGAATACTTCATGTTCAACGCATCATCTATGACGTTCGCCTTCCTTAGTTGATAATCAATCATGCAGTCATAGTCTTTGATCAACTCCATCCAACAACAATGCCTCATATTCAACTCCTTTTGTGAAAAGATGTACTTCAGGTTCTTGTGATCCATGAAGATCTGAACTTCTCCCCATATAGGTAGTGCCTCCAAATATTCAAAGCATTGACTATAGCTGCTAACTCTAGATCATGGATCAGGTAATTCTCCTCATGTTTCTTAAGTTGTCGGGAAGCAAAATAAATTACTTGTATGTCCTACATCAACACACATCCCAAACCATTATTGGACGCATCACAAAAGATGATGTAACCTTTACCTTGCTCAGGAAGGACCAGAATTAGTGCACTTGTCAACTTCACCTTCAACGTCTGAAATGCACGTTGACATCTGTCGTCCCAGACAAACAACACATCCTTCCTCATTAACTTAGTTAGGGGTAAAGGGATAACACTAAAGTTCTTGATGAACCTCATGTAATAGCCTTCCAAACCTAGAAAACTGTGCACTTCTGTCAGCGTCTTAGGATTTTCCCAATCTATCACAAACTACTTTCCTAGGATCTACACACACTCCTTCGACATATATAACATGCCTTAAGAAAGCTACCTTCTTCAACTAGAACTCTCACTTGCTAAGCTTAGCATAAAGCTGGTGCTGCCTCAACACAGCCAACACCTGACAAAGATGATGCTCTTGATGTTGACTATCATGACTATATATCTAGATGTTATCAATGAAGACCACTATGGACTGATCAATAAATGTTCAAAACACTTTGTTCATCAAATCCATTAACGCCAATGGTGCATTGATTAGCCCAAACGACATAACCACACACTCGTAGTGACCTTACCCCGTCCTAAAGGAAGACTTGGGTATGTCATCCTCCTTGATCCTCAACTACTGATATCCTAACCTCAGATCTATCCTCAAGAACACTTTCGTGCCACACAACTAATTAAACAAGTCATCTATCCTAGGTAAGCGATACTTATTCTTTATCGTCACCTTGATCAACTATTTGTAGTCTATGCATAACCTCATAGACCCATCCTGCTTCTTCATGAAGAGAATTGGAGCACCCCACGATGACATACTCGACTAGATGAAACCTTTGTCAAGAAGTTCTTTCAACTATCTCTTCATCTCTTGCATCTCTGTTGGAGCCATCCTGTACGGTGTATGAGCTATTTGTTGCGTGTTGAGAACCACGTTGATATCAAAATCAATATCTCAAGGTGGGGGAACACCAGGAAATTCCTTAGGGAACACATCTTCAAACTCTCTAACAACAAACACTTCATGAATACTAGGACGTCGTGCCTCAATATCCATCATGTGTGCCAAAAATGCCTCGCAACCTTGTCTCAGAAGCTTCCTTGCTACCATGGCCGATACTAGACACATCAGAAGAATCTTCCTATCTCCTTGGAATATCCACGTATCACCATTATCCACAAAGAGCACTTGCTTGGAACTACAATAAAGAGTACTATGTACTTCTCCAAGGTATCCGTTCCAAGGATCACATCGAACCCCTACATATCAAGTGGTATGATGTCCACTTGAATGTTGTGTCAAAAAGGAGAGGACACCAGAAGGAAACACATCCTGCAACACCACGGAACTGACCAATGGGGTATCTAGCAACAAGCTACTCTTCTTGCGAATAACAGGCAAAGGACAACTACTAAGCATCTCATAAGTGATAAAGAGTGTGTTGCACTTGGGTCAACCAAAACAAATACAAAGTAAGAAGAAGACAAATCAAAATGAAATAACTCCATCTGACCTGTCTCCACTCGTGGGTTGACCACCGCCTCCAGCTGAATCATGGCATAGAATTTAGCTGTTGCCTATTATCATCCCCATCATCTGCTTCCCAGAGCAGATGATCTAGCATATGTGACTTTGCCACATCCTTGTTCACCTACAACACTGTTCAGTTGTCTCTGTGAGCCCTACTGACTCTACCTCGGTTGTTGGGTCACTTCATCATCCATCACCAGACATTCCCACATCAAATGTCCTACCTGTCTGCACTTGTGGCAAGCTTAGGTCTCATACTGCGGCCTAGAAGGTCCTGGCACCGATGCTGACGTGACACTCTAGGCTCTTGTAGGTAGAAAACTGTAACTTGTACCATGACTTGATGACCACTATGTCGAAGCACTGAACCTCTACTATGTTGGTGGGCTGGAAAACCTCGGCTTCTTAGAGCCTCCTGACGACTTCCCCTAAGACTGTGAAGATCTATTCTTGATACTTTGCTCTCTCTTCTCCTTCCAAAACTGCTCTATCCTCCAAGCATACTCCACAACCACAACAAACCTCTCTTGATTCTCCAAGGCAGCAACTAGGGTAGACAATACAACCTTCAACCCCTTCTTAAAACATTGAATCCACTCATCCTCCATGGTAGCCATGTGAGGGAAGAACCTCAAAAACTCCATAAACCTTGCTTCATACTCATTGATCGTCATGGAACAATGTCAAATCCTCTTGCATTGGTTGATCTTTTTAGCAAGATATGTCTGAGGAAGATACGGACTTAGAAACTCACATAGAAACCCCTCCAACTAATCATAACACTTTGTCTCTTCTCCTCCTCTATGGCCCGTTAATGGAAAGCACTCCCCCTTAGAAGGTACACTACATGCTTAACCTTATCCTCTTTGTGGATACTCAAGATCTTGAAGGCTTTCTAAAGCTTGGTAAGCCATAGATCCGCATCTACCAAATCAGACATCCCTGCATACTCCATCGCTCCAAGATGAAAAAGCCACGCAAAAGTCTTCCCAGTACCCAAAGATTCGGTATGGGGAACTGATTCCCTGGGCTGAGGTGCAAGAATCATGTTTTCCATATGAGTCATAGTAGACATAAACTTCCCAAAAAGAGATTGAAAGGCAGGGTTTTGAACCATGGCTAGGTCAAGCTGGGGTACATCTTGCACCCGATCTTCTTGTGCCTAGTTCCTTGCACCACCAATTGGTGAAGCAACACTGCTATTGACATCATGCTCTTCGTTTTCTCCAAACATCTTTAAGTTTTCTTCTTCTTTTGCATAAACAAAAGTCACTATAAGATAGAATGGAGGACACTAGAATAGACACAAACCCTAGTCCTAGATCCCTGTAGACTCAGTAAACCTAAATCTGTGATACCAACCTGATAGCGATGTCTCACACCACACAATATGAGATTACTCAAAACAAAATTGTACAAGAAGATTAATGAACATATCAATGAAGAAACACTAAAAATTAAAACCATTTTCATAAAATTGTCAAACAAAAAGAACCTTTACATATAGGTTCTTTCATGCCTCAAAGCACTTACTAGGTGTACCATCAGCCTGTTACCAGAGAACCTGTTCCAGAACATATATACATTTATCCATTACAGCTGTATACAAAAGGGAACACGAGCTAAACATATATCGATATAACATCCAAAAAACATCCCCACGGACCTGAGTGTACAAGAATTACTCTAGGACTCTATCAAAAAAAGACATCCAACAACACTTCCAGCCTGGTCAGTTGCTGCTCCTCTTGCATGGTCACCAAAAACCCTCCAAGGAAGAAGATGTAACCAAGATTAGGAGAGTTTGGTGATGAAAGGAAGATAACCAAGTTCAATGGCCAAGAAGAAGAAAGAAGGAGAGAATGAGAGATGGAAACCGTGGCTTACCAAGGTACAAGATGAATGAAACACCACATGCTTGGACCCCATTCATTGTGCTTCCAAGAGATACTCCCCTGCTTATTAGCTTCTTAAGGTCATCCACCAAGGAAGAGGAAAGCAAAGATGGCTAAAAGGTTTCTCTTACATGGAGAGAAAGGGACATATATACAAGAGGGATGAGAGAGGGATCATGGAAGAGGTGTCACCACCTTAGGAGCTTAGGTGCCACTTGTCTACGAGAAAGATCCACAAGCACAACACCATGCAAACAAGGTGATAAGATCTATGCCTCACCCACTAGGTCACCCATCAAGGTCTTTCCCGATACCACATCTCTACCCTCTCACAAATCGATAGGGGTGAAACCATAGACACCAAAAACTGATGGGGATTAACTTGAGACACCACAAACTAATAGGATGTGAATGAAGATACCCACAAACTGATACAAAGCCTTTCCAAGGCTCACAAGTCTGAGACAACACTTCTAGGTGCCAGGCACACCTCATGTGCCCAAAACATCACCAATGATGTCACCACACAACCATGATCCAAACAAGGTGCCCATCTCTCTTTCTCCTCATGATGATGCCAAGAGAGAAAAGGAACACACTAGAGGTGGCAAGCTTGCACATCAACCATAATCCTGGATAAATTGCAATTTGCACCAAAACCTTTCCACAAAACACAAGCATCCACCAAACAAGTTCAAAACACGAACCCAAGCTTCCCACATGCTTTAATTACATCTCAAATGATTAGATCAAGGTGCTAAGCAACATGTTTAAGAAAAAAAATAGGGTCAGTGCAAAATGTGGGTCAGGGTCCTTACAAGCCATAAAACCCTAACTGGGATTTCGCCGCCAAATTCCTAAGAGAAAAGGGAGGGGTACTTCCTCCTCATGTCTTTCTTGAGATCCCACATGGCTTCCTCAATACCACGATGATTCCAAAGAACCTTCATAAGGACAAAGACCTTCCTCTTCATCTTCTTCACTCTCCGATCAAGGATCAACACCAAACCTTCCACATATGTCATATCCTCATTGAGCTCCACCTCTACTAGATGAAGCACTAACTCTATATTTGGATGGCACTTCCTCAACATACTCACATGAAACACTGGATGCGACATGTTCAACTCAAGTGGCAACTCCAATTGGTAAGACACCTTCCCAACATGTGGCACAATTGGGTAAGATCCCAAAAACCTGGGAGCCAACTTACCCTTCTTCCCAAACCTCAGAAAACCATTCCAAGGAGAGACCTTCAAATATACCTTGTCTCCCACTTGGAACTCTAAAGGTCTATGACAATTGTCTGCATACGACTTATGTCTATCCTGTACTGCCTTCAACTATTGATGTATCACTTTGATCTTTTGTGTCGTCTGTTGCAGAAGCTCAGAACCAAGAAGTTGATACTCACCTGTCTCATACCAAGATAACAATAATCTACAAAGCCTCCCATATAATGCCTCCTAAGTTTCCATATCAATGCTACTCTGATAGTTGTTGTTGTAGGCAAACTCTATCAAACTAAGATGTACATCCCAATTCCAGAAAACTAAAGAACACAAGCCCTCAATAGATCCTCTACGGTCTGAATGGTTATTTCTAATTGACCATATGTTTGTAGGTGAAAAGCAGTGCTAAACTTTAACTTCATACCCAAAGTTGTGTGTAGTCACTACAAAAAGCAATTCGTGAAGTAAGGACCTCGATCAGACATGATAGTAGCTAGAACACTATGCAAACACACTATCTCATCCACTTAGACTCAAGCAAGCTTCTCAATGGTGAATGTCATGTTCACAGGAAGGAAATGCGCTGATTGGTCAATCTATCAATGATCACCCGAATGGGATCATAACCTTTGGCTGTCCTAGATAGACCAACCACAAAGTCCATAGTCACATGATCCCATTTCCAATGAGGTATAGGTAACAATTGCAACATTCCTTCTGGCTTTTGATGCTCAACTTTAACTTGTTAACATACATCACACCTTGCAACAAACCCAACCACATCCTTCTTCAAGCCTATCCACCAATACATATCCTTCAGGTTATGATACATCTTGGTTCTACCTCGATGCATAGAATACATGGACAAATGAGCCTCCTCTAGTACCATCTTCCTTAGATTATTAGCATTAGGAACAACTATCGTGTCATGGTAATAAACTGTCCCATCATACAACTCATGGAAGCCATCACGCTTCTCACTACCTAACTGTGATCAAATCTATTGAATAACGGTATCCTTCTGTTGTGCCTCTCTGATATGCTATTTTAGTGTAGGATTCACCTGTATATGTGACAACAAACAATTTATCAAGGAAACCCCCAATTTAACATTCATCTGACGCAAGGAGAGCAACATGTCTTGCTTGTGGCACAACAAAGAACTCAACTGGGCTTTATGCATGGATGAAGATGAAGACTTCATGTTCAATGCATACTCTATGACGTTCGCCTCCCCTAGATGATAATCAATCATGCAGTCATAGTCTTTGATCAACTCCATCCAACAACGATGCCTCATATTCAACTCCTTTTGTGAAAAGATGTACTTCAGGTTCTTATGATCTGTGAAGATCTGAACTTCTCCCCATATAGGTAGTGCCTCCAAATATTCAAAGCATGGACTACGGCTGCTAACTCTAGATCATGGGTCAGGTAATTCTCCTCATGTTTCTTAAGTTGTCGGGAAGCAAAATAAATTACTTGCTTGTCCTACATCAACACACATCCCAAACCATTATTGGACGCATCACAAAAGATGATGTCAACTTTACCTTGCTCAGGCAAGACTAGAACTGGTGCACTTGTCAACTTCTCATTCAATGTTTGAAAAGCACGTTATCATCTGTAATCCCAAACGAACGACACATCCTTCCCCATTAACTTAGTTAGGGGTAAGGCGATAAAACTAAAGTTCTTGATGAACCTCATGTAATATCCTGCCAAACCTAGAAAACTATGCACTTCTATCACCGTCTTAGGATGTTCCCAATCTATCACAAACTACTTTCCTAGGATCCACACACACTCCTTCGACAAATATAACATGCCTTAAGAAAGCTACCTTCTTCAACTAGAACTCTCACTTGCTAAACTTAGCATAAAGCTGGTGCTGCCTTAGCACAGCCAACACCTGACAAAGATGATGCTCTTGATGTTGACTATCACGACTATATAACAAGATGTTATCAATGAAGACCACCATGAACTGATCAATAAATGGTCAAAACACTCTGTTCATCAAATCCATTAACGCTAATGGTGCATTGATTAGCCCAAACAACATAACCACACACTCGTAGTAACCTTACCTCGTCCTAAAGGAAGACGTGGGTATGTCATCCTCCTTGATCCTCAACTAGTGATATCCTAACCTTAGATCTATCTTCAAGAACACTTTCGTGCCACACAACTGATTAAACAAGTCATCTATCCTAGGTAAGGGATACTTATTCTTTATCGTAACCTTTTTCTACTATTTGTAGTCTATGCACAACCTCATAGACCCATCCTTCTTCTTCAAGAATTGAATTGGAGAACCCCACAGTGATGTACTCGACCAGATGAAACCTTTGTCAAGAAGTTCTTTCAACTATCTCTTCATCTCTTGCATCTCTGTCGGAGCTGTCCTGTACGATGTATGAGGTATTTGTTGCGTGTCGAGAACCAAGTTGATCTCAAAATCAATCTCTCAAGGTGGGGGAACACTGGGAAATTCCTTAGGGAACACATCCTCAAACTCTCTAACAACGAACACTTCATGAATAGTAGGATGTCGTGCCTCAGTATCCATCATGTGTGCCAAAAATGCCTTACAACATTGTCTCAAAAGCTTCCTTGCTACCATGGTCGATACTGGACACGTCGGAAGAATCTTCCTATCTCCTTGAAATAAACATGTATCACCATCATCCACAAACATCACTTGCTTGGAACTACAATAAAGAGCACTTTGTACTTCTCTAAGGTATCCATTCCAAGGATCACATCGAACCCCTACATATCAAGTTGTATGATATCCACTTGAATGTTGTGTCAAAAAGGAGAGGACACTGGAAGGACACACATCCTACAACACCACAGAACTGACCAATGGGGTCTCTAGCAACACACTACTCTTCCTACGAATAACAGGCAAAGGACAACTACTAAGCATTTCATAAGCGATATAGAGTGTGTTGCAGTTGGGTCAACCAAAACTAATACAAAGCAAGAAGAAGACAAATCAGAATGAAATAACTCCAAAACCAATTAACATGCTTTTTATTAATTTGGTAGAGGATTCCTTAATCCTTATCAACCTTACACATACCTCAAGAGGGTGAGGAGAAGAGAGAGGAAATCCTAAACCTTAAGGTCCTTAACAGAATTTGAGTTGAGAAGGGATGAACAAGATGAGAGAGTCCTAAAGGTATCTTATTTCGAGTCGTATCCTAAGACATCGGCCAGGCAGTCACACAATCCGGGAGTCCTCATATTCCAACTAGCGGTGTGGAGGAAAATATTGCCAGCCCCCAGATGTGATCCTTTACTAGAAATCTCAATCTTTCAGACAATCCTCTAATAACTCCCTTGGGTTCTATAGAATTTGTACAATCTAATAATTATTAACGATTTATTGAGGAACCTATGCTCATATACCAATTGTAACGACCCCGCCTCCGAGTAATCCCCAATTAAGGGAGACCAAAAGGTCGGTGCCATTATCCAATTAACATGATCAAAGGTTCGACAAATAATCAAGAACAATTATGAAATTCTACTAACTAACTAGAATTTGGAATAAAATTAAAACTTTACTTACCTTTGAAAACTTTGGAAATCTATCTATCCAGGTCTTGAATTATTCTATCTAGTCCTCCTTGCGCTTTATTTCTTATTTCCACAATGTGTCACTTTACTATTTGTTCTTTCAGTTGTTGTTCCTAAAACGCCGACAAACAAAACGTCGGTCAGTATATCGAAATATACTGGTATGTGGTAACAACCAAAAAATTTGCACTTAAGGATAACAATCAAATTATCACAATCAAGTTAATTAACAAGCCAA
Source organism: Alisma plantago-aquatica (assembly GCA_963693085.1). NCBI lineage: Eukaryota > Viridiplantae > Streptophyta > Magnoliopsida > Alismatales > Alismataceae > Alisma > Alisma plantago-aquatica. The sequence goes on along the minus strand of OY856413.1, from coordinate 1,080,440,828 downwards.
TATACATACTTTTATTTTTAATGTGATAATCATAGTGACTTTATGATTTGCAAGTATGAGCATCCAACAGATAATTTACATTCAATGCGATTAACCATCCAGAAAATACTCGGGAAACTAAGGTGGTTATTCATAATTAACCACATACTTGTTAAGAAGACTTGAATGCATAAATAACCAATCAAGAAATCAAACAAGTGCACATAGGTTGATCCTGAAAAAGGCATCCAATTTCTCTATCATTAATCATGTCATCATGACCCATTAATCCTAGTTGTTTCCTAGGTTATTTGCCCTTTTTAGGGTTTTGACCATAATTAGGGTTTCAGTTCCTTTTTACCACTTTTACTTTATTTTTATCAAAATACCCATCAAACCCTAATTATCTCAGTTTATTTTCCATTAACATCTTAAGATCAAATTTGGATCACAAAAACCCTAATTTTCAGATTATTATATTCTTTCTTCTCTTTTTCCCTCACTTAGGGTTTCTAAGGGTTTTAATCAACATATTAGGTTTAAAAACCCTAAAACTTGCAATTTTATCATCAAAACAGGTTTAAAAACATCTTTATCTTTAATCAAGTTAACCATGCATGAATTAAACTAATTGCAATATTAAATCTACCCTTGATTAACAATTAGGGTTTTCTAATTGCAAATTAACACTTTTCCATAAAAATATGCAATTTTACAAAAATATACAGATTTAGATGTCCAAACCATTTTTAACATATTCCTCATATTTTTCTAATCATTTTTCATGTATTAAGTACCTTAATTTGAGTTTTCTAGCTCAAGATACAATTTTTATCAAGAAAACCCTTTTTCTTAATTTACTTGCTATTTTTAGAAAAACGAGAGGTGTCGGATCCGCGGTCCGCTAGTCCACTTAGGATCCAGTGACTAGGATCCCGCGCACCATAAGCGATCAAAAGGAAGCAAAGGACTGAACTGTCCTTACCAGCAAAAGGAGTGTGGAGGGGCAAATCGGTCAATTTTGCGGTTCTCTTCTTCTTCCTCACGTCGAGCACAACAAATGTGCGATGGTCAACCTCAGTGTTGACTTCACGATCCTAGCCACCTACGACCGTGCCAACAGGTTGGGAAGCTCCGTCTCCCGTCGACAAACTCGACTAGGGGCCCAACTGCGGGTGGTAAACACGTCGGGGCTCTCTCCTGCTTGTCGGACTCCGGCGAGCTTCACGGAGGTGGCGAGGGAGAAGGTCGAAGTAGATTTAGCAATTGAAGGCACCAACGAGATCCTTGTTCTCTGCCGCAGGGTTTGTGACCAGCAAAAAGAGATGTTGATACCCCCTATCACCGTCCCCAATATATAGGGTCGGCAACCCCCTGCCGGATTGGGTACTTCCTCAATCGGCAACCAAACCTCATCAAACCAAGGGTGTTTCCCTTCAGTTTCTTTCCTTGAGTCCAACGGAATCCTTAGCCAGCTTGCACATCCAATGAATCATGAGGAATCTAAGAGGGAAAGTCCCTCAGTTGGCCGCAGAATCACAATCCCAGTGGGACTTAGGCGAAGGCCATTCAACGTTGGATCAAGATCCAACAGACCATGTTGTTCGCGTTCAAACACAAAGGAAAGAAATCTATTTCTTTAAAAATATTTTCCAAATTGGAGATAACTTGGAAAATCGATATCTCCCAAAACATAACTCCAAATTAACTCAAATTTTAAGGGAATGTTCATTTAATTATTGCCTAGATTTGTACAAAATTTGGGAAACAAAAAGCAATGGATGAGAAGGCTTCTTTCTCAACCAAGTTCTCTCATTAATTCATCCAAATTAATTTGTATTCCTTTTTTTTGTTTGTGATTATCTTGTTAATTTGGGTCCCTTGGACCTCAAGCAATCCCAAAGGCACGGATTCCCATATTGTGGAAAAAGTATTTGCCTTTATCTTCACTTGAAAATCTATTTCTCATATTTCCCTTTTATTAATCAATTTCTTTTCCTTTTTAATTTTCCTTTAAAGGGATTTCTCTTTATCTCTCTTCTATTTTCCTATTGGAATTTCTTCTAACATTAGGAATCCTTGAGATACAAAAATCCACCAAGAATAACTCAATTATACCCCTTTTTACATATTTTCCACATTTTAACATAATTTTCAATTTCTTTCTTAACAAGGAAATACTTAATTGGTCTTTTCTTTTCTTATTGCATCCTCTATGCAACTTTAGACTCCTTGGGACCCAAGGAACCCAAGAGGCATGAAATCCAACTTTGGATTGTATTCTTTTGCCTTCTAGAGGTTTCCACACCTTTCTTTTCTCAAAAACTTAATTATTCATTTACTATTTGAATTTCCTTGTTAGTGGGCTCAATAGCCAATAAAGTCCACAAAGCAATCATCAAGGCTATTGTAATGAAATTCATGCATTCAATCAAAAGACATCATTATTTGTTCATTTATCTTTAATATGAGAAATTATATTTCTCAGCAAATGAACCCAAAATTGGGGTTGTAACATCCTTCCCCTCTTATAGGAATTTTTCCCTCAAAATTCCATCAAGCAAACAAACAAATAGGATAATACTTCCTCACGTCCATCATGGCTCCCATGTGGCTCTAACCTTGTCCATGGTGCTTCCCAAGAACCTTCATCATCTCATATTCTTCCATCTGAGTTCTTTCTTACCTTGGTATATCGTACCCTCATAGGTGACTCAGGACTTTTCATCCTCTCAAAAGCTGAATAGGTTCAGGGCTCAACACATGGCTTGGATACCTCACATAGTGCTCTAGATTGGACTCATGGAACACATTACACATCATGTTATCCTGATGGGCAAGGCTATACACAACCATCTCCACCAATCCATCTCAAATGGACCCATATATCGGGGACTCAGCTTTCTCAGTTGTAGCTTAGAGGGGTCGGATTTTCACATCACATATTCTCCCATAGTGAACTGCATGTCAGTCTGCTTTGCATCAGCTCGTGACTCATGTCACCACTGGGCCCTCTCTCAGCCCTTGCACGATCAAAGCGACTTCATATGCACACATTGTGGTTCTTTTCTGACCTTCGCGATGCCTCCTTCACCAACATCATCTTAATGAAGCGGTGACCGACACAACCTCCTTCTTGCATCCCAATAAAGGCTATGGTGGTTAACATCACATCTTATGAAGTGTCTCTTTGTATCACCCTGAACAAGCACACTTGCTCTCATTAGATCCTCTAGTCTGGATCAAACAAATCATTAGTTAGGGGTGATAAACTATACTAACATCGAGTTCTTTATGTATCTACTCCCACCTCATGGAAGTGAACCTTTAGGTCATACTCAAGAACTTTTGAACTCACATCATGGTGTAGTTGAACCATCTCTCTCTTATGTAGTTCAACAAAATCTGTCTCTTGACAATACTCCTTTCTTTCTCATGTTATCTAGGTAAGGCGATCTACCATAACCCATATTGCATCTTGACCTTCTGGGTCAAAGGGAGACTTACCACAACATACATAGTGATGAACTCCCATTCCCTCTCAGGGACTCTTTTATCCTCTTTATCGATACACTTGGTTACTGGTGTTCGTCCTTCACCTCCTAGCTTGCATGGCCACATGCTACATGCAACTTTGTTTTAAGCATCTAGAGTGCTACCATCACTTACTATATTTGTAGTACCAAGGTATATCATGACCTCCTCAAGCTTTATACCTCAAAAACCCTAAACCATTCTTAAAAGCGTTGTATTACCTTCCTATCCGAAGAAGTATATCTGAGGTTCTATCACCATCCTTTTACTACATCAAGGACTAAACTGGCTAACCAAACAACCATTAACTTGTTCAACATATCTTGTTACATTTGTGTGTTAGCCAAAACACATCCTCTTTCCAAACATAGGGTTAGTCAAACAACCTCAACTTCTTCTAGCTTCCAGCTAACTAGATAGATATATCTCAACCAGAGCATTCATTACCCCTTCTTATCCTTAGGTGTTAGGTAATGTTGAAGACTTACACCTCCATGTATTCTACTTATCATCTCATCTCAAACTCTGTCTATCTTCCTCAAGAACACTATGAGCTCCTTTTCATGGTGGTCAAACTCAACCTTGCATATCTTGCAAATTCCAGATAGCTCATGGCATCACATCCCCATACGATGATCTCCTTAATACTATTAGTGTTTCTAAACCATACATGTATCATTTACTCCATAAGGGTATGGTATCATCTCTGTCCTCATACCTCATAGCAACGTTCCAACTCACATCATCTTTATCCTTGGTGTATGGCATGCGTACTGTCCTATCTCTCACTCCCATAATAAGAAGAAATAAGCATTTGGCGGCCGTCCAAATACAAAGTTCTTCCCATTCTAGGAGTAGAGATGGTACATCCCACCTTGCCAGTACACCTTCAAATATAAGTTGAAACGTGCAACTCATGTCTCCACATCACAAACATCATGATATCAAAAATTACGTCCATGGAAAACTGGTCTTGAACCTACTGGGGTTTACACACAATCCTTGGTCATCTCCTCTAGGTCTATTGGGTGCCGACACTTTTGGGGTCATCCCTCTTCCCTTATGCATCCATAGAGTGTCTGCCCTTTGGGTCATATGAGTTCATGAAGGTGGTCAATCTCCTAACCCATGGCCCTCAGACAATGATAGATGTTACCTCCCGACCCTATGGTCATATGCAACTAGGGAATTAGGCAACTCCTACTTCCATCAGTCTTATCCCCACCTGGCCCTAGGATAGACTTAGGATTCTAATATAGTACATGTCCAACTTAGAACCTTACCCAAGCCTTCATCATCTGTCTTTGCATTCTCGACTCACTTTCATCCCTTCATAGGGGTCATGGCAACCTGCCTACCTTGGTTAGGCCCCATACCAGTTACCTCCATGGTAACACATCCACATGCACTTAGAGATGGTTATCCATGGGTCTATAGGTTCATTCTCATACCATGTACTTTTCACTTAGCTTCTCAAGATCCTATGAAACCTCTTTAGGTTACTACAAAACCAACAAAACTGGTATACACCCTACCAAAGGGTCCCTCTCCCAGGATGGGAGGAAACTACAACTCTTGACAACAAGGTCACAACCATCCTTAGAGTTTACATTCACATGAGCATGCTTAATCCAACAACTACTAAGGCACACGCATACCTACTAAACCATGCTAGGTCACACTTGTTCTCATTCTCAACATTAGACCAACTTAGTTGTGAGGGGTTCATCACACATACCTTTAACTTAAGGGGTTTCTTTTTCCACTACACATGCTTGAAGCTATAGAGAATCAAATCCTATCATGAGCATCGGGTACCCTGCTTCCCCTCTTAGGCCTAGAAACCCTAGGTCCACCTTTGGATGTCCAACTGCATGCCCAACCTCTTAACTACGAATCAAGCATGTCCAAGGTATGTCATCCTTTCATCCGAGCAACACCTCAAAGTTGAGTCCTCTTCCAGGACATCCAACTAGGTACAAGGCTTCACAACTTGCTACATCATCCTCTTCAAGTTTAAGAAACTCTTCTACCTATCTCAGAAGGTAAACACCTATACCATAGGCACATAGGTACCAGAAGCATCATCCTCTCTTTAGGGTTTGGTTCCTCTAAAGGTAACCAAGATATCATCAACCTCCAAGGATCATGCATGAGGCAACCACTATCATCCAATTAGGTCGCATCATTCTCGTATCCCTATTGTTCCTCACATCTTGGGGTTTTAGGTTACCAACCTTCTTGCTTAGTTCCTTCTTTCTCTTTCTAGATCTAACTCCACATCCATCCTTACTACTAGAGGTCCTTTCTCCATGAAGTTAGATCAATCTCACAAGCATGTCCCTTCCTGGGTGAAGCCTATACTCAACTCATGATTTGCTCAAGATTATCCTTAGCTCTTTATGCTTATCACATAATCTATCCAACATACTCCCTTGACCAGGGTTTCCACCCACTGGTCCTAGTACAGATGTACTCAGGGTGCAAGTTATATCCTTCTTGAAACATCACATAAGGTTTCTATAGGTTCTTCTCTAACATCCCCATGAAGGTGCTATCCTTCGCTCAAACATGCACAACCCTTTCCAGGGTTGGGGTTGCCAAAGGTACTTGATCGTCAACTTCTCATGGCTCATATGGCATCTAAGGCATGACTATCCCAAAACCTGATCTACCATGACATCTCTCTAACCTTCACTTAGGGTTAGGGTTCACATCATCCTCAAAGGATGTGCTAGGTCACTACTTTAATGGAGATCTCTACCTCCAAGGCTCACTTTCTCTACTCATCCTCCTGACAAGAAGGTCTAGCCTTACGTTTCTTCTGAGGGCAATGACAAATCATGTCATACGACCTGAGCATGTATTTATTCCTTTACACTTACTCTATTAAGCTTATGTCCATGACATCTTATTTACATGCTTTTTATTAATTTGGTAGAGGATTCGTTAATCCTTATCAACCTTACCCATACCTCAAGAGGGTGAGGAGAAGAGAGAGGAAACCCTAAACCTTAAGGTCCTTAACAGAATTTGAGTTGAGAAGGGATGAAAAAGATGAGAGAGTCCTAAAGGTATCTTATTTCGAGTCGTATCCTAAGACATCGGCCAGACAATCACACCATCCAGGAGTCCTCATATTCCGACTAGCGGTGCGGAGGAAAATATTGCCAGCCCCCGGATGTGATCCTTTTCTAGACACCTCAATCTTTCAGACAATCCTCTAATAACTCTCTTGGGTTCTATAGAATTTGTAGAATTTAATAATTATTAACGATTAATTGAGGAACCTATGCTCAGATACCAATTGTAACGACCCCACCTCCCGGTAACCCCCAATTAAGGGATACTGAAAGGTCGGTGCCGTTATCCAATTAACAGGATCAAAGGTTCGACAAATAATCAATAGCAATTATGAAATTCTAATAACTAACTGGAATTTGGTATAAAATTAATACTTTACTTACCTTTGAAAACTTTGGAAATCTATCTATTAAGGTCTTGAATTATTCTATCTAATCCTCCTTGCACTTTATTTCTTATTTCCACAATGTGTCACTTTACTATTTGTTCTTTCAATTGTTGTTCCTAAAACACTGACAAACAAAATGTCAGTCAGTATATCGAAATATACTAGTATGTGGAAACAACCAAAAAAGTTGCACTTAAGGATAACAATCTAATTATCACAATCAAGTTAATTAACAAGCCAATTTACACTTTTCTGTATGACATTCTCCACCAATTTTTCCCTAATCCTGGCATACCCACCTTAGGGTTTCCTTTGCCAATGACTTAAGGCCACCTTCTCAATCCCGAGCTTGGTGCCTGAGGGGGTCACCACTCATGGTGCCCACTAGTCATGCAATATCATAGGCCACCTTCTCATTCCCGAGCTTGGTGCCTGGGATCACCACTCAAAATGTCCATTGGTCTACCCATCTGGGCCTGACCTTTGGCATCATCCATCGGGGTGGCATGTAGGTGCGAGAATACATACTTCTATTTTTAATGTGATAATCATAGTGACTTTATGATTTGCAAGTATGAACATCCAACAGATAATTTGCATTCAATGCGATTAACCATCCAAAAAATCCTCGGGAAACTAAGGTGGTTATTCATAATTAACCACATACCTATTAAGCAGACTTGAATGCATAAATAACCAATCAAGAAATCAAACAAGTGCACACAGGTTGATCCTGAAAAAGGCATCCTATTTCTCTATCATTAATCATGTCATCTTGACCCATTAATCCTAGTTTTTTCCTAGGTTATTTGCCCTTTTTAGGGTTTTGACCATAATTAGGGTTTCAGTTCCTTTTTACCACTTTTACTTTATTTTTATCAAAATATCCATCAAACCATAATTATCTCAGTTTATTTTCCATTAACATCTTAAGATCATATTTGGATCACAAAAACCCTAATTTTTGGATTATTCTATTCTTTCTTCCCTTTTTCCCTCACTTAGAGTTTCTAAGGGTTTTAATCAACATATTATGTTTAAAAACCCTAAACCTTGCAATTTTATCATCAAAATAGGTTAAAAACCATCTTTATCTTTAATGAAGTTAACCATGCGTGAATTAACCTAATTGCAATATTAACTCTATCCTTGATTAACAATTAGGGTTTTCTGATTGCAAATTAACACTTTTCCATCAAAATATGCACTTTTGCAAAAATATACAGATTTAGATGTCCAAACCATTTTTAACGTATTCCTCATATTTTTCTGATCATTTTTCATGTATTAAGTTCCTTAATCTGAGTTTTCTAGCTCAAGATACAATTTTTAACAAGAAAACCCTTTTTCTTAATTTACTTGCTATTTTTAGAAAAACGAGAGGCGTCAGATCCGCGGTCCGCTGGTCCACTCAGGATACAGCGACCAGGATCATGCGCACCATAAGCGATCAAAAGGAAGCAAAGGACCGAACTGTCCTTACTAGCAAAAGGAGTGTGTAGGGGCAAATCGGTCAATTTTGTGGTTCTCTTCTTCTTCCTCGCGTCGAGCACAACAGATGTGTGATGGTCAACCTCAGTGTTAACTTCACGATCCTAGCCACCTGTGACCGTTCCAACAGGTTGGGAAGCTCCATCTCCCATCGACGAACTCGACTAGGGGCCCAACTGCAGGTGGTAAACACGTCAGGGCTCTCTCCTGCTTGCCGGACTCTGACGAGCTTCACGGAGGTGGCGAGGGCGAAGGTCGAAGTAGATTTAGCAATTGAAGGCACCAACGAGATCCTTGTGCTCTGTCGTAGGGTTTGGACCATCAAAAAGAGATGTTGATACCCCTTATCACCATAACCCATATTGCATCTTGACCTTATGGGTCAAAGGGAGACTTACCACAACATCCATAGTGATGAACTCCCATTCCCTCTCAGGGACTCTTTTATCCTCTATATCGATACACTGGGTTACTGGTGTTCGTTCTTCACCTCCTAGCTTGCATGGCCACATGCTACATGCAACTTTGTTTTAAGCATCCAGAGTGCTACCATCACTTACTATCTTTGTAGTACCAAGGTATATCATGAACTCCTCAAGCTTGATACCTCGAAAACCCTAAACCATTCTCAAAAGGGTTTTATTACCTTCCTATCTGAAGAAATGTATCTGAGGTTCTATCACCATCCTTTTACTACATCAAGTACTAAACTGGATAACCAAACAACCATTAACTTGTTCAACATATCTTGTTACATCTGTGTGTTATCCAAAACACATCCTCTTTCCAAACATAGGGTTAGTCGAACAACCTCAACTTCTTCTAGCTTCCAACTAACTAGACAACTATATCTCAACCAGAGCATTCATTACCCCTTCTTATCCTTAGGTGTTAGGTAATGTTGAAGACTTCCACCTCCATGTATTCTACTTATCATCTCATCTCAAACTCTATCTATCTTCATCAAGAACACTCTGAGCTCCTTTTCATGGTGGTCAAACTCAACCTTGCATATCTTGCAAATTCCAGATAGTTCATGGTATCACATCCCCATACGATGATCTCCTAAATACTCTTAGTGTTTGTAAACCATCCATATATCATTTACTCCATAAGGGTATTGTGGGATCTGATCTCCAAAGTCCGAGATGAACACATGAACTTCGAAGTAAACATAGCGGAAGCGATTCGTTTAGCAGCGGAATACAAAAAATCGGCGGAAAATAAAACTTTTTGAGATAAGACATTGAAACCATAAAAAATCCTTTCATAGATTCAAGATAAACTGTTTACATCTCTGTTAATTACTTCTTGAGTAATTATACACAGCATGCTACAAAATCTCAAGAGACGAATCAAAACTCAGACCATGACTCCAAGGACATGAGAGTACAAAGGACGCATAGGACTGACTATCTATCTATATAACTCAGCAGTCTGAATCTCCACCTGAGATTTACTGCTGCTTCGGGTGCTACTGCTGCTGATACTGGTCACCTGGAGATTGGTCCCTTCGTCCTTGGCGACCACCTAAAAAGTTGAAATCTACGGGGTGAGACAATTTTAAATAATTGTCCCAGCGGGAGTTATAACCCTTCGCCAGAAACATGATTATTACAGAATAAGAGAATAACAGTACACAAAGAAGTCATATATATTTTAGGAGTAGTTAGAATAATGTTTCACAGATTGTAATCTATTCCTCCTACTAGAAGTAAAGCATCTCTAAGATAAACCCACATATCACTTTTCTTTTAGAAATAAAAGGACATGTATAACATCTATTTATTATAAATCCATCATCACCACATTGGCTCTCTTCAGGCTTATATCATATATCCATCACCTGGCATTATAATAAGGGATATCATGGCCTGTAGCCATACCCTTACCTACAAGGTGTTAGGATTCCAAATCCACAACATAACTGTATGATTAGTACACATGAAATCATACTTAACCATACTCAAGTGACACAAGGGTTATTTACATTCATCACCCATAAGTCTGCAGTTAAGCCTTTCATAGGATTATCTTGTAATAGAACTTCTCATAGTAACACTCTATATCAGGATCACATTTCATAATTTAACATAGGGATATTAAACCCTTAACATCTTATCACTAAAAATCCGGAAAGTGAGAGTCCAAACCCCTGGATTAATTATAACATTTATTACCAACAACATATTATTTTATATGGTCATCTAAATAATATGACCTTTGATGAACAGCAGCGCATATTACTCATGACTCATTCAACCTATCAAAATCATAAGTTATCACTTATCAGATAACATACATGTTCTTGAATATTAAACAATAGCATAGCAGCTAAGAAAGAAGGATACTAAATGTAACAAGTCTAACTTACATCAATTATCATTTCTGAATTCTCTCATCACAAGTCATCTGTTAAGCATGACCTTGATGGTACTCATGGCTCTCACAGGCCATCAATCTCATAAGATGCCACTAACAAGGCACCAGGATATATCACTATTCATAAAGCTAACAACATGCTTTCAATGAATATAGCATCATCATCCATACCTGGATATGATCATCCTCATATAGGAACCTACATGGTCAATTCAACTGATAACAATAAATAACTCATTTAAAGAAGTTGTATCTCCCTACTCTTACAAGAGCTAGGTTTCCCTGGTTTTCATCAAATAGTGTTTTAAGGCACACATTACATGCCCTCACCCTAGAATCAAGGTTTACTATTGACATTACATGTCATCACCCTTGAATTAGGGTTTACTATTCACATTACATGTCATCACCCTTGAATTAGGGTTTACTATTCACATTACATGAATTGAACTCATATCATCATCATGTATGAGAAAACATCACCTTTGGTGCTCTCAGGTTAGGTTAAGATTCATCAATTATCATAGTTAAGGTTTCCATGATTTCACATAGTGGATCATACCCTATTCATGCACATTCATGTATATTGAAGGTATTTTACTTGAGTTTCCACCATAATTGGTACCTTCTCTCTCCTCTAACTAGTAGATGGTGATTACACCACTCTAGATTAGGTTGGGTTAAGTCCTCATTGACTAACACAAGTCAACACATCACCATCATGTGATTAGGGTTTGATTAAAACTAGGTATCACTCAATTGAACCCATTTAAGTTGAAACGAGTGTGAACACATTTGAATTGAAACGAGTGTGAACCCATTTGAGTTGAAATGGGTGTGGACTCATTTGAGTTGAAACGGGTGTGAACCCATTTGGATTGAAACGGGTGTGGACTCGTTTGAGTTGAAACGGGTGTGAACCCATTTGGATTGAAACGGGTGTGGACTCGTTTGAGTTGAAACGGGTGTGAACCCATTTGGATTGAAACAGGTGTGGACTCGTTTGAGTTGAAACGGGTGTGAACCCATTTGGATTGAAACGGGTGCGGACTCGTTTGAGTTGAAACGGGTGTGAACCCATTTGGATTGAAATGGGTGTGGACTCGTTTGAGTTGAAACGGGTGTGAACCCATTTGGATTGAAACGGGTGTGGACTCGTTTGAGTTGAAATGGGTGTGAACCCATTTGGATTGAAATGGGTGTGGACTCGTTTGAGTTGAAACGGGTGTGAACCCATTTGGATCGAAATGGGTGTGGACTCTTTTGAGTCTAAACGAGTGTCAACCCATTTGAGCCTAAATGAGTGTCAACCCATTTGAGCCTAAACGAGTGTGGTCATGAAAGGTGACATAAAGGTTATGATAGAATAGGATATTCTTTGTTGAAGCCTTCAATTGGCCCAAGCCATGTTAACCACTTACAAATTGAGTCAATTAAGATGAGCCTCAAACAATTGGACACCAATTTGACCTTCAATTGGAAGCCAATTAGAGTTAAGACTAACTCAATTAAGGTTTCCAATCGGCTAATCATCAATTTTCAACAATGTGAATCAAATCAAGGTTGAACCTATCAATTGAACTCCAATTGGGCCCAAACTTGGCCCAAACGGTCTTGAGAATGTTTGGATGACCTCCAAACGATCTTGAGACCGTTTTCCCAAAGTTTGACCAAAAACCAAGTTGGTTGGATTAGGGTTGAACTTCAATTAGGTCTAAAATTAGCATTTTTATCGATTCAACAACTTATTACAATTGGACCCTCAACCCATCAAATTACCTCAACTTTAGACCTTAAAACGGTCTTGAGTTGTGCCCAAACGGTCTTGAGACCGTTTGGAGGAACCCCCAAACGATCTTGAGACCGTTTGGGTCCATCAACCCAAAACTCAACAAAATCTATATATGAAAACAGCAATTTCAGCCCGATTAGGGTTAGGATGTTGAAGTGCCTTCAACTCTCAATTGGTTAACAATTTAACTTTGATTATTTGCAGTAATGAAATTCAACATATTATGAACAGGAATCTCAAACGGTCAACACTTGGTCAACTCACTCAAATGGGTTGAACCCGTTTGCCCAAAAAGTTCAAGTTAATCAGTTTGGAAAAATCTGCACTTAATTCAATTCGATTGCCTAATTGATTGGCATTCAACCTACGATTCCTTTGGAGTTAACCCCTCAAATTTGGTTGGTCATTATCCTACATGATTATGAACAGGAATCCCAAACGGTCAACGCTTGGTCAACGCCCTCAAACGGGTTGAACCTGTTTTCTCTAACCGACCATGTGAACCCGTTTGCCCTTCAAACGGTCTGGTCAGGGGGGGGATAGGACTGTTTGATAAAGTAACTTTGGTAATCACGCCCACCTTCTTCAACCTCTATCAAGGTTGGTTATTCCACCGTTTTACTTGCAAAGTGCAAGGAAGAAGGGAGGTAGAAGAAGAACTAAGTACTAGAATTGCAAGAACAAAACATGCATATAAAGTGTAGAGTTTAGAATTATAAAACCCGCCTTAAACGATGTTCTTGGAGCTCCAAGCTTCCAGGCTTCAAGCCTCTAATGACATCTTGAACTCCACAACTTGTTCAAGTGTGATTCCTCCAAATAAAGGTAGAAATAGATGGCTAGAACAAGAAAACTAAGTGAGTTATCCACAAAACCAAGCTTGCATGATGAATTCACCCAAGAATCCGAGCTTGAAGATGGTTCTTCTCACCTTAGAACTACTTGGTCGCCTCCCTGAGCTCTAGAGCTTGCCTTAGAAGTTTTGAGAAAGAAGAGAAGTGAAGAGAAATGAAGGATCGTTCTCTTGGTTTATAAGGAAAAGGGCTTATATACTTTAGGCCATTTTACACCATAAGGACCTCTAAAGCATGGGATTTTCATCTAAATCCCTCCTTGCTTCTTAGGCACGTCCAAGCCATCTAAACTTAAACCATGTTCATCAAAGCTCAAGATTTAAGGGTAGAAAAGATCAAATTTCAACTAGGGTACACATATGAAGGTCTTCATACACATACATGGTGAATTTTATGCACAAAGATTACTTTTCTTATCTGATTTTTTATTGGTGCATCTCTTTCATCATTTCTACTCTAAATGATGCCAAGAGTCATATAAGATGCTCTAGAAGGTTTACTTTACAAGTTTCACCCATAATTTCGGTAAATTGCACTTTACTCCAAATTAGGGTTTTTAAGCACCAGGATCATTCCACAAACTGCATCTGAATGCCCAATCTTGAAAAAACCATCATGCCTCATCAGATTCACTCTTATGATGTTTCATCATCAAGGGTACATCTTAACCTGTGAACTTTGCAAGTTAAACCTCTTAACTGGATAATTGCACATAGGTCCCTGCATTGCAAAACAATACTACAACATTGTTCCAAGGGGACATTAATGGAAACATATGCTCCTTAGGAGCTTTTATTACCTGCTAAAAGATAATTACAAGTGTTTAATTACATATTTAAGAAAAACTTCTAGGGTTCAGTTATAACTCAGGTCAGGGATGTTACAAATTATAAACCCCTAACAAGGATTTCGTCCTCAAAATCCCAGGGAAAGGAAAAACATATTGATCATCATGTTGATATTATGGGTTTGTAATTTGTACAAAGTCCCTTTTTTTAATTACTTCTTATCACTATTTATGCTTGTATAAAGCATAAACCCCTAACATAAGGTGTCCATACTTTTTGAAAGGAAAAAGCATAAAAGAACATTCTTCCAATATTACTCAAGAATGGTTACCATCAGAGGAACATACATACCTTAACACAGATATTTTACTCAGTATGTTGTCTCAAAGGCTTCACTGAAGGAGTTCATTGAGTATGCTTACTAAGTAGTTACTGAGGAAATTCACCAAGTATATTCGCTAAGTATGTTCACTAAGTATTCACTGAGGAAATTCACTGAGTATATTCACTAAGCATTCACTTAGTATGTTCACTGAGCATATTCACTAAGTATTCACTGAGTATATTCACTGAGCATATTCACTAAGTATTCACTGAGTATATTCACTAAGCATATTCACTAAGTATTCACTGAGTATATTCACTAAGTATTCACTGAGTATATTCACTAAGCATATTCACTAAGTATTCACTGAGTATATTCACTAAGTATTCACTGAGTATATTCACTAAGTATTCACTGAGTATATTCACTGAGCATATTCACTAAGTATTCACTGAGTATATTCACTGAGCATATTCACTAAGTATTCACTGAGTATATTCACTAAGCATATTCACTAAGTATTCACTCAGTATATTCACTAAGTATTCACTGAGTATATTCACTAAGTATTCACTGAGTATATTCAATGAGAATATTCACTAAGTATTCACTGAGTATATTCACTGAGCATATTCACTAAGTATTCATTGAGTATATTCACTAAGCATATTCACTAAGTATTCACTGAGTATATTCACTAAGTATTCACTGAGTATATTCACTAAGTATTCACTGAGTATATTCACTGAGTATATTCATTGAGCATATTCACCAAGTATTCACTGAGTATATTCACTGAGCATATTCACTAAGTATTCACTAAGTGTATTCACTGAGCATATTCACTAAGTATTCACTTAGCTTTTCTTATTTATTTTTTTCCTTATACTGTCTAGATTGTTGTAGAATAATTACCTGATTAGAGTAATCAAAAGATAACAATCTAGGAGTTTCATACTTGCCTTATCTACAATAACTATATACCTGGCCAGGGTATATAAGTATTGAGATTAGGTAGTATGTATTTTACTTATCAACATATTCCTCGTTCTTCATATCATTATACACACAGAATTTACCATACTAGATTATTCTTCAGGTATCACATCTATATTTCATCCTTTTCATACACAGTTAAGGGAGATTATAAATTGTTTTAAAGAATACTGAGTAAGATACAAGTTCTTATCTCCCTTGTGTTCTTCCAGGACCTAGTCAAGGAATTCAGAAGCAGCAAAATTACATATTTTTAACACATAGAATCCTGATATGTAATATTAAAACAAAACTTATTTCATCTGACCTGTATGGGACGTTTGTCCATGTCCTCTATTATTATAGAGCCTCCCTTGTAAGCCTTGCAGACTCTGTCCTTGGGGCTGAGTCATTATTGTATTCCTGTCTGGACAATCCCTTGCCAGGTGTCCCGGCCGTCTACATAGGTAACAGATCCTGGGTGCCAAATGTCTATACGATCCAGTTACCGATGCTGATGCTATGTCGGAGGGTCCTCTTGGAATACTACTATGATCCCTACTTCCACTTGACACCCATTGTGTCTGGGTAGGAAATCCTGACAAAGCTGATGGTGTAGAAAATCTTGGTTTCTTAAAACTTTCAGGCCCTTGTTCTTGAGGCTGGGTGTACATCTTCTTACTACTTGTCTGTTGTTTCATGGTTTCTGACCTCTATATCCTTCTTACTGACTCCACAAAGGTGGAAAACCTTTCTCTATTCTCTAGAGCAGACACAGGAGTGGCTAGTTCAGATTTCAAACCCTTTTCAAACTGTCGAATTCTTTCTTCATCGGTAACTGCCATTTGTGGACAAAACCGTAGTAACTCCATGAACTTAGCTTCATACTCGCTAACGTTCATGTGTCCTTGTGTGATCTTCTCAAATTGAGAGATCTTCTCATCTAGATATGTCTTAGGGAAGTATCTATTGATGAATTCTCGTCGGAAAACCTCCCATCCTATTTCTTCGCCTGGTCTCTTATCCTCCTCTATCATCCACCAATTACCAGCACTCCCTTTTAGGAGGTATACTGCATGTTTTACCTTTTTAGCTTCAGGAATATCAAGGATCCTGAAAGCCTTTTCCAGCTCTGTCAACCATAGATCAGCATCTGCTGGGTCAGATGTACCAGCATAGTCTATGGCTCCCACCCGACGAAGTCTCTCGAAAGTCTTTCCAGCTCCATAACCTTCCTGATGGGCTGGTACCCTAGGTGCAGATGGTGGCACCCTATCTGCTATGTGTGTTATGGCTGTCAAAAACTTATCAAATAAGGCATGGACAACTGGGTTTTCTATTTCAGCTGGGTCAAACTGGGGTGGCTCCCTGGGTTTCTCAGGTAAGGGTTGCTCCATTTTTGGGTGCCTTGCACCTCCCTGTGGTGCAGCAACGCTACTTTCCGCCACGTACTCTTCATGTGGCTCATACATCCTTATATATCTTCTCCTCATGAGGAGCAGAAGGTTATATTAGATAAGGAAGGAACACTAAGGATAGACTCGACATCCTAAGTCCTATGTCTCTGTAGACTCAACGAACCTAGGGCTCTGATACCACTAATTGTGGGCTCGGATCTCCAAAGTCTGAGATGAACACATGAACTTCGAAGTAAACATAGCGGAAGCGATTCGTTTAGCAGCGGAATACCAAAAATCGGCGGAAAATAAAGATTTTTGAGATAAGACATTGAAACCATAAAAACTCCTTTCATAGATTCAAGATAAACTGTTTACATCTTTGTTAATTACTTCTTGAGTAATTATACACAGCATGCTACAAAATCTCAAGAGACGAATCAAAACTCAGACCATGACTCCAAGGACCTTAGAGTACAGAGGATGCATAGGACTGACTATCTATCTATATAACTCAACAGTCTGAATCTCCACCTGAGATTTACTGCTGCTCCAGGTGCTGCTGCTGCTGATACTGGTCACCTGGAGATTGGTCCCTTCGTCCTTGGCGACCACCTAAAAAGTTGAAATCTACGGGGTGAGACAATTTTAAATAATTGTCCCAGCGGGAGTTATAACCCTTCGCCAGAAACATGATTATTACATAATAAGAGAATAACAGTACACAAAGAAGTCATATATATTTTAGTAGTAGTTAGAACAATGTTTCACATATTGTAATCTATTCCTATTAATAGAAGTAAAGCATCTCTAAGATAAATCCACATATCACTTTTCTAATAGAAATAAAAGGACATGTATAACATCTATTTATTATAAATCCATCATCACCACACTGGCTCTCTTCAGGCTTATATCATATATCCATCACCTAGCATTATAATAAGGGATATCATGGCCTGTAGCCATACCCTTTCCTACAAGGTGTTAGGATTCCAAATCCACAACATAATTGTATGATTAGTACACATGAAATCATACTTAACCATACTCAAGTGACACAAGGGTTATTTACATTCATCACCCATAAGTCTGCAGTTAAGTCTTTCATAGGATTATCTTATAATAGAACTTCACATAGTAACACTCTATATTAGGATCACATTTCATAATTTAACATAGGGATATCAAACCCTAAACATCTTATCACTAAGAATCCGGAAAGTGAGAGTCCAAACCCCTGGATTAATTATAACATTTATTACCAACAACATATTATTTTATCTGGTCATCTAAATAATATGACCTTTGATGAACAACATCGCATATTACTCATGACTCATTCAACCTATCAAACTCATAAGTTATCACTTATCAGATAACATACATGTTCTTGAATATTAAACATTAGCATAGCAGCTAAGAATGAAGGATACTAAATGTAACAAGTCTAACTTACATCAATTATCATTTCTCAATTCTCTCATCACAAGTCATCTGTTAAGAATGACCTTGATGGTACTCATGGCTCTCATAGCCCATCAATCTCATAAGATGCCACTAACAAGGCACCAGGATATATCACTATTCATAAAGCTAACAACATGCTTTCAATGAATATAGCATCATCATCCATACCTGGATATGATCATCCTCATATAGGAACCTACATGGTCAATTCAACTGATAACAATAAATAACTCATTTAAAGAAGTTGTATCTCCCTACTCTTACAAGAGCTAGGTTTCCCTGGTTTTCATCAAATAGTGTTTTAAGGCACACATTACATGCCCTCACCCTAGAATCAGGGTTTACTATTCACATTACATGTCATCACCCTTGAATTAGGGTTTACTATTCACATTACATGTCATCACCCTTGAATTAGGGTTTACTATTCACATTACATGAATTGAACTCATATCATCATCATGTATGAGAAAACATCACCTTTGGTGCTCTCAGGTTAGGTTAAGATTCATCAATTATCATAGTTAGGGTTTCCATGATTTCACATAGTGGACCATACCCTATTCATGCACATTCATGTATATTGAAGGTATTTTACTTGAGTTTCCACCATAATTGGTACCTTCTCTCTCCTCTAACTAGTAGATGGTGATTACACCACTCTAGATTATGTTGGGTTAAGTCCTCATTGACTAACACAAGTCAACACATCACCATCATGTGATTAGGGTTTGATTAAAACTAGGTATCACTCAATTGAACCCATTTAAGTTGAAACGAGTGTGAACCCATTTGAATTGAAACGAGTGTGAACCCATTTGAGTTGAAATGGGTGTGGACTCGTTTGAGTTGAAATGGGTGTGAACCCATTTGGATTGAAACGGGTGTGGACTCGTTTGAGTTGAAACAGGTGTGAACCCATTTGGATTGAAACGGGTGTGGACTCGTTTGAGTTGAAACGGGTGTGAACCCATTTAGATTGAAACGGGTGTGGACTCGTTTGAGTTGAAACAGGTGTGAACCCATTTGGATTGAAATAGGTGTGGACTCGTTTGAGTTGAAACGGGTGTGAACCCATTTGGATTGAAACGGGTGTGGACTCGTTTGAGTTGAAACGGGTGTGAACCCATTTGGATTGAAACGGGTGTGGAGTCATTTGAGTTGAAATGGGTGTGAACCCATTTGGATTGTAACGGGTGTGGACTCGTTTGAGTCTAAACGAGTGCCAACCCATTTGAGCCTAAACGAGTGTCAACCCATTTGAGCCTAAACGAGTGTGGTCATGAAAGGTGACATAAAGGTTATGATAGAATAGGATATCCTTTGTTGAAGCCTTCAATTGGCCCAAGCCATGTTAACCACTTACAAATTGAGTCAATGAAGATGAGCCTCAAACAATTGGACACCAATTTGACCTTAAATTGGAAGCCAATTAGAGTTCAGTCTAACTCAATTAAGGTTTCCAATCGGCTAATCATCAATTTTCAACAATGTGAATCAAATCAAGGTTGAACCTATCAATTGAACTCCAATTGGGCCCAAACTTGGCCCAAACGGTCTTGAGATCATTTTGATGACCTCCAAACGATTTTGAGACCGTTTTCCCAAAGTTTGACAAAAAACCAAGTTGTTTGGATTAGGGTTGAACTTGAATTAGGTCTAAAATCAGCATTTTTATCGATTCAACAACTTATTACAATTGGACCCTCAACCCATCAAATTACCTCAACTTTAGACCTTCAAACAGTCTTGAGTTGTGCCCAAACGGTCGTGAGACTGTTTGGAGGAACCCCCAAATGATCTTGAGACCGTTTGGGTCCTTCAACCCAAAACTCAACAAAATCTATATATGAAAACAACAATTTCAGCCCGATTAAGGTTAGGATGTTGAAGTGCCTTCAACTCTCAATTGGTTAAGAATTTAACTTTGATTCTTTGCAGGAATGAAATTCAACATATTATGAACAGGAATCTCAAACGGTCAACACTTGGTCAACTCACTCAAATGGGTTGAACCCGTTTGCCCATAAAGTTCAAGTTAATCAGTTTGGAAAAATCAGCACTTAATTCAATTTGATTGCCTAATTGATTGGCCTTCAACCTACGATTCCTTTGGAGTTAACCCCTCAAATATGGTTGGTCATTAGCCTACATGATTATGAACAGGAATCCCAAACGTTCAATGCTTGGTCAACACCCTCAAACGGGTTGAACCCGTTTGCTCCAACTGACCATGTGAACCTGTTTGCCCTTCAAACGGTCTGGTTAGAGGGGGGGGGAACAGGACCGTTTGATAAAGTAACTTTGGTAATCACGCCCACCTTCTTCAACCTCTGTCAAGGTCGGTTATTACACCATTTTACTTGCAAAGTGCAAGGAAGAAGGGAGGTAGAAGAAGAACTAAGTACTAGAATTGCACGAACAAAACATGCATATAAAGTGTAGAGTTTAGAATTATAAAACCCGCCTTAAACGATGTTCTTGGAGCTCCAAGCTTCCAGGCTTCAAGCCTCTAATGGCGTCTTGAACTCCACAACTTGGTCAAGTGTGATTCCTCCAAATAAAGGTAGAAATGGATGGCTAGAACAAGAAAACTAAGTGAGTTATCCACAAAACCAAGCTTGCATGATGAATTCACCCAAGAATCCGAGCTTGAAGATGGTTCTTCTCACCTTAGAACTACTTGGTCGCCTCCCTGAGCTCCATAGCTTTCCTTAGACGTTTTGAGAAAGAAGAGAAGTGAAGAGAAATGAAGGATCGTTCACTTGGTTTACAAGGAAAAGGGCTTATATACTTTAGGCCATTTTACACCATAAGGACCTCTAAAGCATGGGATTTTCATCTAAATCCCTCCTTGCTTCTTAGGCACGTCCAAGCCATCTAAACTTAAACCAAGTTCATCAAATCTCAATATTTAAGGGTAGAAAAGATCAACTTTCAACTAGGGTACACATATGAAGGTCTTCATACACATACATGGTGAATTTTATGCACAAAGATTACTTTTCTTATCTGATTATTTATTGGTGCATCTCTTTCATCATTTCTACTCTAAATGATGCCAAGAGTCATATAAGATGCTCTAGAAGGTGTACTTTACAAGTTTCACCCATAATTTGGGTAAATTGCACTTTACTCCAAATTAGGGTTTTTAAGCACCAGGATCATTCGACAAGCTGCATCTGAATGCCCAAGCTTTAAAAATCCATCATGCCTCATCAGATTCACTCTTATGATGTTTCATCATCAAGGGTACATCTTAACTTGTGAACTCTGCAAGTTAAACCTCTTAACTGGATAATTGCACATAGGTCCCTGCATTGCAAAACAATACTACAACATTGTTCCTAGGGGACAGGAATGGAAACATATGTTCCTTAGAAGCTTTTATTACCTGCTAAAAGATAATTACAAGTGTTTAATTACATATTTAAGAAAAACTTCTAGGGTTAGGTTTTAACTCAGGTCAGGGATGTTACAGGTATGTTATCATCTCTATCCTCATACCTCATAGCAACGTTCCAACTCACATCATCTTTATCCTTGGTGTATGGCATGCGTATTGTCCTATCTCTCACTCCAATAACAAGAAGAAATAAACATTTGTCAGCCGTCCAAATACATAGTTCTTCCCATTCTAGGAGTAGAGATGGTACATCCCACCTTTCTAGTACACCTTCAAATCTAAGTTGAAACGTGCAACTCATGTCTCCACATCACAAACATCATGATATCAAAAATTACATCCATTGAAAACTGGTCTCGAACCTACTGGGGTTTACACACAATCCTTGGTCATCTCCTCTGGGTCTATAGGGTGTCGGCACTTTTGGGGTCATCCCTCTTCCCTTATGCATCCATAGAGTGCCCTACTCATCTTCCCTTTGGGTCCTATGAGTTCATGAAGGTGATCAATCTCCAAACCCATGGCTCTCAGACAATGATAGTTGTTACGTCCCGACCCTATGGTCATGTGAAACTAGGGAATTAGGCAACTCCTACTTCCATCGGTCTTATCCCCACCCGACCCTAGGATAGACTTAGGATTCTAATATAGTACATGTCCAACTTAGAACCTTACCCAAGCCTTCATCATCCCTCTCTTCATTCTCGACTAACTTTCATCCCTTCATAGGGGTCATGGCAACCTGCCTACCTTGGTCAGGCCCCATATTGGTTACCTCCATGGTAACACATCCACATGCACTTAGAGATGGTTATCCATGGGTATACGGGTTCATTCTCATACCATGTACTTTTCACTTAGCTTCTTAAGATCCTATGAAACCTCTTTAGGTTACTTCAAAACCAACAAAACGGGTATACACCCTACCAAAGGGTCCCTCTCCCAGGATGGGAGGAAACTACAACTCTTGACAACAACGTCACAACCATCCTTAGAGTTTACATTCACATGAGCATGCTTAATCCAGCAACTACTAAGGCACAAGCATACCTACTAAACGATGCTAGGTCACACTTGTTCTCATCCTCAACATTAGACCAACTTAGTTGTGAGGGGTTCATCACACATACCTTTAACTTAAGGGGTTTCTTTTTCCTCTACACATGTTCGAAGCTATACAGAATCAAATCCTATCATGAGCATCGGGTATCATGCTTCCCCTCATAGGCTAGAAACCCTAGGTCCACCTTTAGATGTCCAACTGCATGCCCAACCTCTTAACTATGAATCAAGCATTTCCAAGGTATGCCATCCTTTCATCCGAGAAACACCTCAGAGTTGAGTCCTCTTCTAGGATATCCAACTAGGTACAAGGCTTCACAACTTGCTACTTCATCCTCTTCAAGTTTAAGAAACTCTTCTACCTATCTTAGAAGGTAAACACCTATACCACAGGTACATAGGTACCAGAAGCATCATCCTCTCTTTAGGGTTTGGTTCCTCTAAAGGTAACCAAGATATCATGAACCTCCAGGGATCATGCATGAGGAAACCACTATCATCCACTTAGGTCGCATCATTCTCGTCTCCCCATTGTTCCTCACATCTCGGGGTTTTAGGTTGCCAACCTTATTGCTTGGTTCCTTCTTTCTCTTTCTAGATCTAACTCCACATCCTCAAAACAAAATTGTACAAGAAGATTAATGAACATATCAATGAAGAAACTCTAAAAATTAAAACCATTTTCATAAAACTGTCAAACAACAAGAACCTTTACATATAGGTTCTTTCATGCCTCAAAGCACTTACTTGGTGTACCATCAACCTGTTACCAGAGAACCTGTTCCAGAGCATATATACATTTATCCATTACAGCTGTATACTAAAGGGAACACAAGCTAAACACATATTGATAGAACATCCACAAAACATCCCCAAGGACCTGAGTGTACAAGAATGACTCTAGGACTCTATCAAAAAAAGACATCCAATAGCACTTCCAGCCTGGTCAGTTGTTGCTCCTCTTGCTCCTTCTCAACCTTCATTGCACGATCTCTACCTCTTCATGCTTGACACCCTAAAAAGGATGTGGGAAACCCACGGAGTGAGATTCCAAATCTTAGCGGGTGCTATAACTCTCCAAAAACTCTATCATTATCACAAATAAGATAAGTTAAGTAGTAATAATGTTAGAAATATAGAAAGCATGTATTCATCATTAACATTAAGAACAAATAATGATGAATTATGTAACATCTTAACAATTTAAAAGGAATATGAAAAACATGTATATTTCCTATCAATAATATTGTATAAGAAACAAGCAAGGCCCCATCCAATGTTTCTATATTTGATCTTATACAATTATAATACACAATTGATTACATATTTTATAATGCCCCAAGGATTTGAGTCATACCGCCCAAATCCAACTGACCACTTGATAAGTCCGAATTGGTGCCATACAAGGTCTGATGGAAGAGCCGGAATTCACAACCTCACCCCCTTGGGCAATATGAGAACATACAGTTATATCATAAGTCACACTGCTATCAATGACATATAGTCCAGTTGCACATATCTAGCTCGATGTGGTACACATCACGACGCTAATGAGTAACGAACACAATCATACTCTTATTGGGGTATGACCATAGCCAATCTCGTATCATATGTTGTTGAGCTACAACTGTAGCAGTACTCTTATTGGGGTATGATCGAAGCCAATCACGTATCATATGTTGTTGATCTATGACCACAACTATACTCTTATTAGGGTATGACCGCAATGAATCCCATATCATATGCATACATTCAGGATACAAGGAGATACCTCAACTTGCACCCTGCATATTCAACAATATATTCTCTGAGTTAAACTTGTTTCATCATTTAGCAAGTGCTGACAGTGAATGGATCTATGGCACATGGCAAACTAAAATATTAGTTTCCACTTGATTAATTAGGTTATTTAAGAATCTTTTAGAATCAATCAAGTTACAATGTACAAATTCAAAATAAGTCCCACTACAACAAACACTCACATTAGTGGCCTTTTAGAAATGCCACTGAAAAAAATAAACGCCACTAAACATGTTTAGTGGAATTTGTTGACACTTAAAAACATGCCTCTAGTACCAATGCAACTAGAAAGATAGTGGTGTAAGTTGTAAATGCCACTAAACATTTGGCTTTCGTGGCTTCCAAAAAATGGCAAATAAAGGCCACTAAAACATCATTTGGCATTTATAAAAAATCAACTATCCATCAATTGGCTTTTTTACAAATGCCACTATTTTGTATTATGTTTTCATATGAAATGATTCTTAATGAGTGTAATGGCGTATTTAAAAAGCCACTAATGACATACTGGTTATGTATTACTACATTTTCATGGTTTTTAGTCATTCAATTTTTAGTTCATTATCAAGTTTTCTAATTGAATGTCAATTGCTGCCAAACTCAATTTTTTGAAAGTATGAATATTTTTTATTTATAAACAACTGAAAATTACATGGGGAGGACATTTTAACTTGCCCCTTATAATGAATACAACACCAATGACATACTTTCATACAACAATTTTCTATTCAATACAATAACTTCTGATTGAAGGAACTTGTCTTCAACAGAACAAACAGAATATGCCACCATACTTGTAGCCTACATGACATCTTCCATGTCTTCAAATGTCTCTTTCTAGTGGATTCCCCTCAACCACCCAACCTCCACCTGCAAGCCATCTTGTCATTTAGGGCACCATGTTACCTTCTTCCCAGCCAATTGTGCCTCAAGGATTGTCGTCTACTTTGCATAGTTCAGTAAATGTACAAGGAGTAGTGGCTAACACCAATCAACAACAATTACATGGATTTAGTATAACATAGTTGCTTCAACAGCCCATTCAGCAAGCACCTTCTTATTCTGGTTTAAGTAGACCTACCAAAGGACTGAATCAAGTTTCTCAATGGTCTCCTTCATAATGCACCACTATAAAATCAAAGTGAGTATTAACAAAAAGAAGTATCAACCACTTCATTTTACCATCAAAATAATGCCATACATGCTATGGTGCCTATGATAAGCACACTACCTTCAATTTCAAGTGTAGAAGGATATGTATTGATCTACTTTCAGTTGAAGCTAGAAGATGTGAATCACCATACCAGAGTGGGAATTCCAACATTGACTTCGATTGCTAGCTGAAGATAATATAGATTAATTAGGAAAAAGCAACTACAAACTATAAATTAGAGAATAAAGACTTGTTAGTGGGGGCTTTAGTCTCAGATAATCATCTGCATAGCACGTATGTCTGCGCTAGGGTTTACGCGCCGCGGAGGCGGCTGTGGAAATCGTGGTGGCCGTGGTGCCGGTCGGGATATCCCCCGCATTTCTCCTGCCGATGGTGATGTCGCATGCGACCTAGTCTCGTCTGATGATCCCCCCTCCGTTCTGTTGTCCTCAGTTGAGGGCGACGTAGAGATGGACGCTGCAGTCCCGCCTCCGCAGCAACAAACCAAGTCGTACAAGGACGCCATGGTCGGGCGGACGTCCAGACACCCTGCATCTCTCTCCCCTGTCTCGCCGGATTTTCTGACATCTGCAGATATCCACGTCGACCGAGCAGGAGCCGTTCCGGCGATCTCCATTAATCCGGCTACGCTGCCTCCTCTCTTGGAACCTTGGAAGTTCGCGGTCGTGATCAAGGTCATCGACACCTCAGTGAACTTCAACGCCCTGATGAATAGACTACCAATCCTATGGCAATTAACAGATGAATTCCGTGCTATTGACCTCGACAAAGGGTACTATGTTATCCAGTTAGCCAACAACGAGGACTTCATCCTGGTCCAAGGATTTCCGGCCATCTGACCCCATACCCAAGAAACTGGTGGTATGGTCGCGCATCCCTGACCTTCCTATACATCTATTCCAGAATCAACTCCTCTTCTGCGTGGGAGATCTGATCGGCAAAATGATCAAGATAGATACCACGACCCAGACTGGAAATCGGGGCAAGTTCGCCTGTATCACGGTTGAAGTCGACACGACCAAGCCGTTGCTTCCGGCAATCATGCTCGATGGAGAACGGTACCGCCTGGAGTACGAGAACCTGCCCACTTTCTGTATGAAGTGCGGCAGGCTTGGCCACGCCGAGGGGGACTGTAAGTTCATCCCTACGTTCCCGAGCGTCGCCCCGAATCCCTCAAGTACATAGGCGATGGCCGTTACTTCGCGCTACACAACAGATATCCACGCCAAGATGCCTGATAGAAAGTCTACTAATAGCAAGAAGCTAACTAATCCTTCTGATGCAAGCACGGCCAGCAACAAGAAGGAACCTCCTGCCGACAAGACCAAGCCTGCTCAAGATACACCTGTTGTCGACGTGGACGATGGAGGCACATGGGAGACAGCCTCATCCCGCAAGCATAAGAAGAAGGTTGGTAGACCTTCCCCCGTGTCTGAGGCACCAGGGGGAAGCCGCCTACCACCTGCTCTGATAACGGCCCCTTCTGTTCCCACTGCGGCTGGAGATAACTCGGTCGTGACGTTGGTGGACGATGAAATCAGCAACGGACGGACCACTGCCTTTGCTGATTCTTTCCGCTTTCAAGCAGCCGACCAAAGCAACCAGCTTTCCATGCAATCAGGGTTCTCTTTGGGAGCCCAAGGTGCCAGCGGTGGGGTTATCCTCCGCAATAGACGTGTTGTCTACCAAACAATGAGCCCAGGACGTGAGCGGAAGAAAGGCAAACTCGCAGCGCTTGTGGGTAATGTCGACTTCACAGCTAATGCAAGGTAGTCTCTAGACTTTGAGAATGCTGATGCAGGGACAGACGAGACCATGGATGCCTCCTCTGAGGCATCTGGACTCCTCACAGCAATCCACTAAGCACCTTTTGGTGCTGCCCTCCTTACCTATTGGTTTTTTTTATGACCAAAATCATCTGTTGGAATATCCAAGGAGCTTGCTCCAAGGATAAATTAATTCTCCTCAAAGAATACAAAAGGAGGTATAAACTTCATATCCTTGTTATTATCAAGCCTCGTTGCAGCGGCAGCAAAGCCAATGACATCATCACCAAGTTGGGTTACTCTTCCTCTCACAGAGTTGAAGCGTTGGGCTTCTCGGGGGGCATCTGGGTCCTTTGGGACAACTTTAGATGCTCTGTTGACATTCTGCAAAGCCACCGTCAATACGTGCACTGCCGTATTAATAGCTCCTGGTTGCTTACTTTTGTTTATGGTAGCCCGAATCCACAGAAGCGCAACCACCTGTGGTACAGGCTTTCTGGTCTCTCCTCTCTCATTAACGGTCCTTGGGCGTTGGTCGGCGACTTCAATACTATGCTTGATGCCTCTGAGAAACAAGGCGGGAGCAGATTCGACAGACATTCTAGCCTCAAATTTAATTCCCTCCTTGCCAACACAGGTCTTAAAGAGATGGCCTCCTCGGGGCATCGGTTTACATTCAAGAAAGGCAGGTTGTTAGAGAAGCTTGATAGAGCTATTGCTAATGTGGAGTGGACTGCGGTGGAAGGCGGGATGAATATTCAAGTTCTACCACGCCTCCATAGTGACCATAATCCCATTCTCCTGTCTGGGCACCATCATCAACAAGGAGGTCGTCACTTCAAAACCAAGATGAGTTGGAATCTTATTCCTTCCTTTAAGTCTGATCTACTCAATGCGTGGGATGGCTCTCGACCCTATCTGGACGCACTCCCCTCCTTCAAAGCAGCTGCTGCCTCATGGGAGGCTAATAGACTCAAGCAACAACACAAGCAGAAAGATATCCTTTTACGGAAAATAGACAAATTCCAGGTAGCATCCAACTCCCCTTCTCCTCCAGTTTCAATACAACTTAAATGTATTACCCTGCAAGAAAGTCTCAATACCATTCTCCTGAGAGAGGAGGCAGATTTGCAGCAGCGATCTAACATCAACTGGTTACAGTATGGCGACGGAAACAACAAGTTTTTTCACGCCTATGTCAAGTCACGCAGGCAACATAGCAAAATCTCACGGCTACGTGACTCCAATGGTGTTTGGATCACGACGTCGGACTGCATCAAACTTCATGTGCGAGACTTCTTTACGCAACTGCTGTGCACCTCTTCTTCACCGCCGCCTAGCCGTGAAGCCATCCGTAATTATGTAGGCGAGTTCCAGCCTATCCATAACAGCCATCTTCTTGGGCGTGTTCCGGACGCGGAAGAGATCCGACGCACCATCTTTCTCATGGCTCCCGCCAAGGCGCCGGGCCCAGACGGCATCCATAACGGGTTTGTCCAGGACAATTGGTCTCATGTGGGCAACTCCTTCATCACCACCGTTCAACATGCCTTCGCCACCAGCAAGGTGGACTCACATATTGTGGATTCCCTCCTTGTGCTCATCCCCAAGGTCGCTAACCCGCAACGCTGCTCTGAACTTCGCCCTATCTCTCTAAATAATTGCTGCTTCAAGCTTATCTCAAAGATCATTGTGGAACGTCTTAAACCATATCTGAATGATTGGATATCCATGTCCCAATCTAGCTTCATCCCTGGCCGCCGTATCAGCGATAACATACTTCTTGTTCAAGAGGTAGTGCACTCTATGAAAATGAAAAAGGGGAATAAAAAATGGGTGGCAATCAAACTGGACCTTTCTAAAGCTTTTGATCGTATGAATTGGCTGTTTGTTGAGGATACCTTGGCAAAAGTTGGCATCCCTGACAATCTCTCTAAGTTGATAGTGCAAATCATCTCTGAAGGCAGCACCTCAATTCTGTGGGAAGGCATCCCTATGGAACCCATCAAGTCAATTCAAGGCGTGCGGCAAGGGGACCCCATTAGTCCCTACCTCTTTGTCCTGTGCATGGAACGCCTCAGCCAGGCTATTTCCAAGGCTGTGGAACTTGGTATTTGGAAGCCAATTAGGCTCACTAGAACTGGGCCGCCGCTCTCACATGTTATGTTTGCTGATGACATTCTCCTTATGTCCGAGGTCTCTTTATCTCAAGCTTCTAACATCAACAAGATTCTTATGGAATTCGCCGCTGTCTCTGGTCAGGTCGTCTCCAAAGAGAAGTCATGCTGTTACTTCTCATCTAACACATCCATCGCAGAGCAACGAGCTTTCTGTCGCCGCATGGGCATACCGAGAACTTCAGACTTGGGCCGCTATTTAGGGGTTCCCGTGCTCCACCACCGGATAAACAAAGAGACACACTCACACATTCTTCGCTCTATTAGAGGCCGCATGGATAGCTGGGCAGCCCGCACTCTATCTATTGCTGGTCGTATCACGCTGGCTAAGTCTTCCTTGCAATCCATTCCTTCCTACACCATGCAAACGGTGCAACTTTCTCCGACTCTCTGTGATGATATTAACAAACACATCCGTGACTTCATTTGGTCGGGCGGCCGGGATCAAAAGAAAATGTCCCTTGTATCTTGGGATAAGCTCATGAGAAGCAAGTCCATGGGCGGGCTAGGCATCAAGGATGCAAGAACTCAAAATGCGGCTTTGATGATGAAAAATGTTTGGCAGTTTATTAATAACTCCCCATCTCTTTGGGTTAAGTTAATGAAGAACAAATATGTCCACAATGGTGTCGTCTCCAAGAAACCTTGTTCTGCTGCTTGGGCCTTCATCAAACGCCATATTCCCAAGTTGGAAGGCTTCTGTCATAAGACTATCAATTCTGGCGAAAGCACAAATGTCTGGCGTGATAAGTGGCTATTTGGAAATGCCATTACCGATCTTGCTCCTACCTTACAGCCGCCCGAGGATCTCAATGATCTCACTGTCCAATCCCTATCCCCTTCCCCGGGTACGTGGGATTGGGAGTTCATTCATGCTTATATTCCCCCTGCCGCTTGGGGTATGATCTGTAGTATCAACCCCCCTATGGCGGAGGCCGGGGCTGACTCTTGGGCTTGGCCCCTTGAACCCCGTGGCGAGCTCACGGTGAAGAGTGCCTATGCATGGCTCAAGAACGAACATCATCCCCCTCATACTTCGAACTGGAAGGCTCTCTGGTCTTTACCTCTGCCTCCCAAACTTAAGTCCTTCCTCTGGCTGCTTAAGCACCGATCCATTCTAACCCATGCAGAGAAAGTGCGACGCCACATCATCGTGGACGACACCTGCCCTGTTTGCTCTTGCGAGGCTGATAGTCTAGTTCATTGCCTCCGCGACTGCCCCAACAGTCTCAAGGTTTGGCAGCTGCTGAACATGAAGCCTTCCTTCTTCACCACTCCAGGGGACGAGTGGATTACTTACATCATACATGGCACCACCTCCACAGAGGACAGAACCTTGCGTTGCTTCGGCTGTTGGTCCATTTGGCAAGCCCGTAATGAACTGCTCCATGGCGGTAAAAAGGTCCCAGTACAAGTGTTGGCTGCACATATTCGTAATGTGGCTGCTACTGTGCTCTCTTGGCACAGCAGGTTCCCACGTCCGGGCCTGCCCAATTCTGCTCTCCCAGCTCGGCCGTCTGCTCACAATCAAGTTGTTTTCGTTGATGCTGCTTTCCAAAGCCATACGTCGAAGATGGGTATTGGTATCCATATTACGGATAGCCAAGGAACTTGCTTGCTTGGTCATGGCTCGTTCGGCTATGCTGCCTCAGCATTAGATGCCGAGATGCAGGGTATCATCCTTGCTATAAAGATCTGTATCCTGAGGAATTGGAATGCTCCTATGCTCCTCTCCGATTCCTCCTCGGCCATTGATGTCCTCAAGCATGTGAGTACACCAGCTTCCAAACTTGAGCCTTTAAGGAGAGAGTATAGCCGAGCGCTCACCTATCTCTCGGATTCCCAACTCTAGTTTATCAATCGAAAGCACAATCCAGTGGCAGATATCATTGCTAAACATTCTATGTATACTGCTACAGAAAGTAGCTTCACCACTTGTAAGCCTCCTTGGCTAACTATGGATATCAACATACAACTTTCTGTAATTTGGCCCGAACTAGAGCTCGGGATGAATAATAACTAGTCTCTATGTTTCCCAAAAAAAAGAGAATAAAGACTTGTTGAGATTGTTTTAAACAAAATGTAGTTATAAAATGTTGTGTTTTAGGGGAGACAAAGAAGGCAGCGGAAAAGAAAATTTTTCTCCTTAAACCCAGTATAAAGGAATCGCATCCACGTCTATACAATAGGAAGGATGGTTTGTAAAGGTGTACCTTGTGTCGAGGCTTGATCAGCGGCGTTACCTTGCGGCTTGCACTGTCTTCACCTCTGGTCTTGGACGGTGCTTGTGCAGCTCCTAGTCTCACCGGGACTGTCGGGATTGACATATGTCATCCGAGTAATAGAAGTCTCCCGCCTCTAAAGTAGCCCACACAGACCACCTGAAACTTCGATCTCCTTGTCCCATAAGGAATCGGAAGGAGTCGCACCCTTCAGTTGACGTACTAGTCACTGACACACTCTCCTGCAACCAGTTGCCTTTCTAAAGTTGTCTTTCCCTTGTTGTGCCTCCCTTACCGGGTAGCACTTGCTCGGGCACTCTCGGTTACCACAACCAGAGAGAATGACAACTTTGCAGAGCAACTGGTATTCTGAGTTGTTGTTCCTGAGAAGCCCTCAATACCCCTATATATAGGAGGGTCATGGGACAGGGTTCTCTATCTCGGGCAATGCGGGATTAAAGAAGGAGTAGAAGGATTTGAGATTTTCCACAAAACAACCAACTATGCCATCCGAACCGATCGTTTCAACCATGAAACGGTCGGTTGGTGACCTCACGATCGATTCACACCTGAACCGATCGTTTGGGACCCCTGAGCCAATCAGTTCACTTCTGAGCCGATAGGTTCGTGGTCCTGGTCCAACTCAAATTGACTTTCGTATTTCTTTCCAACTAATCAAACATTAATCCTTGTTCAAATCAAATTTGTACAAGTGAAACAAATTGTATTTGCAAAATAGTCTTCTGACTTTCCAAATGAACTCGGTTGGTCCACGAATCGACCGGTTCAACAATTAAGCCGATCATTTCATGACACATGAGCTGATTGACTCACAACTTGAGTCGATCGATTCATCAACCTGAGTCAATCAGTTCATCCCATGAGCCGATCGGTTGGGGCAGCACACTATGCAAAATTGGTCAATTGTAGTTTCAATCAATCTGATACTCTAATCAATCGGTCCAACACCTTGAACACTATGATATTGAGCTATCAATCGATTGACTGTTTAATTGAACTACTAAACTCCTTTAGTAATCAATCTAAACATTGTTTGTGGATAAACTCCTCTTTCAGGTTAAATCCTATGTGTGTGATCCTACATGTCCATTTCACGTTGGCTGTGAAAGTCCATAAAACTTATGACATCACAAGCAAAGAGCGGTGCCTAGTCGCACATCATTGATACCCAAGTGAAATAGAAAGTTGGAGAACAACTTTCAATCCTACAATCTGTGAATGGTGTTATAGTGAATGTATAATTCCTTTGTCACTAATATCCCGAATGAACTCAAGGCATTGAACAATCATCCTTTCAATGTTCATTCACTTTCTTGATCTCAGAGTAGATTAGAGGAGATATGTATGATATCAATATCACATACTAATTCACACATGCGTGTGCACACCTATCTCAATCCTACTCATCAAGTAGCCATGGATATCAAACTCCCTCAAGAGGGACAAATCCCATATCTATCACTCACCCCTCAAAAGCCCCATGTGTCAAAGTCACCCAATCATCACCTTTATAACAACCCATGTTTTAGGACTGCGTTTGATGATGTCAAAGTGTACCCAATGACATGTGTTGAGTGTATTGATTTTAGGTCAAAGAATCACACTCACCACCATCACTGTGAGAACTGACTGTGACTACCATGTCATGGTTCCATGTGTCTAACTCATGGTGGGTCTATCTGATACACTTGTTCTCTAACAAGTACCTATATGTTTGGTTTGATATCTCCATACCATGACTAATGAGATTCTGTCATCAACCAACACCACAATCTAGTCTTATGTGTCATTGTTGTCTATCTACCTTCCACAATGACATCCGATTAGGGACATAATAAGAATGTAAAAACTCTTAGCATTCGTATGATCTCATCATTCAGGTCCTTAACCTGAAAGCATACGTCATTGAGTACTGTCATTCTCAAGACATTCAATCTATTCTGTCCTTATCACATATGACTAAACTAGAAAGAATTGGAAGCTTTCCTTTGATGCTTATCAAATCAATCTTAATGTATCCCACCAATCATCCCATGATTGGCTCTCAAGGCATACATACCAGCAAACTCCCACTTGCACTGCGAGCCAATCACCCTTGAATCATATTCATAGTGATCGTCAAACATGTCCCACATGTTACTATGCTCTAGTGCTAACATAGTGAGTTATGGAAACACCTTGCTAAAGTCAGTATTAATTGCATGTCTCTCATCTCTTCATTGTACGTCACACGTATGAGATGGAGTTGCCATAATATGCGATCTAGTATTCCTTTTCTATCCTTTAGCCACATTGCATGACCAAGAACTCCTTATTCATCATCAATGACCAGAATATCTATAAGTTCATCTCTATGAACTTCTAGATCCATAACATCCACTAATGTTCTCTAACACACGGATACTTGACTTTTCCTTTTAAATGGCTTTATTGGAACGTTTCCAAATATCAATAGACATTCACTTTTATATATCCCATATATATTTTGCGATTAATTTTCTATCCTTTTCGGAAGTTCACATCAGTGTAACTCTTTACAGTGAACCCTTACTTATTTCCATAGAACTAGTACTTCTCAAGTACTTATCAAGTTCTTATGGTATTCCAGTAACCCTTACTAGAACTAGACAGACATCCACTCGTCATGTCCCACATACGAGTTATACATTATATTGTCATGTCCTACATACAAGATGATGAATGTACTTTATTTTGCTATGTCCATACATGCAAGATGATGGGATGATTACATACATGATAAATCCATATCTATTCTTAGTGTTCCCATTCTTCATAAGAATTGGACACTTGGCCATGGGATACTAACTCCATGTATCATGGATAAGTTTTCTCCCACTGAATCTATTCATACTGAATCCTTCAGTATAGATTTCCAGTGTATGCTCTCTCATTTTAGGTCAAGAGGTTTTTGAGAACTATCTCTATAGATCTCTATTCCTATCACATAGGAAATGTCTCTATCTTCCTTTCTATAACATCTCATTTCACTTTTATATATCCCATATATATTTTGCGATTAATTTTCTATCCTTTTTGGAAGTTCACATCAGTGTAACTCTTTACAGTGAACCCTTACTTATTTCCATAGAACTAGTACTTCTCAAGTACTTATCAAATTCTTATGGTATTCCAGTAACCTTTACTGGAACTAGACAGACATCCACTCGTCATGTCCCACATACGAGTTATACATCATATTGTCATGTCCTACATACAAGATGATGAATGTTCTTTATTTTGCTATGTCCATACATGCAAGATGATGGGATGATTACATACATGATAAATCCATATCTATTCTTAGTGTTCCCATTCTTCATAAGAATTGGACACTTGGCCATGGGATACTAACTCCATGTATCATGGATAAGTTTTCTCCCATTGAATCTATTCATACTGAATCCTTCAGTATAGATTTCTAGTGTATGCTCTCTCATTTTAGGTCAAGAGGTTTTTGAGAACTATCTCTATAGATCTCTATTCCTATCACATAGGAAATGTCTCTATCTTTGGATTTCCATTCTAGAACATCTCATTTCACATCAACATGTGGAATGTGAATATGCTCCCACTAAATCACAGATCTCTCTTTATCTTTGACATATCAGTCAATCCCTTTGACTATATCATCAAAGCAAAGATCCAACTCTGAGTTGCTTGTAGTCAATCAATCACATTGATTAGTCCATTGTAACTTATAGACTTCATTTGCATTGAAGGATTTATAAACCTTATAGGTTGTGTCACATACACATCCTTGTTTTATTCCTCATAGGAATGCAGTTTTAGTATCCGTATGCCAAATCTTTTAGTCATTAAGTTGCAATTAACAAGCATCATCCTTCTCAAAATGTTTTCCATGTGTCTTAACGATTAAGACTCATTGACACTTATGTTTTTCATCCCAATGGGTTCTACCATCAAGGTCATACCTTATGGTTCACATGGAAGTCATTTAGGATGTAATGGTTATAAACCATAACTCAAAATCCGGTTCCTCATATTTATCTAGATAGTTGACTCATCACATGATCAACTCATCTCATAGATAATCGAGGTGTATCTGTGAAGGATATAAGAACTGACAACCCTTTGTGATTCTTAGTGTCCTTTATTAGTGTGGGGTATTCTTTATCTAGGAAGAAGTTAGTTATTTGATAATCATCTTCTAACTCCTTAGAGTATGACTCCTTATTGATTTAGACATCACCATGCCTTAACCATGAGTTCACTATGATACACTATCATAATCACTCATAAGGTTCTCAAACATTTGGTTCAAGTATTTCTTTCATTGATCTCATCAAGAATTAATACTTTACCAAATTCGTACTTCATCTATGATATTCTTGAACACTTCAAGATATTCATATTGGTATTTCTTTAAACACCACTTGAAGTATTATCATTAACTATAATAGGTATGTAAATACATCACATGTATTATACCTAATAGGATAATCATTCTCCCACTACTATTAGTGAAGATTGATTGATCATGTCTAATAGATTCATGTCTCTTACTAGTTCTCTAACTAAAAGGAGTCTAGTCCTATCCATCATATGGAAACTAGAAATTAATTTCTCATGATTTATACTAATTTGATTGTTTGAGTTATCAATAGCTTTTAGTTGTCATTTTATGTTATGCATACCAAGTACCACAAGATAAAAAAGGTATTGCCACAAAGATTGAAACATCAATTTTTTAATTGCCATTATTGTAATACAATATGCAAAAATAATGTGTTTCTATCTATTGGCAAATATGAAATAGCAGTTCATAACTCTATTATGTGCCTTCAAGGCTGAAAATAAACTAAAGTACTCCTATCTATGGCGGCAACACTCGCCCCATTTATTGAGTGCTTTACTTTTCATATCTTAGTATCATATACCTCAAAAATGTTAAAAGTTTATTTCATGACACCTTCAGGTGGAGACGTCTGTCGCCTCCTTCTTCTTTAGTTCTTCCAGATAGAGTGGACAATTCCTTTTCCAATGTCCTGGCTTTTGACAATGGTGGCAATTGCCTCTCTTTGTCACACCTCACTTGGCCTTGAGAGTTGAAGATGACTTGGGCTGCTGGATCGCATCAAAACCTTTCTTAGCCTTGCCCTTGCCCTTGTGCTTGGACTTGCCTTTCACAGACATAGGCTTGTCCTTCTTCATCTATGTCTTAGCTATCCTCAACATGCCCAACAACTCTGTCAATGGCTTGTCAAAGTTGTTCATGTTGTAGTTCAACACAAAATGACTGTAGGATTCTGGCAACGATTGCAGTATCACGTCAGTAACCAACTCTTGGCTTAGGGGAAATCCTAGTCTTGTCAGGTTCTCCACATACCCAATCATCTTGACTGTGTGAGGACCAACTGGATCTCCTTCTGTCATGATGCACTTGAACAATACCCTGGAGACATCATATCTCTTTTTCTGTGCTTGATCTTCATACATGTTTTTGAGATGCTGAATCATCTCAATGACACCCATGTTCTCATGATGTCTCTCCAACTCGTGGTTCATGGAGCACAACATCAAGCGCTTTGCATCAATGGCATCATCAGAATGCTTCTTATAAACATCCCTTTCAACCTTTGGTGCGGTAGGAGCAGGTTCCTCTAGAATTGGAGTATCCTGGACATAGAGCTTTCATTCTTGAGTGAGAACAATTCTCAATGTCCTAAACTAGTTGTGGAAGTTAGTCCCATTCAGCTTGTCCTTTTCAAGGACCGATCACAATGAAAAGTGATTGTTGTTTGTTGTCATTTGAACTACAAAAGGAAATATATGCAATTTTAGTCCAAAACTCAATTTTGACTTATTTGACTGATTTGAAGGATTGACGATATAATTAGGACATTAATTAATTATCGCTCCCACTATTTTGTTCAAATTGATAGCCCTCACCATCAATTCGGAAGATTGCAGCGTACAATATTCTAGTGGGTCAAGATCCTGAAATCCTCTAAGTCATGGACCAGCTAGGGCTGTCACCCACAACTTAGATCTTCCAGGTAGGCAACTCTTTCCAATTGCATCATATGTAACTCTTGAAAGATGTCATATGGAACTCCTTGCCATGATCACCTCCATGCCTCAAGGTGCTAGATCCTATCTAGGTCACCTTGTTAAGTCCGACCCAAAGCCAACTCGATGAATATACACCCTGCTAGGGCATACCCACATATTCATCCTTCACACTTCCACGAGATAGACGGTGCACCATGCTAGGGTGTGCCCACACTTGGCCGATCAAGCTTTTCACGTGTGTCGCATTTGGAAGGCATCTAAAACTTTAATATTTAATGAGGGATTTGGTTTTATAGGTACATATACTTATCCAATCACCACAGTATATAGTACATATCATATACATGCTATATCCCACAGAAAACATGTGAAACGATAAAAGTGATGATTATGGCCATCCTAATGTGATTCCTTGAGCCAAGAGGAATCACGGTCATCTAGGTCTACATCACATGCAACCTGCCCATGATGAAGTGCTATAGCCGTTCGAGTTGATCAACTCATCACATGAATGACCTGCTCGCCCTAGTCGGTCCTCTGGGTGCCACCAGTCGATTCGTTGGCTCCTCGAACTGATCCGTTTTCCTGGTCATCGTGCATCTCTTCATGGCTGCCACCCGATCATCTCGCTCCATGAATCGGTCATCTGGATCGCCAACCGATTGGTTCACACCCTAGACCGATCATCTCAGTTGTTGTCATATAGTCCTCCATTCTTTGACATAACAAGAAATAAAAAGATCTATCCTATTTACATTATAAAAAGGGAAACCACAAGTTACATTCGGGGGGAGAAAAGGTAGGAAAGAAATCTCAAGTTATCTCGAGTTACATCAGGAATAAGGAGGTAGGAAATCGGTGCACAGACCGAGATGCAAGCAACCACATTCAACCAAGCACACATACATAGGGTTTATTGGCCATAACCACACTATACATCCACTGCAAAAATTGTTTAAGGGTGACACGTATTGATTGCATTCATATTACATATCATATATATATTGGGATTTGTGGATTTAGGATCGGACATGCATAAAGTCAATTTTATTCACATTATATGCAATAAAAAAAGGCGACAAACCAAAATCGATCATATCGATAATCCTAAAGTATAGAGCGGTTGACGTGGCTCTGATACCACTATTGGATTTTAGGGGAGACAAAGAAGGCAACGGAAACAAAAAAAATTCTCCTCAAACCCAGTATAAAGGAATCACATCAACGTCTATACAATAGGAAGGATGGTTTGTTAAGGCGTACCTTGTCCTGAGTCTTGCTAAGTGATGTTACCTCACGGCTTGCGCAGTCTTCACCTCTGGTCTTCGACAGTGTCTGTGCAGCTCCTGGTCTCACTGGGACTGTCGAGATTGACAGCTGTCCTCCAAGCGGCAGAAGTCTCCCGCCTATGAAGTAGTCTACACAGACCACATGGAACTCCGATCTCCTTGTCCCACAACGAATCAGAAGGATTCATGCCCTTCTATTAGCGTATTAGTCACTGACACACTCTCCTGTAACAAGTTGCCTTTCCGTAGTTGTCTTTCCCTTACTGTGCCTCCCTTATCAGGTAGCACTTGCTCGGGCTCTCTCGGTTACTACAACCAGATAGAACGACAACTTTGCAGAGCAACTGTGTTCTGGGTTGTTCCTGAGAAGCCCCCAATACCCCTATATGTATAGGAGGGTCATGGGATAGGGTTCTCTATCCTAGGAAATGTGGGATTAAAGTAGGAGTAGAAGGATTCGAGATTTTCCACAAAACAACCAACTACGCCAGTTGAACCGATCATTTCAACCCTGAAACAGTCAATTGGTGACCTGAACCGATTGTTTCTCACTTGAACTGATCGTTTAGGACCCCTGAGCTGATCAGTTCACTTCTGAGATGATAAGATCATGGTCCTAGTCTAACTCAAATTGACTTTTGTATTTGTTTCCAACTAATCAAACATTAATCCTTGTTCAAATAAAATTTGTACAAGTAAAACAAATTATATTTGCAAAATAGTCTTCTGACTTTCCAAATGATCTCAGTTGGTCCACGAATCGACCAGTTCAATAATTGAGTTGACCGTTTCATGACACATGAGCCGATCGACTCACAACTTGAGCCGATCGGTTCGTCAATCTAAGCCGATCGGTTCATCCCATGAGCCGATCGGTTGGGGCAGCAAACTATGCAAAATCAGTCAATTGCAGTTTCAATCAATCTGATACTCTAATCAATCGGTCCAACACCTTGAACACTATGATATTGAGCTATCAATCGATTGAGTGTTTAATTGAACTTCTAAACTCCTGTAGTAATCAATCTAATCATCATTTGTGGATAAACTCCTCTTCCAGGATAAATCCTATGTGTGTGACCCTGCAGGTCCATTTCACGTTGGCAGTGAAAGTCCATAGCACTTATGACTTCACAAGCAAAGATCGGTGCCTAGTCGCACATTAGTGCTACCCAAGTGAAATAGAAAGTTGGAGAACAACTTTCAATCCTACAATCTGTGAATGGTGTTATAGTGAATGTATAATTCCTTTGTCACTGATATCTGGAATGAACTCAAGGTATGGAACAATCATCCTTTCAACGTTCATTCACTTTCTTGATCTCAGAGTAGATTGGAGGAGATATGTATGACATCAATATCGCATACTGATTCACACATGCGTGTGCATGCCTATCTAAATCGTACTAATCAAGTGGCCATGAATATCAAACTCCCTCAGGAGGGACAAATCCCATATCTATCACTCACCCCTCAAAAACCCCATGTGTCAAAGCCATCCAATCATCACCTTTATAACAACACATATTTCAGGACTGC
Organism: Alisma plantago-aquatica; assembly: GCA_963693085.1. NCBI lineage: Eukaryota > Viridiplantae > Streptophyta > Magnoliopsida > Alismatales > Alismataceae > Alisma > Alisma plantago-aquatica. The sequence goes on along the minus strand of OY856413.1, from coordinate 1,080,399,859 downwards.
GTTTGATGATGTCAAAGTGTACCCAACGACATGTGTTGAGTGTAGTGATTTCAGGTCAAAGAATCACACTCACCACCATCACTGTGAGAACTGACTGTGACTACCATGTCATGGTTCCATGTGTCAAACTCACAGTGGGTCTGTCTAGTACACTTGTTCTATAACAAGTATCTATGTGTTTGGTTTGATATCTCCATATCATGAATAATGAGATTATGTCATCAACCAACACCACAATCTAGTCTTCTGTGTCATTGTTGTCTATCTAACTTCCACAATGACATCTGACTACAGACATAATAAGAATGTACAAACTCTTAGCATCCGTATGATCTCATCGTTCAGGTCCTTAACCTGAAAGCATACGTCATTGAGTATTGTCATTCTCTAGACATTCAATCTGTTCTATCATTATCTCATATGACTGAACAAGAAAGAATTGGAAGCTTGCCTTTGATGCTTATCAAATCAATCTTAATGTATCCCACCAATCATCCCATAATTGGCTCTCAGGGCATACATACCAACATAAAAAGCTCATGGCCATCCTACAGAAATGAAATGGGAATATCAACTGCCAAAATTGTTTTGTTGTACTTATTGTCAATAACAGATTAACACAACCATTATGTGCTGATGCGATGATTTTGAGTCGCATTTATAGACATATTTTACATGTGTTTTATGCATTTATTCGTCATTTTGGTGGTTAATATTGCATGATTCATTTACTTTGGTCTATGATCCTTCTCAGTGTCAAATCTCCCTTATTTTGGTATTTTGAGCATAAATGATTACAATAATATGTTTTATTTCGGCTTATGTGGTTTTGTGTTGCAATTTCAGGAAAAATGCATATCTTCTGCTGTCGATACCATCGACAAGACCACAGGTAGCCAGCCGCAAGGAGCATCGCAGAGTCGATACTATCGATAGGAGAGTCGATGGTATCAAGATACCATCAGGTTGCTGGTGAGAAGATAGTCGATACTATCGACCTAGAAGTCGATACTATCGACCTAGAAGTCGATACTATCGACAAGTGGAGCTACAACGATAGAAAAGGACAAAAACCGACACCTTAGAATGTCGATACCATCGACCTTCGTCGATGGTATCGACTTAGCATCAGTCGTGACATAAAAAAGAAAAGAAGACCAGCCGATACCGCGCCACCGTCAGATACAAGTTTGCTTCAGATCGATCTAAATCTGACGGCTGTGATAATTTGGCAACCTAACTCGGTGATTATACCTAATGACGGCGGCCAAGAGCAATCTATCACGTCATTAGCCGTTGTACACGTCCAGAGAAGGTGTGGAGAGAAGAACGGAGCCCAGAAGCACGCCCCAGCTGTACCGGAGGACGAAGAAGACGTTTTCCACCGCCGAAAGGTCGGAGATCACGCATTCTACGCCAAGGAACGCTTGGATCTTCTCTGTTCAGGGGTTTCACTACTTAATCACATTTTTCTCCATGTTTCCCCTTTTCTCTACCATGTTTTGCTCTGAGATGAACATGCAGGGTAATCCCCTTTGTCTTTAGGATCGGGAGTAGCCCGGGGAAGCATTGTATGACATTTTTACCATAGTAATTCATCATTTATCTCTTAAATCCGTGGTATGAATTCATTTTCTCAATTATATTCTTATGCTTGATCACCATAATAATAATCTAATGCCCTTAATTGCTTTGAAAGAATAATTAATGGTTGAAAAGAGACAAAATTCACATTAATTAACAAATCCCTTGAACAAGGTGGTGTAAGGTTAATGGTGGATACCCAGAGGTCAATTCTAATCCACCTAGTTTAGGGTATAGGTTACTACGAAGGTGGAACCGACCTAGACATATGTAGTGAATTGTACCATGACAGTGGGCAATTATGACTACAGGCCACTACCTAGAAAGAGAGATAAATCTGAGTTGCTATATAGAAATTCATACAATTATAACTCGCGGTGAAACCACAATCCTAAAGATCTCCACTTAAATTGATTAAACTAAACCTTTAATCGATTGCTTTGTTTTGTTTTATTTCAATTTCGTTTAATTTTACAACAACTTCTAACTTTTGAACCGGTTTAGGTGATTGCGAGTAGTTAGTAGTAGTCTCTGATAATTCAGTGTCCCTGAGTTTGACTCGGGCCTCACAAAGGCTTATATTACATTGACGCGTACATTTGCGTTCGACGCACACAAAATTTGTGTCAAGTTTTTGGCTCCGTTGCCGGGGACACGACAATTGTCGACACTACGAGTGATGCAAGCGGCCACTCTAGGACACTTTTTATTTTTATTAGTTTGAAATCACTTCAAAAATATTCATAGTCTATCTTTCCAACTTTTCTTTTGTAATCATCTAGCACGGTACTGAACTCAAATTTTCATTTTGCAGGTAGTGTGCATGGTGCAGACGCGTATCACCGACTACACGCAATAGGCACCAGAGGTTCCACAGTCGGGACCTTACTACGAGGAGGATTACAGTCAAGACCACATCGAAAAAATAGATTCCAAATCTGAACAAGAAGAAATGGCAGAGGAACAGACGATATGGGAGAAGATCAAAGCTTCTTCCTCATCCGCTTCTAAGGGACCAATAAAGAAGTAGGCGATCAACATTCCAACTTACAAGATCGATCATGCATTAATTAATTTGGTCAAGTAAAATGCATTCCATGGGCTAAAGAATGAAGACCCGGTCACTCATATAAGCTAATTCGTAGAGAACTGTGATATGATTAAAATTGACAGATTTCCATAGGAGATGCTCTACCTGAAGCTGTTCCTGAGTTCTCTGGCAGGAAACGCACGAGAATGGCTGCACAATCTTGACGATGAATATGTGGAATCATGGAACCACATGGTGGAGGTATTCTTTGAAAGGTTCTTTCCGCCCGAGAAGACTAATGACATGATCAGGAAAATCCACAATTTCACCCAGAAGGCAGGACAGACATATTTTGAGACCTGGGAAACGTTTCAGATCATGCTTAGGAGGTGCCCGCATCACGGGCTTGACAAGGAGACAAAGGTAAAAATCTTCTATTTTGCTCTCTCTGAGCATGATAGAAGTAACCTCGATTCTGTCGGTTTAGGGTTCTTTTTGAACAACAGAGACACGAGATGTTGGGAAATTATGAAAAACATGGCCAAGAAGCAATCCTGGGGCGATAGAGATGTTGTAGAGCACGTTCAAGTTATGGGGGAGTCAAAGGCAATCAAAGAGCTGAATGAGAAAATAGACCTTCTAGCAAAGAAACTGCTTGCAAAAGAAGATACTGAATTTGAGGATGAAGCTCAAGTCAAATTCATGCGGCAGTAGCAGGGTTACAGAAATAATGATTACTCATGGAGGAAGGACAAGAAATTCTCCTAGAAGGATCCGAATAACTTCTTGCAGGACCCCGATGCAAAACCCCAGCCAGTGGCAGAGGATAAGAGCACGGAGTTGCTCAACCAAGTGATAAAGCATAACCAAGAACTTATCAACACTTTTGGTCAGCAGATCAAGCAACAGGGGGAATTTATGAATCAGTTTGGATAGACATTGTAGAGCCATGGGGCTCAGATGAGGACAATAGAGACGTCGATGGCGCAAATGGCTGCTGAAATAGCCAATCTGAAGAAGCCAGTGCAACAAGGTTTTTCGGGTAACACAAACGTTCCAGGAGGAAACCAACAGGTGAAGGCAATCTTACTAAGGAGTGGCAAGAAGATTTTAAACCCCAGGGCCAATGAACCAAGCAAACCCCAATCAAAACCCAAAGGTGAGGCCACTGAGGAGGTGCCAATCTCAGTCACAGAGCCGGTAGATGAAATAGCAGATGATGTCACTGCAGATCCCGTTGTTTTTGAAGAGGAGATGAGGAAAAGGACACCATATGTGCCGCCGCATCAAACGCCACAGGCTGTCCCGGTCCCATATTCGAATAGTGTGAAAGCAAACAAGGTGGACGCCTAGTTCAAGAAGTTTTTGGACAATTTCAGAAAGCTGTCAGTCAACATCCCATTATTAGAGGCAATAGAGCAAATTTCTTCTTATAGAAAGTTTTTGAAAGACATCATTACTAAGAAGAGGAAGATCCCTGACACAGAGGTTGTAGTTCTGAAGGAGCAGGTGAGTGCCTTCATCATGGGCACATTGCCACCTAAGAGGCAGGATCTAGGCAGCTTTAATATTTCATGTTACATTGGTAAGGTGAAATTCGGAGAAGCACTGTGTGATTCCGGGGCAAGCATAAACTTGATGCCTCTTTCTACATTCAAGAAATTGGGATTAAAAGAATCAAGGTCGAGCAATATGACAATACAGAAGGTAGATAACTCTGTGGTGAAGCCTTATGGTATTTGTGAAGATGTGTTGGTGAAAGTAGATCGGTTTGTATTTCCAGCAGACTTTGTCATAATGGAGATGCAAGATGAACAAGGCAATGAGTTACTACTTGGACGACCCTTCCAAGATACAACGGACATGATACTTGAGATGGGGAGAGGTCGTTTGACCTTGGGTATCGGCAATGATCGATTCGAGATGGTCATGCCTTCCAGCACCACGTCATCTAAAGTTAAGGAGCAGTGCCGAATGGTGAAGCATTTTGATCACAATATCTCACTTTATCTAGGGAAGCCATTTTTAGATATGGCTCATGTAATGACTAAGGTGGAGAAAGGGACATTGGCTATTGACATCATGGAGCAGACCAAGGTTGTGTCCCTTAGCAAAGCTGTGGGTTTTCCTAATGATGAAGAGGAGGACATTCCCCCCTCTATTGAGGATGAGGCAATAGGAAGTTCTATTTTTGATGCATATCCAGAATTACCATTAGAAGCCTGCTTGGTCAATATAACACATGATTGGATGAGAAGCAAGTCACTACAGGAGTGTGCCAAGATGCTTCAGGTGCTTCCATGCTTTTATGCTAGGTACTATGAAGACCTTGGCGAACTCCCACCACCACTTCAGTCATCCTTAATCAGTCCGCCAGATTTGGAATTGAAGCCATTGCCACCACACTTGAAGTATGCATTTCTAGTTGAGGAAGAGAAGCTTCCTGTGATTATATCGGCATATCTGAGTGCCGAGGAGGAGGACCAGTTGTTGATTGTGTTGAAGAACCACCGAGGTGTATTCGGGTGGTCAGTCGCAGACATCTAGGGGATCTCCCCTACATTTTGCCAGCACAAGATTCGGCTCGAGGAGGGAGCCAAGCCGGTGATTCAGCCACAACATCGACTAAATCCTAGCATGATGGAGGTAGTAAAGAAGGAGGTGATCAAGCTTCTTTCTGTAGGTATCATCTATGCTATATCCGACTCGATGTGGGTGAGTCCTACACAGGTAGTCCCTATGAAGGGGGGAATTACTGTTACACATAATCTGTTAAATGAACTTGTCACGACCCGCTTGGTAATTGGGTGGCATGTATGTATAGACTACCATCGATTGAATGCTGCTATGCTTAAGGACCATTTCCCTCTTCCATTCATTGATCAAATTTTAGAGCGTTTAGCCGACCGATCGCATTTTTGTTTTCTTGATGGTTATTCAGGGTACAATCAGATTTCCATTGTTCCTAAGGACTAAGAGAAGTCCACATTCACTTGTCCTTACGGAACATTTGCATACCGCCATATGCCGTTTGGTCTGTGTAATGCACCAGCGAACTTTCAGCGTTGCATTCTTGCCATCTTTTCCGATATGGTTGAACACTGTTTGGAGGTTTTTACAGACGATTTCTCCATCTATGGTGCGTCCTTTGATGAGTGCTTATATAATTAGGATAAGGTTTTGCAATGTTGTGAGGACACACATTTGGTCCTCAATTGGGAGAAATGCCACATGATGGTAAGCGAAGAAATTGTGCTTGGACATAAAGTGTCTAGCAAAGGGTTGGAGGTACACCCGGTAAAGATCGAAGTTATTTCCAAATTGCCCCCACCGAATTCGGTTAAAGGGGTACGGAGTTTTCTAGGTCATGCCGGTTTTTATCGCCGCTTTATAAAAGATTTCTCTAAAATCGCCAACCATTATCTGAGTTGTTGGAAAAGGATGTTGTTTTTTATTTTAATGACAAGTGCTTACATGCGTTCAACGTGCTTAAAGAAAAATTGATTTCTGCATCGGTTGTGCAAACACCGGATTGGACTATGTCGTTTGAATTAATGTGTGACCCATCTGATTTCGCAGTTGGAGATGTTTTGGGACAACGTGTGGACAATAAACCCGTTGTGATTTTCTATGCATCCAAAAGCTTGAATGATGCTCAACTAAATTACACGACAACTGAAAAAGAACTTCTCACCGTTGTTTTTTTCTTTCGAAAAATTTCGGCAATACCTTATTGGATCAAAAGTCGTGGTATGGACGGACCACGCCGCCATTAAGTATTTGATGGAGAAAAAGGATGCCAAACCTAGATTGATTAGGTGGATCTTACTTTTACAGAAATTTGATATTGAAATCAAAGATAAGGCGGGCATTGAAAATGTGGTCGCGGACCATTTGTCTAGGTTGGAAAGGGTAGATGAAAAGGATTTGCATATACCCATTATCGAGAAATTTCCTGATGAACAACTTTTAAAAGTGAAATCAAAAGATCCTTGGTTTTCTTATATTGTTAACTATCTTGCCTGCAAAATTATCCCAGCTGATTGGACATACCAAGAGAAGTAGAAATTTTTCCATTATCTATGTTATTATTTCTGGGATGACCGTATTCTGTTGAAGCAATGCAGGGATGGTGTCTTACGTAGGTGTGTACCGGAGGTGGAATACAAAAGTGTTCTTCATCATTGACATACACTACCGACGGGTGGCCACCACGCTAGTTCTCGCACTGCATCCAAAGTACTTGAAAGTGGCCTATACTGGCCTACTTTGTTCAGGGATGCTTATGATTTTGTGCGGTAATGTGATTCCTGCCAAAGGGCAGGCAACATTTCAAAAAGACAAGAGATGCCCCTCAATGTATTTCAAGAGGTTGAGATGTTCAACTTGTGGGGTATTGATTTTATGGGACCCTTTGTGTACTCAAATTCTAACTTGTACATTCTTTTAGCTATTGATTATGTATCGAAGTGGGTAGATGCAATACCGACAAGGACTAATGATGTCGCTGTAGTGTGTAGATTTGTCAAAGAATATATTTTCTGCAGGTTTGGTGTACCAAGAATGATCATTAGTGATGGAGGTATGCACTTTTGGAATCAAAAGTTCGCGGCACTGTTGAGAAAGTACGGGGTAAAGCACAACTGGTACCCCGTACCAGCCGCAAACTCAACGGCAAGTGGAGGTCTCCAATTGGGAGATTAAGAAGATCTTGGAGCGCACTGTGGCTTCCACGAGAAGGAATTGGACTACCCTGCTACCGGATGCTTTGTAGGCGTACAGGAAGGCGTTTAAGACATCCATAGGCACTACGCCTTTTAGGTTGGCATATGGTCGGGCCTACCACTTGCCGGTGGAATTAGAGCATAAAGCGCACTGGGCGCTGAGGAAGCTTAATTTGAGCTATGATGAAGCGGGAAAGAAAAGGTTGCTTGAGCTTAATGAACATGACGAGCTGAGAATAAATGCATATGAAAGCTCACAGATCTACAAGGAGCGAACAAAGTTGATTCATGATCGCCATATTCAGATGCGAGTCTTCAAGAAAGGAGATCGAGTACTTTTGTTCAACTCTAGGTTGAAGATGCATCCCGAGAAATTGAAATCCCGATGGAGTGGACCGTTCACCGTAGAGGAGGTCAGGCCACATGGCGCAATCATGGTGCATGATGGCGAGATGACATTCCTGGTCAATGGGCAATGATTGAAATTGTACTTCGGCGAAGATTACACAAGGAAAGTGAATGAGGTCAAACTCATTGCGCTTCTGGATGCATGAGGAGCTTCATGTTGTCTAGCCTAAGACGTTAAATAAGGGCGCTTGTTGGGAGGCAACCCAGCCATCGGTTGTGTAGTTATTTCTTTCACATTTTGTACTTTGTTTTGATATGACTTTGTTTTTTAGTGCAAAAAAGGTATCGTGATCGTTTGTGCAATGTGCAGGACTGAGGCAGAGTTGATACCATCGACTCTTGAGTCGATGGTAATGAGATGGGTATAGGTTGGCGGCTGCAAAAATCGCTCTGCCTTGATACTATCGACACACCATCAGGTTGATCGCAAAGTCAAGGTTGATAGTATCGACATGCATGTCGATACTATCGAGATCTCTGGAGATATTCAGACGCAAATTGTCTCAGTGAAGTCGATACCATCGTCAGGCCTGTCGATGATATGGACCGAGTTATAGGCAGAAGGTGGCAGCCGGGCCTCACGAGGGTGTTGCCCTAACCAGAAGTCGATACTATCGACTTGCGTTGATAGTATCGACACGACACGACACATCACTGATCCGCGAGAGGAAATCAACGACGATCGCTGGATCGAGAGAGTCAATCTGTGGGATGGGTCGATACCATCGACACCTGTTGATAGTATTGACACGTCATCGATCCGGGCCCCCACATCAATCTATCGATGACCGTCGATACCAGCGGCAATACGGATTGTGCTACGCGAGTGGATACCATCGACCTGCGTCGATGGTATCGACGGGCATACAGCAACACTGACCACGGTTATATAAGGGATGGATTGTCGTCATACTACGTCACAACTCCAGAGCAATCCTTCTCCACTTATGCCGTACGTCCTTGTGAGAAATCGGAGCCCAGCTACGAGCAATCACGGTGCGCGTTCTTCACTAAGCCTTCATCGAGCAGAGATAATCTTCTCCGACCTTCTACGAGCTCCATCGTCTAATCCATCTTCTTGCTCGACAATGGTGCATGTTGCCGGCGTGTCCTCTTCACGCGCGAATCCAATGGAGATTCCCGAGTTTGTTCCTCCACCAACTACTTCTATTCCGCGTCTGCAGATCATTCATCCTTCTTCAGAGGTTCGGAAGATCTATGAGGAAATCATGAAAAGAAATATTGAGCTGACCCGTTACGTCCACCGTGACATGATTCGTAATCTGGGGTTCGACACTAATCTGGCCTACATGCTCAAGGGGCAGGCAAGGCATACGGGAAGGAGGCCCGATGAGATCAAATTCCACGCGGACGGCCAACCATTCTTCGGTGAATGATCCACATACAAGGAGCTGGTGGCAGAATTCATGGTGTCACTGGACATATGTGTCATGCCAAACGACATCATCGCCACAAATCGTGAATGGATCAAGGGCCGTGTTTGTTTCCGGCTGTACAACAATGACTACACTCTTACTCTCAGGTAGTTCAACTCCATCTACAACTGGAACAATGGGCAAAATGAGTACCGGAGTCCAGACAACCGGACTGACTATGATGCTATCTTCGCCGAGCTAGTGATTGTGCCTCTGGGAAATTCTGTGAGCTACCACAACACGGCGGTGGCAGATTTCGAGCATCCGTTCATGCAGATTCTTCACCGCATGCTCTGTACCACCTTGTATGCCCGTGGAGACATGTCTCTTAGCAAGTTCCAGGAGACGAACTTGTTTTTCCTGCACAAGTTACTGAAGCGGGAAGAGTGTAACTGGGGAGCATTTTTCTTGCAGCGTGTGTTGGCTATAAAGAGGAGTACGCGGAAGGCTCCAATTCACTTTGGAGGGCTCATCACACCGCTGGCCCACTATCTTGGGTTGAATTTCTCCCAGTTGACTCCTCTCTCCAACATAAGCAAGGTCAATTTGCAGCATCTACACCGATCCAACCTCATCCTGCTGCGTGATGGATTAGCGTATGCACACTGCCACGTTAATCACGCTTATCCGGAGTGCTCACTCCCCAACCCTGTCTTCCACATCGAGGGTGCCCAGCATTTCTGATGGCCTATCATTGCCATTGATGACTCCGATGAAGACGACGGCAACAACAACAATGACAACAACGGCGACGAGGCTAAAGAGGAAGAGGAGGCCTTCACTCCTCTTCACGCATGAGTGGCACCTAGGAAGCGTCCTCGCATGCATTCAGGTGCATCTTCTTCTTACCAGCCTTCACCACCACAACCACAACAGCCCTCGCAGCAAAGCGAGGATGTCTACTCCATGCAAGGAATGTATGCAATGTTGTAGGATATTCATCAGACGCAGCAGCAACACACAACCTCATATGTTGGTATTCAGGATACGACAAACCAGTTGCTAGATAATCAGAGGGCCATTTTAAAAAATGAGTGCCTCCTCCTCGACAACCAACAACACATTCACGATAGGTTGCATAGGATGGAGATGCAGCAACAACCCTTCTATGATCATTACTGGAGCCAGAATTACTTTGGGGGGTATCCACAACCTCCGCCTATGCCCCAGTATGATCTGAGCTTTCAGGTGCATTACCCATCTTGGGACCCCACGGCCCCGCAGTACCCGCCTCTGGCGGAAGAGTGATCGGTATCTATGTTCCACCCTTTAAGGTTGTTTTTGACTATGAGGCCATAGTCGAATTCAAGCTTGGGGGGGAGTTGGAACAGCTCTATCCTTTACTTTTCTCAGTTTTTAGTTTTTATCATTTTGTCTTTTGTCATTTGTTGTTTTTCTTAGTTCTTAGTTTGGTTGTAGGATCCACACTCTATCTAGTGTACTTGTGGATGTCTTAAGTCATATGTCATCTCATTTGCTTGTACATGGGAACTAAGGGAAAACTTAAAAAAATTTAGTGTTTCTTGTGTTGTTCAACTTTGAGCACATAACTTAAGAAAATGATTGGGTTTGTCAACTTTAAAATAGAAAATCACAACTGTACATGCCTAGTATTCATGAAAAGTGAAAGGAATTGGTTGTTTGAGCCTAAATTGATCAAATGATACTGAGACTTTAATCTGAATTAAGAGAGAGAAACCTCTTAACTACCACACAGGTCAATAAGGAGGGACACATAATGATTTACAAAGGTTCATTCAATTAGTCTTGTGATCTATCCACCCCATTATTTTCATATTCCACCATAGGAATTGGAAGTACATTACGGTTTTATTCTTTTTGATTGCATTCCATGTAGATAGGTCTCGCATTGCAAGTACTTTCACATGTTTTGCATGAAAATAAAAAAATAGAGTAGTTATACATGCACATTATCCTTAGGTGTGTGTCATTTAGCTGCATTCATATTTTTTTTTGCATATAGATCATATCATGCATCTTATTTCTTCTGAAACATTAAAGGTGATAAACTTGTTCCATACCTTCTGAATGCTTCAAGTATATAGTTATGCAAAAAAAAGTGAGCCCGACAAATAATTCATTGTCATTATTGGATATAAGGGCCTTATTATAAAAAAAAGGAAAAAAAAGAATTGAGAAGTAAATAGGATGAGAGGGAGAGAGGAACATGTTTCTCACTGCATATTAAGAAGAATAAGAACATGATGTTGTTCTCTTAGATATTCCATCTCACCTTGAGACGAAATGATAGTACATGCATCATTCCACCCAAATGTAGGCATTAGGGCATTCACTTTTGCATATGCATCATTTAGGTCATTTTTGCTTTGTGCATGTTGAAACTGCATAATGCTTCCATTTCTTCCATGAGCCACCCATTTCACCCGTTGCTCGAATTGGTAGGCCACTGTGATTTTCTCCTCACTTGTGAATATCAGGAGAGTTGCTTCCATGTAGATGGTAGCTAGGGCGAGCAATGTAGAATAGGAAATCACAAGATACACCGAGTCTAAACCGGAAAATTTTATTATGTTAACTGCCTTATATGATAGTGTTCATCAATTTTGAGGTAGATATCTTTTATGGATGATTATTGTTGCCTTTAGGGTAATTATCATTCTATGGTTAGTAAGGGTCGGAATGTGAATGTCCAGTGGGGATCATATGGTGATGTTTGTTGTGATGATCTGTTCTTTAGTTGACTCTCGCAATTCTATTATAAGGTTTAGTTGCTCGAGGGCGAGCAATGTGTAAGCTTAGGGGAGTTTGATGCGATTATTTTGAGTCGCATTTATAGACATATTTTATTTGTGTTTTATGCATTTATTGGTCATTTTGGTGGTTAATATTGCATGATTCATTTACTTTGGTCTATGATCCTTGTCAATGTCAAATCTCCCTTATTTTGGTATTTTGAGCATAAATGATTACAATAATATGTTTTATTTCGACTTATGTGGTTTTGTGTTGCAATTTCAGAAAAAACGCATATCTGCTGCTGTCGATACCATTGACGAGACCACAGGCAGCCAGCCGCAGGGAGCATCACAGAGTCGATACTATAGATAGGAGAGTCGATGGTATCGAGATACCATCAGGTTGCTCGCGAGAAGATAGTCAATACTATCGACCCAGAAGTCGATACTATCAACAAGTGGAGCTACAACGACAAAAAAGGACAAAAACTGACACCTTAGAATGTTGATACCATCGACCATCGTCGATGGTATCGAGTTAGCATCAGTCACGACAAAGAAAAGAAAAGACGACCAGCCGATATCGCGTAAGGTTGATACCATCGACTCGCGTCGATTGTATCAACACCGTCAGATACAAGTTTGCTTCAGATCAATCTAAATCTGACGGCTGTGATAATTTGGTGACCTAACTCAGTGATTATACCTAATGACGACGGCCAAGAGCAATCTATCACGTCATTAGTCGCTGCACACATCTCGAGAAGGTTTGGAGAGAAGAACGGAGCCCGGAAGCACGCCCCAGCTATTCCGGAGGCTGAAGAAGACGTTTCCCACCGCTGAAAGGCCAAAGATCGCGCATTCTACGCCATGGAACGCTTGGATCTTCTCCGTTCAGGGGTTTCACTACTTAATCACGTTTTTCTCCATGTTTCCCCTTTTCTCTACCATGTTTTGCTCTGAGATGAACATGCGGGGCTAATCCCCTTTGTCTTTAGGACCGGGAGCAGCCCGGGGAAGCATTGTATGACATTTTTACCATAGTAATTCATCATTTATCTCTTAAATCTGTGGTATGAATTCGTTTTCTCAATTATATTGTTATGCTTGATCACCATAATAATAATCTAATGCCCTTAATTGCTTTGAAAGAAGAATTAATGGTTGAAAAGAGACGAAATTCACATTAATTAACAAATCCCTTGAACAAGGTGGTGTAAGGTTAATGGTGGATACCCATAGGTCAATTCTAATGCACCTAGTTTAGGGTATAGGTTACTACGACGGTGGAACCGACCTAGACATAGGTAGTGTATTGTACCACGACAGTGGGCAATTCTGACTACATGCCACTACCCAAAAAGAGAGATAAATCTGAGTTGCTATATAGAAATTCATACAATGATAACCCGCAATGAAACCACAATCCTAAAGATCTCCACTTAAATTGATTAAGCTAAACCTTTAATAGATTGCTTTGTTTTGTTTTATTTCAATTTGTTTTAATTTTACAATAACTTCCAACTTATTAACCGGTCTAGCTGATTGCGAGTAGTTAGTAGTAGTCTCCAATAATTCAATGTCTCTGAGTTCGACTCGGGCCTCACAAAGGCCTATATTACAGTGACGCGTACACTTGCATTCGACGCACGGAAAATTCATGTCATGTGCCAAATGGTAGATTGACAAACTAATGGTATCAACTTCACCTATAGCACTTCAAGTTTATTATTGCATACCTCTGATGTCTGTGTGGTCTGCAAGTTGGAAGCCTCTCTGAAGCCCATGACCAACTTTCCTTCAAGATGTATCTGGCTAAAGGTCACTGAAGAGTGGAAATTTTAAGCATCAACTGGAACATTCAAATCTCAATAACAAATTGATCGATGTATAGCCACTTGATTTAGAAAAAGAAATAACAAATCAACTAGAAACCAACATCTAGAATAACAAATCAGCTAGAAACCAACATCTAGAATAACAAATAAGATGGAAAACCAACATCTAGAAGTGCAACAAAAAAGAAGGGATCTAGCACATGAAGATACCTTTGCTGATTGGAATGCCTTTTTCTTATCAGGGAGCTCAATAATAGTTAGCCCCCCAAATTTCATTCTTACATGGTAGTAAAGGGTAGATTATGGATAAAGAAGCAGCCATTGTCAAGAACTTGCTCATTTTCATCCTACTAATTCAGTAGAGCCTACAACATCAAACTGCCACTATCAATTTCAACATTATCACATTTAGCACCATGTATAGGAAACAAACAAAAAAATCCATACCTATAAATCAAACTATTGGGCTCTGCCATCCCCCATTCTCATTTTTGAGCTTCATTCACATCATCAAGAGGTATTTGCACTCACTATAGCCGTCCTTAAACAATACAAATCTATTGATAATCACACCACTAACACAAAAATATACCACATATGCTCAATTAATAGATGTGTAGAAACAAATGAGATGATCCTTGTTACATATAACTACTTACAAAGGGACAATTTCACTCATTTACTATAACAGTATAGCTATGAAATTAATATGATTTAGAAAAGTTGAACAAATATTAAGATGTGATTATTTGTTTAAAGAAAGTATTATATGGCACATAATCAGAATATATGACGCATAAATAACCTTCACTAAATCCCATATTTGTCAAATAGAATCATGCCAGCTACTTTTTCATAGCTTAGATTCTTTTGGGGCCCCTTATTGATTTATATATTACTGTTCAATCATAACATGAATGCTTTCCACTTCTTTTCTGGATTACTTATATATTGTTGTTCAAAACATGAGGGAAACAAGTTACCCAAAGCATATTATTTTAGTTTTATGAGTAACACAATGAATAGTTAAATATAATAAGATATAATGATCACTATATTTTTTGGAGACTTTCTAAGATGTCATCAATAGTAGGGGGTGTACATGTTAGAATCATCGATCGTTTCTTATTGAAGCTAATGAGAATTGCAAACACTAACACACATGTACAAAGACGTGAAGTGTGATATAGACGAGGATCAAGAAAAAGGAACATATATGTAATTGGCATAAAGCGGATTTGATGTTCCTAATTAAAAAAGGAGCATGTTGCACCTTGTTTTAGATATTGTTAGGCTACAAAAGAGGTTTATCAACTAAATTGACTTTACAAAAGAAAAAAACTGAACTGACTTTTTATAAATAGATTAGTTAAACCACAAATCAAATAAAATAAGCATAATTATAATGGGACTTCTAATTTCAGTTTCAGAAAGAATTACCTATATTTTATATGCTCTATTATAAAATAGCGAGCATCACATCAGGTGCAAAAATACAGAACAAGAATATAAAATTAAATCTTATTCAGTGATTAAACATGTAGTCGCTCTCATCTGCAGAACTGAACTACCATATTTGACATACCTCAAATCATAAGGAATCTTCCTGGATTGGAAACTAGATTCCTTCACCTCCAATAGTAATTTCAGACTCACTTGAAAGATTGTTGCTGAATAATCTTTGTATTTCCTGAACCCTAGAGACTGAAGTTCTGGATAGTAAATACAACAAATAATTAGGGAGAATATTACCACATTTGATAAAATGGTTACTAATATGTGATACGTCCATAATAGAATGGTAGCACTAATGATATAGGGAGAATATTACCACATTTGACAAAATGGTTATCTTCATATCTCATATATTGGTACTTAGTACTTTGACTATTTTCACCAATCACTTGATGAGAATTAGCTAGATCATGTACCTACATTGCACAACATTTTGAGAAGTTAGATAGGAAATCCTATCCTTCCAATATATACGGTGTCAAATAGAAAATATAGGGAAAATGCTAGATTTTAAGCAATTGGAAAATTAATGTGAATGATCTTTAAATTCATCTCAACCAACTTGAAAACACAACTGGTAAACAAAATAAACATACATTGTTAAAGGACTCAGGCTGAAACTGGCTTCATGATCTTCCAATGAAACACATAAAATTCATGATGCAATGAGTTTAGAAGAGTTTCAATCTTTAATGGTACCATATCAAACAATTTTATGAACTTTAAATAGGAGAAAAATAATTGATCTTGATGGAGAATCTCATCCACCTTCATTCCTTTCTTCAAGTTAGAATATATGGCATGTATACAGTAAAATGAGCACTCAAAGTTTGTGCTTCATCTGATCCAAATCCATATTTCAATCCTCTACATTTGTACAACCACACCTTGTACAACCACACTCCAATGACCTGGCTTCTTTCTGAAATCATATTGAAGAGATCCACTTGAAGACATTGAGCCTTTTTAAATTCTTATTCAAACTTCTAGCTTGGAATGATATCAGGAAATTTAAGCACACAATAGTATTTTTTGAGTATCATTCACTATTTGTATTTATACTTCAACACTTACCATTGATATTCATAGAATCTAGAGAAGTGTTTTAACTATTATTGAGGAGCACTTGATTTAGCTTCATCATGTCTGAATGTAGTTGTAACATATTTCTCCAATCTACCTTCAGGATAGATAGATATAACCTTCTTGCAGCTGAAATATAAGCATGTATATCGGAATTATTAAAATGACTAGATTGAAAAAAAATTACTATTTAGAAATACTACATGCCCCATCAAGAAAACAAAATTTGCAAATTGTGGCATTGAGGAAAACATTTAAATACAACCTACTACCTATTGTTGTTGTCTTCTAGGATAGAAATCAAAGTAGCTCTATATTGGAATAGAAGTTACAGGGATGGCCATCCTTCTTAAAGCTTGCTGGCATTCAAAGTGTAGGGTTGATCAAAAATGTTACTATAGGTTGTAGGCATTCAAAGTGCAGGGTTAATCTCAAGTGTAATGACAAGGAGAAGCCACACACAGTGGTTACCCTATAGGTCACAAGGTGATCCCATGATCTGGTTTACATAACCACAATAAGTGTTATAATCAACAATAGCAACAAATATGAAAATATCCTTCTTGACTCCTTTAGGAGGAGAAAGAGCACATAGTACAAGACATTTTGCATAGGCTGGAAAACTGTTAAATAAATCAATTTCATGGATCTAGTTGGGTACCTTCTATGTCATATTTAACATTTTTTTCAAATTTGTGTTCAAATCTTACCAGTTTATGAAAAGGTCTGCATTAGGGGACTATGTCCTCAGTTCACACAGAATCTGAATGAATCTGCATCAAGGTGCCAAATCGTATGCCCATCAATATAATTGTTAAACCATATTGAATGCATTAGATTCAATTATTAGGTACCTGGTGTTAAGCCATTTATATATAGAAGGATTGCAGAGCTCAACTACATGAGAATGTTGATCTCCCTTAAATGTGTGCATTTCCATAGCCACTGTGGAGTAATTGTGGTTTCTGAAAAAAAAACACCAAAACAGGTGTTTTTATCAAAAATAGTAGCAGTCTAAATCCCCTGCTACCCTCTGGAGGCAGCTAGGGTTTGTGTGTGGGACTCTCCCGCTCGGGGGAGGTGGTCGGCTGCCGGCGCGTAGCCACCTTCTCCCCCTGGGAATTTGTCGGGTGAATTTCCTCTTCGTAGATCGTGTGGTGTTGGGGCTGCGGTTGACTGTCTCTCCTCTTCGTCACCTTCGTCCTCCGTGCCTTTAGATCGGGGCTTCAGGGTGGTGGAGCGACACTTTTCTTGGCAGTGACATCATCTCTGGCGAAGCTGGTCGCTTGGTGGAGGCAAGGAGGTGGCTGCCACGAAGCTTTTGGCGTGGATCTACTGGGGGCGGGTGACACAATTTTACTGTGCGTCGAACGCAAGTGCACGCGTCAATGTAGTATAGGCCTTTGTGAGGCCCGAGTCGAACTCAAGGACACTGAATTATCGGAGACTACTACCAACTACGCGCAATCAGCTAGACCGGTTAAAAAGGTTGGAAGTTGTTGTAAAGTTAAAAGAAAATGAAATAAAACAAAACAAAGCAATCGATTAAAGGTTTAGTTTAATCAATTCAAGTGGAGATCTTTAGGATTGTGGTTTCACCGCGGGTTATCATTGTATGAATTTCTATATAGAAACTCAGATTTATCTCTCTTTCCGGGTAGTGGCCTGTAGTCAGAATTGCCCACTGTCGTGGTACAATTCACTACCTATGTCTAGGTCGGTTCCACCGTCGTAGTAACCTATACCCTAAACTAGGTGCATTAGAATCGACCTATGGGTATCCACCATTAATCTTACATCACCTTGTTCAAGGGATTTGTTAATTAATGTGACGTTCGTCTCTTTTCAACCATTAATCCTTCTTTCAAAGTAATTAAGGGCATTAGATTATTATTATGGTGATCAAGCATAACAATATAATTGAGAAAACGAATTCATACCACAAATTTAAGAGATTAATGATAACTTACTATATAAAAATGTCATACAATGCTTCCCCGGGCTACTCCCGGTCCTTTAAGATAAAGGGGATTAGCCCTGCATGTTCATCTCAGAGCAAAACATGGTAGAGAAAAGGGGAAACATGGAGAAAAACGTGAATAAGCTGTAAAACCCCCGAACGGAGAAGATCCAAGTGTTCCTTGGTGTAGAATGCGCGATCTCCGGCCATTCGGCGGTGGAAAACGTCTTATTCAGCATCTCGAACATCTAGGGCGTGCTTCTGGGCTCCGTTCTTCTCTCCACACCTTCTCGGGATGTGTGCAGTGGCTAATGACGTGATAGATTGCTCTTGGCCGCCGTCATTAGGTATAATCACCGAGTTAGGTCGCCAAAATATCACAACTGTCAGATTTAGATCAATCTAAAGCAAATTTGTATCTGACGGTGTCGATACCATCGACGCAGGTCGATTGTATCGACCTTGCGCGGTATCGGTTGGTCTTCCTTCTCTTTGTTGTCACGACTGATACTGACTCGATACCATCAACATGGGTCGATGGTATCAACATCCTAAGGAGTCAATTTTTGTCCTTTTCCATCGTTGAATCTTCTGGGGTCGATAGTATCGACTCCGGAGTCGATAGTATCGACTCGCTTCTCATCAGAAACCTGATGGTAAATCGATACCATCGACTCTCCTGTTGATAGTATCGATTTTGTGATGCTCCTTGCAGCTGGCAACCTATGGTATTGTCGATGGTATCGACCACTATCGATGGTATCGACCACTGTCGATGGTATCGACAACAGTAAATATTCATTTTTCCTAAAATTTCAAAATAGAACCACATAAGTCGAAATAAAACATATTATTGTAATCATATATGTTCAAAATACTGAAATAAAGGAAATTTGACACTGAGAAGGATCATAGACCAAAGTAAATGAATTATGCAATATTAACCACCAAAATGACCGATAAACGCATAAAACACAAGTAAAATATGTCTATAAATGTGACACAAAATCATCACATCAAACTCCCCTAAGCTTGAACATTGCTCACCCTCAAGCAACTAAACCTTAGAATAGAATTGTGAGGGTCAACTTAAGAACAAATCATCACAACAAACATCACCATATGATCCCCACCGGACATTCACATTCCGGCCCTTACTAACCACGGAATGATAATTACCCTAAAGGTGACAATAATCATCCATAAAAGATATCTACCTCAAAATTGATGAACACTATCATATAAGGCAGTTAACATAATAAAATTCGCCAGTTCAGAATCGGTGCATCTTGTGATCTCCTATTCTACGTTGCTCGCCCTAACTACCATCTACATGGAAGCAGCTCTCCTGATATTCATGTGTGAGGAGAAAATCATGGTGGCCTACCAATTCGAGCAACGGGTGGATGAAATGGGTGGCTCATGGAAGAAATGGAAGCATTATATGATTATAACATTCACAAAACAAAAATGACCTAAATGATGCATATGCAAGTGAAAATGCCCTAATGCCTACATTTCAAGTGGAATGATGCATGCACTATCATTCCATCTCTATGTGAGATGGAATATCTAAAAGAAATACATCATGTTCTTATTCTTCTTAATTCTCAGGTGAGAACATGTTCCTTTCTCCCTCTTCTTCTTTATTACTTTTCAATTTTTTTTCTTTTTCTCTTTTTTTTTCTTTTTTTGAAACCCTTATGTCCATAAATGACAATGAAGTATTTGTCAGGCTCACTTCTTGTTGCACAACTATATATTTGAAAAATTTAGAAGGTATGGAACAAGCTTATCACCTTTAATGTTTTAGAAGAAATAAGATACATGTTGTGGTCTATATGCATAAAAATATGAATGCAGCTACAAAATGATAGTTATGCATCCAAACAACATGCACCTAAGGAGAATGTGCATGTATAACTAATCTCTATTTTTTTTTCATGCAAAATATGTGGAAATAGTTTCAATGCAAGTCCTATCTACATGAGATGCAATCAAAGAGGTTAAAATCATAATGTACTTCTAGTTCTTAAGGTGGATTGTGAAAACAAAAGGGTGGAAAGATCACAAGACTAAATGACTGAACCTTTGTAAATTATTATGTGTCCCTCCTTATTGACCTGTGTAGCAATCAAGAGGTTTCTCTCTCTTACTTCAAATTAAAGTCTCATTACCATTTGGTCAGTTTAGGCTCAAACTACCAATTCCGTCCACTTTTCATGAACCATAGGAATATACAGTTGTGATTTTCTATTTTAGAGTTGACAAACCCAATCATTTTCTTAAGTTATGTTCTCAAAGTTGAACAACGCAAGCTAGCAAAACACTAAAATTTTTTAAATTTTCCCTTAATTAATTCCCATGTACAAGCAACAAGATGACACAAGACTTATGACATCCACAATTACACTAGATAGAGTGTGGATCCTACATACAAACTAAGATTGCAAGAAATAAATAACAAAAGACAAAACAATAAAAGAAAACTAAAGGATAGAGTTGTTCCAACTCCCCCCCCCCCAATCTTGAATTCGACTATGGCCTCATAGTCAAAAACAACCTTAAAAGGTGGAACAGTGATACCGATCATTCTTCTGGAGGAGGCGGGTACTGCGGGGCTGTGGGGTCCCAATACGGGTACTGCCCCTGAAAACTCGGATCATACTGGGGCATGGGCGGAGGTTGTGGATACCCCCCAAAGTAATTCTGGCTCCAATACTGATCATAGAAGGGTTGTTATTGCATCTCCATCCTATGCAACCTGTCGTGGATGTTTTGTTGGTTGTCGAGGAGGAGGCACTCATTTTCAAAATGGCCCTCTGATTATCTAGCAACCGGTTCGTCGTCTCCTGAATACCAGTATATGAAGTTGTGTGTTGCTGTTGCGTTTGATGAATATCCTGCAGCATTGCATACATTCCATGCATGGAGTAAACATCCTCGCTTTGCTGTGAGGGCTGTGGAGGCAAAGGCTGGTAAGAAGAAGATGCACCCGGATGCATGCGAGGATGCTTCCTAGGTGCCACTCATGCGCGAAGAGGAGTGAAGGCCTCCTCTTCCTCTTCCGCCTCATCATCTTCATTGTCATTGTCGTCGTTGCCACCGTGTTCATCCGAACTCTCAATGGTGATCACAGGCCATCGAAAATGTTGAGCGTCGTCAATGTGGAAGACAGGGTCGCGGAGTGAACACTCCTGATAAGCGTGATTAACGTGGCAGTGGGCATATGCCAATCCATCACGTAGCAGGATGAGGTTGGAGCGGTGGAGGTGCTGCAAATTGACCTTGCTTTTGTTGGAGAGAGGAGTCAGCTGAGAGAAATTCAACCCAAGATAGTGGGCCAGTGGTGTTATGAGCCCTCCAAAATGAATTGGAGCCTTCCGCGTTCTCCTCTTTACAGCCAACACGCGGTGCAAGAAAAATGCTCCCCAGTTACACTCTTGCTGCTTCAGTAGCTTGTGCAGGAAAAATAGGTCTATCTCTTGAAACTTGCTAAGAGACAGATCACCACGAGCAAAGAGTGTGATGCACAACATGCGGTGAAGAATCCACACGAAAGGATGCTCGAAATCCGCCACTGCCGCGTTGTGGTAGCTCACAAACTTTCCCGACGGCACAATCACTAGCTCGGTGAAGATAGCATCATAATCAACATGGTTGTCTGGCCTCCGGTACTGCTCTCGCCCATGATTCTAGTTATAGATAGAGTTGAATTGTTGGAGGGTGAGAGTGTAATCATTATTGTACAGCCAGAATGAAACACGACCTTTGATCCATTCACAGTCGATGGCGATGATGTCATTTGGCACGACGCATATATCCAACGACGCCATGAATTATGTGACTAGCTCCTTGTATGTCAGCCATTCATTGAAGAATGGCTGGCCATCAGCGTGGAATTCCATCTCATCGGGTCTACTGCCCGTATGCCTTGCTTGGCCCTTAAGCACGTAGGCCAGATTAGCCTCAAACCCCAGGTTGCGGATCGTCTCCCAGTCAACATAGCGGGTCGACTCAATCTTGTACTTCATCAGTTCCTCATAGACCTTCTTGATTTCCACGGAAGGATGGATAATCTGCGGACATGGAATGGATGCAGTCGGTGGAGGAACGAACACTGGGATCTCCATCGGTGTTGTCCGTGAAGAAGATGCGTCGGCGGTGTGCGCCATTGTCGAAGAAGAAGAAGGATTAGAAGATGGAGCTCGGAGAAGGTTGGAGAAGGTTATCTCCGCTCGATGAAGGCTTGGTGAAGAACACTCACCGTGGATGCTCGTAGCCGGGCTCCAATTGCTCACAAAGATGCTCGACACAAGTGGAGAAGGTTTGCTCTGAAGGTGTGATGTCATATGATGACAATCCACCCCTTATATAACTGTGGTTAGTGCTGCTGTATGCACGTCGATACTATCGACGCGAGTCGATGGTATCGACTCATGTAGCACAATCCGTCTTCCGCTGGTATCGACGGTCGTCGATGGCTTGATGTGGGGACCCAAATCGATGACATGTCGATACTATCGACAGGTGTCGATGGTATTGACCCATCCCACGGATCGACTTTCCTGATGCAGCGATCGCCGTTAATCTCCTTTCGCGGATCGGTGACGTGTCGCGTCGATACTATCGACACGAGTCGATAGTATCGACTTCTGGTTAGGGCAACACCCTCGCGAGGCCCGGCCGCTGCCTTCTTCCTGTAACTGGGTCGATACCATCGATGAGGCCGTCGATGGTATCGAATTCACTGAGACACTTTGCGTCTGAATATCTCCAGAGATTGTACGTGTTAATACTATCGACCTCATTGTTGCGATCAACCTGTTAGCATGTCGATACCATCGATGAAGCTGTCGATAGTATCGATGTAGTGTGATTCTTGTAGTCGCCCACCTGTACCAAGCTCGATACCATCGACACAAGGGTCGATGGTATCGACTCTGCCTCAGTCCTGCACATTAAGCAAACGATCACAATACCTTTTTTACACTAAAAATGAAATCAACTAAAACAAAGTACGAATGTGAAAGAAACTAAAGTAAACTACTGATGGTTGGGTTGCCTCCCAACAAGTGCCCTTATTTAACGTCTTAGGCTAGACAACATGAAGCTCGTCATGCATCCGGAAGCGCAATGAGTTTGACCTCATTCACTTTCCTTGTGTAATCTTCAGCATAGTACAATTTCAATCGTTGTCCATTGACCAGGAATGTTGTCTCGCCATCACGCACCATGATTGCGCCATGTGGCCTGACCTCTTCTACGGTGAATGGTCCACTCCATCGGGATTTCAATTTCCCGGGATGCATCTTCAACCTGGAGTTGAACAAAAGTATGCGATCTCCTTTCTTGAAGATGCGCATTTCAATATGGTGATCATGAATCAGCTTTGTTCGCTCCTTGTAGATCCGCGAGCTTTCATATGCATTCATCCGCAGCTCGTCAAGTTCATTGAGCTCAAGAAACCTTTTCTTTCCCGCTTCATCATAGCTCAAATTCAGCTTCCTTAGTGCCCAGTGCGCTTTATGGTCCAATTCCACCGGCAAATGGCAGGCCCGACCATAAGCCAACCTAAAAGGCATAGTGCCTATAGGTGTCTTAAACGCCGTCCTGTATGCCCACAAAGCGTCCGGTAGAAGGGTGCTCTAATTCTTTCTCATGGAAGCCACAGTGCGCTCCAAGATCTTCTTAATCTCCCTATTGGAGACCTCTACTTGCCCCTGTGTTTGCGGGTGGTACGGGGTACCAATGCTGTGCTTTACCCCATACTTGCTCAATAGTGCCTAAAACTTTTGATTCCAGAAATGTGTACCTCCATCACTAATGATCATTCTTGGTACTCCAAACCTGCAGAAAATATATTCTTTGACAAACCTGCACACTACAACGACATCATTAGTCCTTGTGGGTATTGCCTCTACCCACTTTGACACATAATCAACAACTAAAAGAATGTATAAGTTAGAATTTGAGGACACAAAGAGTCCCATAAAATCTATACCCCACAAGTCGAACACCTCAACCTCTTGAAATACATTGAGGGGCATCTCTTGTCTTTTTGAGATGTTACCTACCCTTTGGTAGGAATCACATTGCCGCACAAAATCATAAGCATCCTTGAACAAAGTAGGCCAATATAGGCCACTTTCAAGTACTTTGGCTGTAGTGCGACAAATAGCGTGATGGCCACCCGTCGGTAGTGTATGGCAATGACAAAGAACACTTTCATATACCACCTCCGGTACACACCTGCGTAAGACACAATCCCTGCACTGCTTCAACAGAATAGGGTCATCCCAGAAATAATAACGCAATGAATGGAAAAAATTCTTCTTCTCTTGGTATGTCCAATCATCCAGGATAAATTTGCAAGCGAGATAATTGACAATATAAGAAAACCAAGGATCTTTCGATTCCACAGATAAGAGTTGTTCATCAGGAAATGTCTCGGTAATGGGTATGTGCACATCCTTTTCATCCACCCTTTCCAACCTAGACAAATGGTCCACGACCACATTTTCAATGCCCGCCTTATCTTTGATTTCAATATCAAATTCTTGTAAAAGAAAGATCCACCTAATCAGTCTAGGTTTGGCATCCCTTTTCTCCATCAAATACTTAATAGCGGCATGGTCCATCCATACCATGACTTTTGATCCAACAAGATACTGCCGAAATTTTTCAAAAGAAAAAACAACGGCGATAAGTTCTTTTTCAGTTGTTGTGTAGTACAATTGAGCGTCATTCAAGGTTTTGGATGCATAGAAAATCACAACGGGTTTATTGTCCACACGTTGTCCCAAAACAGCCCCAACTACGAAATTGGACACGTCACACATTAATTCAAATGGCTTAGTCCAGTCCGGTGTTTTCACAACCGGTGCGGAAATCAGTTTTTCCTTAAGCATGTTGAACGCATGTAGACATTTTTCATTAAAATCAAACACAACATCCTTTTCTAACAACTCAGATAATGGTTTGGTGATTTTAGAGAAATCTTTTATGAAGCGGCGATAAAAACCGACGTGACCTAGAAAACTCTGAACCCCTTTAACCGAATTTGGTGGGGGCAACATGGAAATAACTTTGATCTTTACCGGGTCTACCCCCAACCCTTTGCTAGACACTTTATGTCCAAGCACAATCCCTTCGCTTACCATCATATGGCATTTCTCCCAATTGAGGACCAAATCTGTGTCCTCACAACGTTGCAAAACCTTGTCCAAATTGTATAAACACTCGTCAAAGGACGCTCCATAGACGGAGAAATTGTCCATAAAAACCTCCAAGCAGTGTTCAACCATATATGAAAAGATGGCGAGCATGCAATGCTGAAAGGTTGTCGGTGCATTACACAACCCAAATGGCATATGGCGGTATGCAAATGTTCCATAAGGACAATTGAAGGTGGACTTCTCTTGGTCCTTAGGATCAATCGAAATTTGATTGTACCCCGAATAACCATTAAGAAAACAAAAATGCGATCGACCGGCTAAACGTTCTAAAATCTGATCAATGAATGGAAGAGGGAAATGATCCTTAAGAATAGCAGCATTCAATCGGTGGTAGTCTATACATACCCGCCACTCGATTACCAAACGGGTCGTGACAGGTTCATTTAACAAATTATTTGTAACTGTAATTCACCCCTTTTTAGGGACTACCTGTGTAGGACTCACCCACATCCAGTCTGATATATCATAGATGATCCCTGCAGAAAGGAGCTTGATCACCTCCTTCTTGACAACCTCCATCATGCTAGGATTTAGTCGATGATGTGGCTGAATCACCGACTTGGCTCCCTCCTCGAGCCGAATCTTGTGCTGGCACAATGTAGGGGAGATCCCCTTGATGTCTGCAACCGACCACCCGAATGCACCTTGGTGGTTCTTCAACACAAGCAGGAACTGGTCTTCCTCCTCGCCACTCAGATATGCTAAAATAATCACAGGAACCTTCTCTTCCTTAGCTAGAAATACACACTTCAAGTGCGGTGGCAATGGCTTCAATTCCAAATCTAGTGGGCTGATTAAGGATGACTGAAGTGGTGGTGGGAGTTCGTCAAGGTCTTCATAGTACCTAGCATAAAAGCATGGAAGTACTTGAAGCATCTTGGCACACTCCTGTAGTGACTTGCTTCTCATCCAATCATGTGTTATATTGACCAAACAGGCTTCAAGTGGTAATTTTGGATATGCATTGAAAACCGAACTCGCTATGGCCTCATCTTCAATAGAGGGCAGAATGTCCTCCTCTTCGTCATTAGGAAAACCTACAGCTTTGCTAAGGGACACAACCTTGGTCTGCTCCATGATGTCAACAGCCAATGTCCCTTTCTCCACCTTGGTCATTATATGAGCCATATCTAAAAATGGCTTCCCTAGACAAAGTGAGATATTATGATCAAAATGTTTTGCCATGCGGCATTGCTCCTTAGCTTTAGATGATGTGGTGCTGGAAGGCATGACCATCTCAAACCAATCATCGGAGATACCCAAGGCCAAACGACCTCTCCCCATCTCAAGTATCATGTCAGTTGTACCTTGGAAGGGTCGTCCAAGTAGTAATTCATTGCCTTGTTCATCTTGCATCTCCATTATAACAAAGTCTATTGGAAACACAAATCGATCTACTTTCACCAATACATCTTCACAAATACCATAAGGCTTCACCACTGAATTGTCCGCCAGCTGAATTGTCATGTTGCTCGGCCTTGATTCTTTTAATCCCAATTTCTTGAATGTAGCAAGAGGCATCAAGTTTATGCTTGCCCCAGAATCACACAGTGCTTCGCCAAATTTCACCTTATCAATGTAACATGAAATGTTGAAGCAGCCTGGATCCTGCCTCTTAGGTGGCAATGTGCCCATGATGAAGGCACTCACCTACTCCTTGAGAACTACTACCTCAGTGTCAGGGATCTTCCTCTTCTTAGTAATGATGTCTTTCAAAAACTTGACGTAAGAGGGGATTTGCTCTATTGCCTCTAATAATGGGATGTTGACGTAGAGCTTTTTGAAATTGTCCAAAAATTTCTTGAACTGGGCGTCCACTTTCTTTGCTTTCATACTATTCGGATATGGTACCGGGACAACCTGTGCCCTTTGTTGCGGCGGCGCATAAGGTGTCCCTTTCTGTGTCTCCTCCTTAACAACAATGGGCTCCGCAGTGGCATCCTCTGCTATTTCCTCAACTAGCTCTATGACTGAGTTTGGCACTTCCTCAGTGACCTCACCTTCGGTTTCTACTTGGGGTGTGCTTGGTTCATCGGCCCTGGGGTTTAAAAGCTTCTTGCCACTCCTTAGCAAGATTGCCTTTGCCTGTTGGTTTCCTCCTGGAATGTTTGTGTTACCCGGAAGACCTTGCTGCGCTGGCTTCTTCAGATTGGCTATCTCAGCTGCCAATTGCACCATAGACGTCTCTATCATCCTCATCTGAGTCCCCATGGCTCTGCAATCTCTGTCCAAACTGACTCATAAATTCCCCCTGTTGCTTGATCTACTGACCAAAAGTGTTCATAAGTTCTTAATTCTGCTTTATCACTTGGTTAAGCAACTCTGTGCTCTTATCCTCCACCACCGACTGAAGTTTTGCATCGCTGTCTTGCAAAAAGTTATTCAAATCCTTCCATGAGAATTTTTTGTCCTTCCTCCATGAGTAATCATTATTCATGTACCCCTGCTTTTGGCGCATGAATTTGACTTGAGCTTCATCCTCAGATTCAATATCTTCTTTTGCAAGCAGTTTCTTGGCTAGAAGGTCCATCTTCTCATTCAACTCTTTGATGGCCTTTGACTCTCCCACAACTCGCACGTGTTCAACGACGTCTCTATCGCCCCAGGATTGCTTTTTGGCCATGTTTTTCAGAATTTCCCAACACTTCGTCTCTGTGTTGTTCAAGAAGAACCCTGAACCGGCGGAATCGAGGTTACTTCTATCATGCTCGGAGAGAGAAAAATAGAAGATTTTAACCTGTGTCTCCTTCTCAAGACCATGATGCGGGCACCTCCTAAGAATGATCTGAAACCTTTCCCAGGTCTCAAAGTAGGTCTCTCCTGCCTTTTGGGTGAAATTGTGGATTTTCCTGATCATGTCATTGGTTTTCTCAGACGGAAAGAACCTTTCGAAGAATACCGCCACCATGTGGTTCCATGATTCCACATATTCATTGTCCAGATTGTGCAACCATTCTCGTGCGTTTCCTGCCAGAGAACTCAGGAACAACTTTAGGTAGAGTGTCTCCTGTGGAAATCTGTCAATTTTAATCATGTCACCATTCTCCACGAATTGGCTTATATGAGTGACTGGGTCCTCGTTCTGTAGCCCATGGAATGCATTAGACTTGACCAAGTTGATTAACGTAGGATCAATCTTATATTTCAGAATGTTGATCGCCTGCTTCTTTATTGGCCCCTTTGACACAGATGAAGAAGAATCCTTAATCTTCTCCCATATCATTTGTTCCTCTGCCATTACTTCTTGTTCGGATTATGAATCTGTTTCTTCCAAGTGGTCTTGATTGTAATCCTCCTCGTCGTCAGGTCCTTGCAGTGGAACCTCTGGTGCCTATTGCGTGTAGTATGTGCTACGTGTCTGCACCATGCACAATACCTACAAAATGGTAATTTGAGTTCAGTACCGTGCTAGAAGACTACAAAATGTAAAAGATAAGATATGAATTTCAAGAGTGAAAATAAAATTATAAAATAAAAATGTGGCCTAGAGTGGCCACTTGCAGCACTCGTAGTGCCGACAATCGCCGTGTCCCCGGCAACGGCGCCAAAAACTTGACACGATTTTACCGTGCGTCAAACGCAAGTGCACGCGTCAATGTAGTATAGGCCTTTGTGAGGCCCGAGTCGAACTCAGGGACACTAAATTATCAAAGACTACAACTAACTACTCACAACTAGCTAGACCAGTTAAAAAGGTTGGAAGTTGTTGTAAAATTAAAAGAAAATGAAATAAAACAAAACAAAGCAATCGATTGAAGGTTTAGTTTAACCAATTCAAGTGGAGATCTTTAGGATTTTGGTTCCACTGCAGGTTATCATTGTATGAATTTCTATATAGCAACTCAAATTTATCTCTCTTTCAGGGTAGTGGCATGTAGTCAGAATTGCCCACTATCGTGGTACAATTCACTACCTATGTCTAGGTCAGTTCCACCGTCGTAGTAACCTATACCCCTAAACTAGGTGCATTAGAATCGACCTCTGGGTATCCACCATTAATCTTACATCACCTTGTTCAAGGGATTTGTTAATTAATGTAGCATTTGTCTCTTTTCAACCATTAATCCTTCTTTCAAAGTAATTAAGGGCATTAGATTATTATTATGGTGATCAAGCATAATAATATAATTGAGAAAACGAATTCATACCACGAATTTAAGAGATTAATGATAAATTACTATATAAAAATGTCATACAATGCTTCCCCGGGCTACTCCCGGTCCTAAAGATAAAGGAGATTAGCCCTGCATATTCATCTCAGAGCAAAACATGGTAGAGAAAAGGGGGAACATGGAGAAAAACATGAATAAGCTGTAAAACCCCTGAACAGAGAATATCCAAGCGTTCCTTGGCGTAGAATGTGCGATCTCTAACCTTTCGGCGGTGGAAAGCATCTTCTTCAGCGTCCGGAACATCTGGGGCGTGCTTCTGGGCTCCTTTCTTCTCTCTACACCTTCTTGGGACATGTGTAGTGGCTAATACAGTGATAGATTGCTCTTGGCCTCCGTCATTAGGTATAATCACCGAGTTAGGTCACCAAAATATCACAGACGTCTGATTTAGATCAATCTGAAGCAAACTTGTATCTGACGGTGTCGATACCATCGAGGCAGGTCGATGGTATCGACCTTGCGCGGTATCAGTTGGTCTTCTTTCGCTTCATTGTCATGACTGATACTGACTCGATACCATCGACATGGGTCGATGGTATCGACATCCTAAGGCGTCGGTTTTTGTCCTTTTCCGTCGTTGAATCTTCTGGGGTCGATAGTATCGACTCCGGAGTCGATAGTGTCGACTCGCTTCTCGCCAATAACCTGATGGTAAATCGATACCATCGACTCTCCTGTCGATAGTATCGATTTTGTGGTGCTCCTTGCGGCTGGCAACCTGTGGTCTTGTCGATGGTATCGACCACTATCGATGGTATCGACAGTAGCAGATATTCATTTTTCCTGAAATTTCAACACAGAACCACGTAAGTCAAAATAAAACATATTATAGTAATAATTTATGATCAAAATATTGAAATAAAGGAGATTTGACACTGAGAAGGATCATAGACCAAAGTAAATGAATTATGCAATATTAACCACCAAAATGACCAATAAACGCATAAAACACAAGTAAAATATGTCTATAAATGTGACTCAAAATCATCGCATTAGCGGGCGTTTCTCACTTTGTTGCTTTTGCTCTGTTTTTCAGTTCAGTTTGTATCGGCTCTCTGCCTTTCGTTTTGGTCCTGGTTCTAGGCAGTTTCTTGTCTTCTTCTCGCCGTGTTCCTTCGACGTTTGTCTCTCCCTTCGGGTTTTGGGTGTCTCTGCTTTCGTGAGAGTGATGAGATCCCTGGTTGGTCTTTTTTTTGCCTCAGGTTCTTTGCTGGTCGAGTCGTGCCATGGATGGTAGAGTCAACAATCAGACGGAATCTCGGTCAGGTTCATGCTTAATGTCACTGCCTTATGCTCAAGTTGAAGGTATC
Organism: Alisma plantago-aquatica; assembly: GCA_963693085.1. Classification (NCBI taxonomy): domain Eukaryota; kingdom Viridiplantae; phylum Streptophyta; class Magnoliopsida; order Alismatales; family Alismataceae; genus Alisma; species Alisma plantago-aquatica. The sequence goes on along the minus strand of OY856413.1, from coordinate 1,080,368,844 downwards.
TCTCACAATAGCTGCTTTGGTCAGCCACGAAGAAGAGAGTTCTGTGCAGAAGTGTTTCAATCTCATTCCAATATGAGTGGTAGTGGTGTTAGATCTATGTTCTTGACTGATCTAGGTTTCTTCTGGTTGTACTTCTCTACTTGTAGGTGTTGTATGGCTTGAGTAATGAATGAATCTGTTTGCTGTAAAAAAAAAATCAACAATAATAGCAACATTGAAAATAGCCTTATTGACTCCTTTAAGCAGAGAAAGAGTACATAGTACAAGACATTTTGCATAGGCTGGGAAACCAATAAATAAATCAATTTCATGGACCTAATTGGGTACCTTGTGTGTCATATTTAACCATTCATTAAAATTTGTGTTCAAATCTTACCCACTTATGAAAAGATCTGCATTAGGGGGCTATATCTTCAGTTCACACCGAATCTAAATATATCTGCATCAAGGTGCCAAATCGCCTACCCATCAGTATAATTGTTAAACCATATTGAATGCATTAGATCCAATTATTAGGTACCTTGTGTCAGGCCATTTATATATATACAAGGATTGTAGAGCTCAACTACATGAGGATGTTGATCTCCCTTAAATGTGTGTGTTTCCATAGACACCATGGAGTAGTTGTGGTTTCTAAATACAATAACACAACATGTGTTATTATGAACACTAGCAACAACATTGGAAATAGCCTTCTTGACTCCTTTAGGAGGAGAAAAAGCATATAGTACAAGACATTTTGCATAGGCTGGGAGTTTTTCAACAAAAACAACCAAACTTTCATTCCCATAGCCACCAACCTTATATTGATCATGACAATCAAAACAAATAGAATTTGTAATATGGAGACTTTGGTTCATTATGTACATTGACACATTGGCATGCTAAAAAGATCAGCTTGAAAAACTAAGCCAAAAACAATCCAACAGAAGGAAGCAACTAAATAACAACAAGAAAGATCAACTTAAATTTTTAAAAAACAATTACATCAACATTAGAAAGCATATCTTTGTTGAAGCACTGTCAACCACACATACCTTCCTTAGCCCATTGAACCAGATGACTTGTCTTTTCCAGCCTTGATGACCTATAGCTGATTTCCACTAGAATGTATCTGACTTCATAAAGCTTTGTGGGTGTCAAATTCTGTGGTGAGATAGGAGAACATCCTTCACTACCTTCTAGCTGAAACAGTAGGTGAACACAATGTAGGCTAAATGGGTTTTTATATAGATGGTTCAACATCAAACAAGTTAACCATATAATAAAATATTAAGTACATTGCAGTCATAGAATATATTAATAAGTCAACTTGTTCATATCGTGCAAATTACACCAGGAAGTTTAAAAAGACTTTTTTCAATCGTTATCTAGAGTGATTTTAGAGCTAAAGGTCCACTCATGGCATTTCAAAGTCACCTTGATAGTTTGTAATCCCTGAACATTGTTGATCATGACTAAAGAGGGATAAGACAACATGTAGCAGGTGGGAAAATAAATGGAGAAGAAGAGGGAGTGAAACACCATAATCATGAACTAGACCATCTATCTTAAGAACTAGACCATCTAGCTTATGAAGACTGTTGTTAGCATAGAATGCCCTGCAAGTATCACACTAAAGCATATAATAGAGAAATAACACACTTTCACTATAGATATAGGTTTTGAGAACCTAAATGGGAAGCTCAAACATTGCTCATATGTAAATCTCACAACTAAGAAGCTCAAACACTGCTCATAGATAAAAACCACAAACCAATCACAGTGTGTGTATTGTCCATAATACTAAGATTCACCATAGAAAAATTAAAAGTACGTCAAACCAAAATAGGATTGTCATTTGTCAACATTGTCTACGACAATGGACATGAAACACCATTATTTGGATCGTCATGCACTAATAAAAATTGGATTAAAGAAAAACAACTATATATGCCATCTCTCTAGACAATATCCAAGAATGTAATTATCTTTAAACTTCATGTCCTGCAGAAAATGGAAACAACTTTAGATTCTACTTTTGTTTTCAATTATGTAATATTATAAGCAATACTTTATGCTCACCTTTGCAATATATGCGTTTTTTTGCCATGCTATGACGTTGCCAACAACATCATCAATAGATTGATATTGATCATAAGGTCTCACTGGAGGATCATTGTCCAAAACAGCAACCCCTACAAAAACACCAACAAATGATGAGCCTAAAATTGAACCTCCCACCCTTTTCACAGGGTCAACCTCAGATACTCGATCGAATGCAATTCTAGCATCTGGACCTGTGAAACTCATCAGATACACATCTTAGAAACAAAATACAGTTTACATAACAAATTTATATAAACGTAAAAAAAAAGTGCAATTTACACAAATACAAACATACTTGACCCTTCTTAAATGATGAATGTCTTATATGGAGTGGAGTTTGCATTGATAAGTTTGTCTGCACAATTTTTTTTGTCATAAGTCCATAAAAGTCAACATGGAAAATAATTGATACCACACATCTTGTATAAAATGTATTCATACTTGGCCAGTGCCAACATGTTGTGCTTGACTGTTTCCTGCTCTAGTTAAGGCAAGTAACTCCTCTAATTTTTGGTTGAATTCGTCCTTTTGTTCTTGAAGTTTTGCATCAAATTCCAACCGTTGTTCTTCAATCTTATCCTGGAAATGCTTTCTTTGCGCTTCTTCAACTTCTTGGGATTTATAGTTCTTGCCCCAGATATTAGAAGGTGATGGTCGAAGTCCATAACCACAAACATACCTGGTCTCTCTTCTCCCATAACATGCCTACAAATTTCATCTGAAGTAACATCAATTGTTTTCTTTACCACTCTTCTCCTACCTCAAAATTTTTTTCCTACATACAACAACTCATAGGAGATGAATTTTATACCAAATATATACCTCTTTCCAATTAGTATATGTAACATAATACTATAGGATAGGATGTGTTGTACCAAAATTTTGGAAGATTCAACATCAACTATGCTCCCATCTTTTTTATGATGAGTTTTATCAAAAAATATTATGGGTTCCACTTCTCTGCATGTTTCCTTCTCCATCTTTACCATTCAAACAAGGTTATTGTAAACATCAAATAAACGAATGTCATAAAATTGTCTAAATGGATCACAAAAATTACTAACTTACATCATATTTCAGACATGCAAATGACTTGGTTCCTGTTGTGTGGCTAACCTTTTGAAATTTTCTACTTGTCTTGTTAGTTATAGACTTCCTCTGTGACAAATATTGCAGTATTGTGCATAGTAATTATTTGTGAGGTAATTTAAGTATCAATGTATAGCAAAAAAATTATTACCTTTTCTTTATTACTCCTTCAATAATCCACAAGAAATTTCCAATGAGACTTGTCCACGTGGGGACCAACTTGTTCAAGATGTTATTCATATGGACTATCTTCTAGGAAGTATAGTCTCCTTAACTCCCACTTGTGGTCCTTCCATTTTTTTCCTAGTCCCTTCATTGTCCACTCCTTTAGATGTGAATCCATTGTGAATTTACTCTGCCGACATAAAGAATATCAATTAGAAGCTTCATTTAACCATTTAAAACTAAAATTTAATAATATACCTTCACAAAATTCCATATAGAATCTTTTTTATTTGCTGGAAATTGTCTACAGTCCTCGTAGTTTAGTGGAAAAAGATTGGGATCTCTTGCAATGGTTGTCAGAAAACTTGATAAGTGACATTGGTTTTCACCTACTGGTTGTCCAAATTGATTTTTCTCAATGGGAATTGGATCGTCAGGCTTTCTTTTCTAGACTTTCAAACATTGTGTTCGGCCATGTGCTCAGTGTTTTTGACCTAAGAATTCATTCATAAAGGATAAAATATATATGGAAAATTATATATAATTAAATGCAACACTATAAATGCAATGATATGAATAAAATGATTACCTAGCCCATCAGAAGGTGTTTTTGTAACATTCCATGACTCAACATGGTGATCAGAGATGTCATTTTGGTCCATGTTATCAGGAAATGCATTGCTATTTTGGTTATTGGTAGCTCTATTCTCTACACTTCTAGAATGAATAGACACGGAAGCATTGACATTAGGCACACATGATAGCTATGAATTTCTTAATCTTGTAACTTGATCACCACTTTCTTTGTTGTGTTGATTTTGGAACCTTGTTCCAATCTCCTTTTCAGTTGTGCATGTTTGAGAGGATTTCGAACCACCAACCATATTAGAGTCTTGGGGAGATGTGGCTGATTGGGTATTTTTTGCAAAGCTAGCAGTAGTTTTATTGAATTTCTTTGCTCTATCATTTTGAATTTCAGCTGGAAGGGAAGCTAAATTTTTTTTGGAGCGATTTGAGGATGACATGTTCAAAGATTGCCAACAACCATGTCGAGTAATTCTAGGTAAATGAGTCACCATACAAGAGTCATTGTTGTTGTTCATATCATTCATTGTGGTTGTTTTGTTATGGCAGCTGTCACTGTACTGTTCTCTCATCCTGAGTATATCAAGTCACATAAAAATGAAGACATTTAAAAAAATATTGAACAACATAATAACAATTTTATAATTAATATTTAAAAATGAAACACAAATATTTAATCAAATATAATTATAAACAACAATAGAGACAAGGATAAATTTGATTAAGAACAATGTCAGACATGTAAAATGCATACACCTAGCTAGAGCACAATGTGAGATAGGAAATTAAAGAGATACATTGAGCCAAAAAAGGCTTATTTAAGTCAAATATTAACAAAAAACTAAAAGAAACATTGGATGCTATTTCATAATCTAATCATTCAAAATTGTCATCATCATCACTTTGAGATACACTTTCATCATCCTGCTGAATTTGGGATTGGTCTTTTTCAATTGTTGAACTATCAACAGTAATTCCTTCCATATCCAATCTAACTATGTCATTGAAGGCCCATCTCTAGTTTCACCTTGCACGTAAGCTTCGAAATTCTCAATACAAGATTGTTCTTCCATGTTGAACATATCTTGTGGGGCAATCTTTATAGCAAAATGCCACCCTTTTGCAGTGACATCTTCTACATAAAATACTTGTCCAACATGAGATGCCACTACAAACGGTTCTCCTGTAGTTTGAAGTCATCTCAAATTAATAAGAGTCAACCCATGTTCATCATGCTTGATTCCCCTCTTTGAGTAGATGTCCACCCAATCACATTTAAATAATGTCACCTTAAAGTGTTCATAATAATTGAGCACAATAACATCCTTGAAAACACCATAGTAGGTAACATCTCTCATAATTGGATTGTAGTCAGTGGTTTTAGAATAACAATCAGTCTTAGCTACTAGAAAGACTCCATTATTTTGTGTTGTTCGATTTGCATCTTTTGCCTTGGTATGAAATATGTGACCATTGACAACATAGCCCTTGTACTTAATGGCCAATTGATGTGGACCTTGAGAAAGAAACTTGATTTTATCATCCACCATCTTTGTTCTTAGGAGTGTCTTAATCTAAAAAAAGAAAAGTTTGTTAGACTTTATTCATTAAGCATCACAAATTTAATTACCACAACTAAACTTACATGATCCTTAAACCACCCATAAAATGAGTTACTATGTATTCTCTGAACCTCCTTTAAGGACTTCTGAGGATGTTTTTGCCTAATGATATCATAGTGCTTCCTGAATACAAAATATGTGCAATATGTCATTGGAATATGTTATAGCATTTTATTAATAGAAGACAATTGTCACTAAATTACTTAATGTAGGGTTCAATTGTTTCACAATTGAATAGTACATGCTTATGGGCTTCTTGGAATGTATGTTCGTACAAGACACATGTTACCATTTTACCAACACCACGACCTACTGTTGAGAAAATAGACCAATCATCACTATCATTTGTTGGCTTGTTTTCCAAATTTGCTTCGTCAGTATCATTTCTATTTAGCTAATTTGATTTTGTTTCAATTCCATCCAAGTATCTTGAACAAAAAGTTAGACACTCTTCGGCTATATATCCTTCTGCTATTAATCCTTCTGGATATATTTTATTATGAACATATCCTTTTAGGATCATCAAATACCTGATAACAAAGTTGAGGAAAATATTATGACAACTACATTCCAATAGGTAAAGTCATCATGATGTATGAAAAGTTACCTTTCAACTAGATACATCCAACGATACTGAATAGGCCTGGCTATCTTAGCTTCATAAGTGAGATGGACTGATAGATGCACCATTAAGTCAAAAAAACATGGAGGGAATATCTTCTCCATCTCACAAAGTGTCACAGCTTTTGCATTTTCTAATGCAGCAAAATCATTTGGATCTATGAATTTAGTGCACAACCTTTGAAAATAGCGACAAAGATTAATAATACATGACTTAGCATTCTTACTGGGCAAAAACACAATGACAGCTAATGGCAGAAGTTGTTGCATCAACACGTGATAATCATGACTTTTCATTGGTAGCATCTTATGATCCTTTGGTCGTGCACATCTTAATATATTAGACGCATACCCGTTTGGAACTTTGACAGATTTTAGGAGGTTGCAAAATAATATGTTTTTCATCTTTTATCATTGTATAGAAAGTTGGAAGTAGGATTGTATGTTTACCAATAGTTTTTGGATGAAGCAGAAATCTTATTCCCATATCCTCGAAATCCTTCCTTGCATTCAAGTTGTCCTTACTTTTATCCTTTAAACCTAGCAATGTTCCAATAATACTCTCACAAAGATTCTTCTCAATGTGCATGACATCAAGAGTGTGCCTTACAATGTTAGATTTCCAATATGGTAGCTCAAACAATATGCTTTTCCTATCTCAATTGTGTGTTGAATCTTTACCTCTTAGCATTTTCTTACCAATTATAGTTCTTCCGTCCTCCAATTGTGACAAGATTTGAGCTCCAGAAGGCGGTTTAGGTGGACACCTAAATTCTTGCTCACTGTCAAATGCCTTTGCTTCTTTTTGGAATATGTGGCTAGTTGGAAAAAACCTATGGTTTCCTTTGTAGCAAACTTTACGGCTATGTGGCAACCAATGTGAGACAATATCTTTATTACAATAAGGACATGCTTTTTAGCCTACAGTACTCCAACCAGATAGATGTGCATATCCTGGAAAATCACTAATAGTCCATAATAAAGAGGCACACATCAGAAATAATTCCTTGGTTCCAACGTCATATGTATGTACACCAGTATCACATAGTTCTTTCAACTCATCAATCAACGGACACAAGTACACATCTATATTTTTGGGTGAAGTTGGTCCAGGAATGAGTAGGGACAACATAAAATATGGTTGTTTCATGCACAACCAAGGAGGTAAATTATATGGAATAATCACAACAGGCCATGTACTGAAAGAAGTACTCATTGTCCCAAAAGGATTAAATCTGTCAGTTGCAAGTCCCAATCGAATGTTTCCAGCGTCTGCAACAAATTATGGATGCATCGCATCAAATGTTTTCCATACAGGTGAATCTACCGGGTTTCTTAAGTTGTCATCTTTTTCATATTCTTTTGCATGCCACCTCATTAAGGAAGAGGTTTTTGATGACATGAACAACCACATTAGGCGTGGTATAAGTGGAAAGTGTCTGAGCACTTTGACAAGTATTCTCTTGGGTTTTTTTGCAAGCTCATCATCATCATCTGGGATTATTATCAGTTTCCATCTTGATGCTCCACATGTATCACAGACGTCTCTATCAGTAGAATCCTTCCAAAACAACATGCAACCATTTGGAAAAACATGAATCTTCACATAATATAAGACCAACCCCGTAACCATCTTTTTTATCTCATAAAATGAATTAGGTAATTGTTCTCCTTCTGGTAGCATCTTATTAAAGATCGTAAGAAACATAGATGATGCTTTCTTACTCAAGCCATTAAGACAAACCAGGTGATAGAATTCCAGGATGCAAGCAAGTTTGCTATATTTCTTACACCCTAGATATAATTCTATCTCAGAATCCTTTAATAATATATAAAATTTTTCAACATTGAAATATTGATCACTAGATGGCTCCACTCCTTCCATAATTTTGTCTTCACTGAAACTCGGAAAAGTATCATGCAACATATCTTGTAAATTTTCAGCATTTATGAAATCTCCTTGATCAGTAGGAGCATCCATTTGAACATCGGCATCTTTACCATGAAAAGCCCAAGAAATATAGCTTGGTAAGAAGCCATGCCACAATAGATGGCTCAATGCTATCTTTCTGGTGACATGGTATACAATCTTGTTTCCAAACGAAGAATGTTCAAAAGTGAACTCCAAAAAATTTGATACTCCACATAAGTATTTACTGCTCGTCCGATCATCCTCTTCTATCTAAGACTTATCCATTTTATAAAAATAGTAAAACATATAACATATATGAGTAAGTATGTCATATCAAAAAAGACTATACAATATGAGAAAATATTAGTTCCATTCATTAATATCTTTTTACATCCACACACAGGGGTGTACCCCTAAACATTAACTAAACAAAGGGGTTGGTTTACCCCTAAACATGCACATAATTAAAATAACTATTAATACATACAAGTCTAGATAGATAGACAACTAAATACTACACCAACATGGTCCCGCATTAGTAACTTTGAGGCCTTTTCATTGTGGTGATCTTCTCCTGAAGTTCAGAAAAGAAAGTAGCTATGAGGATTGATTACTTTAAGACAAAAAGTGTAAATACAAAACAAGAGAGGACAATTATATTTGCTAAATGGACCTACCGTGGTCTTTTTCATGATTGTATCATGTCACAGAGCTCCTCACTGCATTTAGATGAATCTGAACTGACAGGGGCCTCATCATCAGATTCATCTGAGCTAGTTTGCTCCAGCGTGCGCTCATATCGTCGTAGATGATCAGGGGTCTCATTGTTGACATTGGTTATCCAAACTTTGATGGTATTATGGCCAACTGGATGGAGAAAAAGCTTGTTGCTATGACCCATTAGCATCTTTCTAATGCAATCACACCAACCAGATTTTGACACAAGATTTCCTGCTAAATCGTACTCAACCTCGATAACATGTGAAGAATTGCCAAAATTTAGGGTCACTTCACCAGGCATGTAGTGTCTTCCGTTTAGAAAATGTCAATTTTCAGGTATGGTTAGTTGGTTTAAAGAACGATAATCTAGGATGATGTTCAATTGTTCTTTATTAGGGAACAATAACATTGGCATAGAGGCCTAGTTCATAGTGACTGTTGTGGGTGGACATAGACTTCAAAATATTAGTACTAACAATTGTAAGTACATATAACGATGTTATATATTTTTAGAAAAAGTAGCATAACATCATTTAACCTTTTTTTACTTGTCATAACCAATTTTATTGTGGTGGACATGATATCTTGAAAAGAAATCTAAGAGAGGAGATCATGTCCTATATCTTTGCAATTGGTCCAATGTTCGCTAATCCTTCTTTGAGAATTTCAAGGAAGTAACTAGTATTTTCTATAATTTGATGTAGCTTGGTATTTCATACAATGAGGTGACACTTATTAACTATTTGTTAAATCAACACTCATATTTTATATTATCAAAGAGGTTATTGGTGTCTGGCTTATTTTGTACAGGTGTGAGACCTATTTAATTTTGAGTATCCATGCCCTACTATAGTAGGTGTGAGACCTATTTAAAGAGGTTACTGGTGACTTTCCAAATTTTTAATATAGTCTTGTACTTATGTGTTTATCAAAACACTACTACAAGATATCTTACCATCTTATTATTTTGATAGTACCACAAAGTTTATGACAAGAATGATTCATCTAAAAATTGTAAATTGTCTAAATGAGTTATGTGAGGTTATTATTCTCTGACCTATATGTAAATGGGATAGATTCTTGCTTCTTTAGTTTTATGAGTACATGACACTATGTTTGAAATACTTTTTATAAGGATAAAAGAAAATACTTATAATAAGGACCCATGCACATTCTAATCATTTTGAACTGAATTAGAAAATGAAGAGGAGCATGGGTCCTATCCTCTAGTATCAAAGGAGAATTCGTAAACCTCAAAACCACCAACATGGTTTCAAAACCTACAATGCTACGACCCCACCTTCCGGTAACCCCCAATTCAGGGAGACCAAGAAGTAGAAGTTGCACCCATAATTTCCGGATCAAAGGTTCAACACTTAACCAAGAACAATCATTAAATTATAACAGACTAAACAGAAAAGTTGTAAGAAAATAAACTTTCGCATACCTTTTTGAAAACTTGGATCTGTAAACTTCTATCCACTTATGGATTCTACTCTAACTAATCCTCTATGTATTTTACTTCATGTATTTCACAATATGACAATTTACTATTTGTCCTTTTGGCATGTACCTAAAATGCCGACAAACAAAACATCGGTCAACCGAAGATGGTATGTGGGGGAAACAATAAACGTGCAACTATGATAACAAACGTAATCATTCAATTAATCATTTAACAAAGAAGATTACATTTTAAATATAACTCTGTGATCCATGAGTACCCTATCCTCTGTGCTATCCCTATAGTGGACCTGGATACTACCTTCCTTATGGCAGATCCCCATTAAACCCCTCATGGTCCCACCTATAGGTGAACCAGTTTCTAGGGTTGAGTCACATGGCACTGCTCGTAAGTATCCCACTCCTTAACTCATGGCTTGCTAATGGGTCTCATGGAACTACACTTGGTAGCCCAATTTTTAACCCACGATAACCTAGACCTTACTCTAGTTTACCTCTTTTTAGCCTTTACAAGCCACAGAGGTGGACTCGGATCTAGCCAGTTATATATATGTTAATAGTGATAGTCATAGTCACTCTATATAGTTGCATGAAATAAAATGCATCCAACAATTAATTTCAAGCAACTGATAAACACGTTCGGAAATCGCCGTGAAACTAAAGCGATTATTCATAAGCGTAACCACATACCTGATTTGATGATTTCACAAGCATTAAGAAAATCCAATTAAGAATGCAATCCAAGCAAGTAATTCAACAATCACATAATTCCTGAAAATAATTTGTACTCTATTTATTACACACCTTATCAAGAATCTACTTGATTGACTTGGATTCACTTTCTAGGGTTTCTAATCCACATTAAGGTTTCATTAATATTCATTAGGGTTTCTTAGATCAATTTGTCAAACTTTATCCCTTTTAGGTCAACAAACCCTAAAATACTCTTTTCTACTTATATGAACCTTAATTGCTCAACTATCCATTTTAATAGTCGTTTATACCCAAATTGACTTAGGATCATCATATCTCTATTTATTCAACAATTAAAAGACATATTCACCTAAATTAGGGTTTTCAAGCTCACTAATGCTTATTCATGCACGAAACCCTAAATTAAGCCAATTATATAAAAAAGATCATCTTTTTAGATTCTATCTCCACATTTATCAACAATGCATTAATATTTGCTTGAATCATCCATTGAACAACATTAAATCCATCTATAATCAAATCTAAGGGTTTTTCATTAATTAAATCATTAAAGATGATAGCTTTATGTACTTTTCAAATTTCAAGCATATTTATGCACATAATCTCTAAATTAAACTAATTACATGCAAATATCATCCTTTTTTATCTTAAAGTACCTTTTTACAATTAACAGGTTATTATCAACTTTAATGATCCATTAAACTCTACTAAATTCAACGTTTAATCACTTATAGGGTTTTTAACTTAACTTTAATGTACTTTTCATCAACTTATAGGTCTTTTACAAATAGGAACGGAATCAATCTTTAATATCATTTTAATTGGATTCCTCTCTTTCTCCTGATAAAAATACATATATTATTTGTATCTATCCGAGCTACGGTTCATTAGATATGATTTTCGCAAGAATTCACTTACTTGGCCAATCAGAGAGCGCCATGTGTCTATTTCCATGCAATGTATCCCGGCTTGCTTGAAAAGATAACTAAAGATCGATTTTACCCTTGGGTAAGTTGGAACTTCTTCAGCCCACGGAGGGGCATATCTGTCCAATGCGCCTCCATCCTTCTTCAACCTTGTGCAGCCTGATGGCTGCCGCCCTAGTCGTCGAGCGCAGCCTTAGGCGTGGCTCCCCCTTCCTCCACTGACCCCTAAGGCCACTGAGGAGGGTGCCACTGCCTCATCCCTACCTCCGACCAGGTTGAAAGAGGTTGCATACCTCCATTGGTCCTGTCGTCGAGCACCCTACGCAAGTGTCAACCGAGCCCGATCTTTGCCGATCAAAACCCTGAGTTGGTCGGGTTCTCCTCCTATAACCTTGTCGCCCTATGACCCCACTCTCCATCAACGTTGTTAGGTAGTTTATAGGGTCCGGCCAAGAATCCCCGTGATCATCACAACCTACGATGGCTAGGGCCGACAAGTACCTTCTTGTCCGGGTTAGCTCCGGTGAGCGTCAGACGGATGGGGAACCCGCGAAACTGCTTCTTCGTGCTCCTCCTTTTCTCCACTGAAGATCATATCTTTCATCCTCCCTATAGAGCCATGGTGACCGTGGACGGGGTGCATTGTGATGGCTATCCAGGGATGTCTCTGTCTACTCATCACTGAGTAGAAGGTCATTTTTGTCTGCTCATCGCTGAGCGGAAGGTCTAAGCCAGAAAGGCAGGGAAAAGCAAGGGTTATCCATGGACAACCGGGAAGGGAGACACATGTTCGGGATCAAAGAAAATCTAGTGGCCCTTATATATATACACTTTAGAAGGAACCCAAACAGTCCTTACGTAAGGAGAAAAGAAGGCAGAGTGAGAGACATTGAGAGAAAGGCAGGGGCTTTCCTTCATGCGCCTCCTGCTTAGTCATGAGAAAAGGATCGACTTTCTATACATGATTGCCAAAGATTAAAGGCAAGGGCGTGAATTAAACCCATCCTTTCTCCTTGTTTATGAAATAATCCTCTCATTTTAATAACTTCGTACTAATTCCTATTCCTTAGTCATTAGGGAACAAAATTTATTTTCTCTTATTCTCTTTATGTTTGCTTTTTAATCCATAAGCATGAATTTCTATTTTCTTTTAGTACACACTATTTTCCTTTTGAGGATTTCTCTTTATTTCTCTTTTATTTTCTTCATTGGCATTCCTTTTAATATTAGCAACCTCATGGATACGAAAATTCAGCAAGAAATCTCATTTATGCCTCTTTGCACTCATTTTCCACATTTTATCATTATTTTCAATTTCTTTCTTAATAAAGAAATACTTAATTGATCTTTTCTTTTCGTATTGCCTTTTCTTTACAACTTTGGATTCCTTGGAACCCAAGAGGCATGAAATGCCTCTTTCGATTTTCCTTCTAGAGGTTTCCTCATTCTTCTTTTCTCAAAAAATCCAATTATTCATTTATTAATTTATTAATTGAATTTCTTTTCTTTATTTCCTTGTTATTGGGCCCAATAGCCCATAAAGCCCACAATACCATCATCAAGGCTATTGTAAATGAAATCTATTTATTCAAAACAAATTATTTCATTATTTGTTCAATTATATTTAATATGATAAATTATATTTCTCACCAAACGAACCCAAAAATTGGGGTTGTAACATCCTTCCCCTCTTATAGGAATTTTGTCCTCAATATTCTATCAAGCAAACAAACAATTCAGGATAAGACTTTTCCATGTCCATCATTGGCCCCTATGTGGCTTTACCGTACTCATGGAGCTTCCAAGGAACCTTTATCATCACATATTATTTTCTTTGAGTTCTTTCATCCTGGCGTCAATAAATTGCGCAGGTGACTCAAGCCATATAAGACTCCCTTGGGACTCACTAGGTTCATTGTTCAGCACATGGTCTGGGTACCTCACATAGTGCTCTAAATTGGACACCTAGAACTTATAACACATTTCTTTATCCTGAGGGGTAGGGTAAAACATAACCTTCTCCATGAATCCATCTCAAATGGACCCATGTATCGGGGACTCAGCCTTCTTAGCTATAGCTCAGAGGGGTCGGATTTTTCATGCCACATATTTTCCCACAGTGAACTGCATGTCGGTCTACTTTGCATCTTCTCATGACTCTTGTCATCTCTAGCCTCCTTTCAGCCATTGCACGATCAAAGCGACTTCATCCACACACATTGTGGTCCTTTTCTAACCATCACATGGTCCTTTCACCAACATCACCTTACTGAAGTGGTGACCGATACAACCTCCCTTAAAAAGCTTCTTTAAAACTTGTTACTGGATATGGTGGTCTTTCATAGGACAAGAATTGTCTCTAGAGATCACCTTGAATGAGTACACATGCTCTCATCATACTCTTTAGTCTGGATCATACTAACCATTAGCTAGGGGTGATAAACTGTACTAATCATAGAGTTCTTCATGTACCTTCTTCCATCTTATGGAATGGAACCTTTAGGTCATACTCATGAACTTTTGAACTCGCCTCATGGTGTAGTTGAACCATCTCTCTCATATGTGGTTCAACCCGATCTGTCCCTTGACAGTACTCTTTCTTTCTTATGTCATCTAGGTAAGGTGATCTACCATAACCCATATTGCATCTCGACCTTCCTTGATCTAGGGGAGACTTACAACATCCATAGTGATGAACTCCCTTTCTCTTTTGGGGGACTCTTTATCCTTTATATGAATGCACTGGGTTACTGGTGTCCGCCCTTCACCCTCAGCTTGCATGGCCATATACCACATGCAACATTATCTTAGGTATCTAAAGTACAACTTCCACTTATTATCTTCACAGTACGGTGTATGGTGATCTTAAAATCATGATCTCTTGTATGTCATTATTCTTCAAGATCAATGCCTCAAAAACCCTAAACCATTCTATCGGGGTTTCATCCCTTTCTATTCCAAGGAAGTGCATCTGAGGTTTTACCACCATCCTTTCATTGCATCAAGGACTAGACTGGCTAACCAAACAACCATTAACTGATCTCATTACATTAGTGTTAGCCAAACATATCTTCCTTTCCAAACATAGGGTTAGTCTAACAACCAGACTAGGAAGATATATCTCATCCATAGCATCCATTACCACTTCACCTTCTTGTGTATTAGGTAACATTTGAAGACCTACACTTTCATGTATTTCACTTATCATCTCATCTCGACTCTAAGTATGCATTCAACAAGAAAACTCTGAGCTCATCCTTATGATGATTCAAACTCAACCTTGCATCACTTGCAAATTCCACATATCTCATGCTAGAAACATCCTTATAAGATGATTACCTTATTCCTCTTTAGTGTTTGCAAACAATCCATGTATCATTCACTTTACCAGGGCATGTTATCTTCTCTGTCCCCATATCTCGTGGCAACATTCCAAACCACATCATCTTTTATCCTTAGTGTTTGGCATGCGTACTATCCTATCTCTCACTCCCATAACAAGAGGAATTAAGCATTTGGCTGCAGTCCAAATACAGAGTTCTTCCTGTTCTAAAAGTAGAGATGATACATCCCACCTTGTAAGTACACCTTTAAATCTGAGTTGCAACGTGCCTCATATGTCACTTCATCTCAAACATTTCGATATCAAAGTTACTTCCATGGAAAACTGGTCTCAAACCTACTTGGGTTTACACACAACCCTTGGTCATCTCCTCGAGGTCTATAGGGTGCCGACACTTTTGGGGTCATCCCTCTTCCCTTATGCATCCAGAGAGTGCCCTACTCATCTGCCCTTTGGGTCTCATGAGTTCATGAAGGTGATCAATCTCCTAACCCATGGCCCTCAGACAACGATAGTTATTACCTCCTGACCCTATGGTCATGTGCAACTATGGAATTAGGCAACTCCTAATTTCATCAGTCTTATCCCTACCTGACCCTGGGATAGACTTAGGATTCCATTTATAGTACATGTCCAACTTATGACCTTACCCAAGCCTTCATCATCTCTCTTTGTACACAAGGGATGAAATTCATCCTTTCATAGGGGTCATGGTGACCTACCTACCTTGGTCAGGCCCCTTACTGGTTACCTCCATGGTAACACATCCACATGCACTTAGAGATGGATATATATGGGTCTATAGGTTCATTCTCATACCATGTACTTTTCACTTAGCTTCTCAAGATCCTATGAGACCTCTTTAGGTTACCTTAAACCAACAAAACTGATATACACCCTACCAAAGGGGTCCCTCTCCCAGGATGGGAGGAAAACTATCTCTTAACAACAAGGTCACCAAAGTTCTTAGGTCTAGGGTTTACATCTAGATGAGCCTACTTAACCCTAGCAAACTATTAAGGCACAAGAAGATCACCTACTGAACCATGCTAGGTCATACTTGTCCATTTTCCTCAATGATGTATCAAGATCATACCTTCCTTTATCATCAACCTAGTTGTGAGGGGTTCATCAAACGTACCTTAAACTTAAGGGGCTGCCCTTTTCCTCTATACATGAGGAGTACCATGCTCGAAACTATAGCAACTTAATTCTCGTCGTGAGCATTAGGTATACCACTTCCCCTCTTAGGCCTAGGAACCCTAGGTTCACTTTTAGGTGTCCAATTGCATGCTCTATCTCTTAACCATGAATCAAGCTTGCAAAAGGCATGACATGCACTTCCTGTCATCCTTCAAATTGAGCAACACTTAGAGTTGGATCCTCCTCATGGACGAACAACAAGGTGCATGGCCTCATGACTTGTTACTAAACCACTTCAAGGTCTAAGGAACTCTTCTTCCTATCTCAGAAGGTAAACACCTATACCATAAGCACATAGGTTCCAGAAGCCTCATCCTCTCTCTAGGGTTTGGTTCCTCTAAAGGCAACAAAGATATCATCAGCCTCCAGGGATCAAGCAACCACAAACATCTAACTAGGTTGCATCATCCTCAACTCCCCACTTTTCCTCGTATCTCAGAGTCTAGGCTTCCACCCTTCTTGCTTGGGTGCTGCTCTCTCTCTCTCTCTAACCTTCACTTAGGGTTAGGGTTAACATCATCCTTAGAGGATGTCCCAAGTCTCTACTTATAATGGAGGTCTCTACCTACAAGACTAACTCTCTTTATCTATCCTCCTGATAAGAAGGTCTAGACTCAGGTCTCTTCTGAGGGCATGATAACTTATGTCATACGATCTAAGCATGTATCTATTCTTTAGTTTGCGCTCAATCTATTAAGCCTATGTCCATGACATCTTATTTATATGCTTTTCATTAATTTGATGGAGGATTCCTTAGACCTTATCAACTGTACCCATACCTCAAGAGGGTGAGGAGAAGAGAGAAACCCTAATCCTTAAGGTCCTTAACATAATTTGAGTTGAGAAGGGATGAATAAGATGAGAGAGTCCTAAAGGTATCTTATTTCGAATCATACCCTAAGACTTTGGCCAGGCGGTCACACAGATCCAGGAGTCCTCATATTCTGACTAGCGGTGCGGAGGAAAATATTACCAGCCCCCGATCGTGATCCTTTTCTTGACACCTTTGTCTTTTGGATAATCCTCTAATAACTCCCTTGGGTTCTATGGAGTTTGTAAAATTTAATAATTATTAATGGTTAAGTGAGGAACCTACGCTCTGATACAAAATGTTACGACCCCACCTTCCGGTTAACCCCCAATTAAGGGAGACCGAGAAGTAGAAGCCACACCCATAATTTCCGGATCAAAGGTTTGGCACTTAACTAAGAACAATTATTAAATTTTAACATACTAAACTGAAATGTTGTAAGAAAATAAACTTTCACATACCTTTTTGAAAACTTGGATCTATAAACTTCTATCCACTTATGGATTCTACTCTAACTAATCCTCTGTGTATTTTACTTCATGTATTTCACAATATGATGATTTACTATTTGTCCTTTTGTCTTGTACCTAAAATGATGAAAAACAAAACGTTTGTCAGCCGAAGCTGGTATGTGGGGGAAACAATAAACGTGCAACTATGATAACAAACGTAATCATTCAATTAATCATTTAACAACCAAGATTACATTTTAAATATAACTGTGCGATCCATGAGTACCTTATCCTTTGTGCTATCCCTACAGTGGAGCCAGATACTACCTTCCTTATGGTAGATCCCCATTAAACCCCTCATGGTCCCACCTATAGATGAACCAGTTTCTAGGGTTGAGTCACATGGCACTACTTGTAAGTATCCCACTCCTTAACTCCTGGCTTGCTAATGGGTCTCATGGCACTACACTTGGTAGCCAAATTTATAACCCACAATAACCTAGACCTTACTCTAGGTTACCCCTTTTTAGCCTTTACAAGACACAGAGGTGGACCCGAATCTTTCCAGTTATATATATGTTCATAGTGATAGTCATAGTCACTCTATATAGTTGCATGAAATAAAAGGCATCCAACAGTTAATTTCAAGCAACCGAAAATCACGTTTGGAAATCGCCGTGAAACTAAAGCGATTATTCATAAGCATAACCACATACCTGATTTGATGATTTCACAAGCATTAAGCAAATCCAACCAAGAATGCAATCCAAGCAAGTAATTCAACAATCACATAATTCCTGAAAATAATATGTACTCTATTTATTACACACCTTATCAAGAATCAACTTTTTTGACTTGGATTCACTTTCTAGGGTTTCTAATCCATATTAAGGTTTCCTTAATATTCATTAGGGTTTCTTAGATCAATTTCTCAAACTTTATCCCTTTTAGGTCAACAAACCCTAAAATACTCTTTTCTACTTATATGAACCTTAATTTCTCAACTATCCATTTTAATAGTCTTTTATACCCAAATTGACTTAGGATCATCATATCTCTATTTATTCAACAATTAAAAGACATATTCACCTAAATTAGGGTTTTCCAGCTCATTAATGCATATTCATGCACGAAACCCTAAATTAAGCCAATTATATAAAAAGATCATCTTTCTAGATTCTATCTTCACAATTTTCAACAATAGGTTAATATTGGCTTGAATTATCCATTGAAAAACATTAAATCCATCTATAATCAAATCTAAGGGTTTTTCATTAAGTAAATCATTTTTTTGGGGGTAACTAGAGGTCTATTTTTATTCATTCCGCCCTCTAGTGCAGATAACATAGCGTTTACATCAATCTTCATTAATTAAATCATTAAAGATGATAGCTTTATGTACTTTTCAAATTTCAAGCATATTTATGCACATAATCTCTAAATTAAACTAATTACATGCAAAGATCATCCTTTTCGATCTTAAAGAACCTTTTTACAATTAATAGGTTATTATCAACTTTAATGATACATTAAACTCTACTAAATTCAACCTTTAATCACTTATAGGGGTTTTAACTTAACTTTAATGTACTTTTCATAAACTTATAGTACTTTTGCAACTAGGAAAGGATCAATATTTAATATCATTTTTATTGGATTCCTCTCTTTCTCCTGATCAAAATACATATATTATTCGTATATATCTGACCTACAGTTCATTAGATATGATTTTCGCAAGAATTCACTTACTTGGCCAATCGGAGAGCGCCACGTGTCTATTTCCATGCAATGTATCTCGGCTTTCTTGAAAACATAATGAAAGGTCGATTTTACCCTTGGGTAAGTTATAGCTTCTTCAGCCCATGGAGGGGAATATCTATCCAATGTGCCTCCATCCTTCTTCAACCTTGTGCAGCCTGATGGCTGCCGCCCTAGCCGCCGAGCGCAGCCCTAGGCGCGGCTCCTCCTTCCTCCACTGACCCCTACGACCACCGAGGGGGGTGCCACTGCCTCCTCCCTACCTTCGACCAAGTTGAAAGAGGTTGCATACCTCCACTGGTCCTACCTTTGAGTGCCCTACGCAACTGTCAGTCGAGCCCGATCTATGCCAGTCAAACCCTGAGTTGGTCGGGTTCTCCTCCTCCAACCTTGCCGCCCTATGACCCCACTATCCATCTACGTCATTAGGTAGTTGATTGGGTCCAGCCAAGACTCCCCGTGATCATCACATCCTGTGATGGCCAGGGCCGGCAAGTACCTTCTTGTCCGGGTTAGCTCCAGTGAGCACTGGACGGATGGGGAACCCAAAAAACTTCTACTTCGTGCTCCTCCTTTTCTCAACCGACGATCATATCTTTCGTCCTCCCTATAGATCTATGGTGACCGTGGATGGGGTGCATTGTGATGGCCATCCAGTCACATCTCTGTCTACTCATCACTGAGCAGAAGGTTGTCTTTGTCTGCTCATCGCTGAGCGGAAGGTCTAAGCCAGAAAGGCAGGGAAAAGCAAGGGTTATCCATGGACAAACGGGAAGGGAGACACATGTCTGGGATCAAAGAAAATCTAGTGGCCCTTATATATATACACTTTAGAAGGAACCCTAACAGTCCTTACGTAAGGAGAAAACAAGGCAAAGTGAGAGACACTGAGAGAAAGGCAGGGGTTTTCCTTCATGCGCCTCCTGGTTAGCCATGAGAAAAGGATCGACTTTCTATATGTGATTGCCAAAGATTAAAGGCAAGGGCATGAATTAAATCCATCCTTTCTCCTTGTTTATGAAATAATCCTCTCTTTTTAATTATCTCCTTACTAATTCCTATTCCTTAGTCATTAGGGAACAAAATTTATTTTCTCTTGTTCTCTTTATGTTTGCTTTTTAATCCATAAGCATGAATTTCTATTTTCTTTTAGTAGACACTATTTTCCTTTTTAGTATTTGTCTTTTATTTTCCTCATTGGCATTCCTTTTAATATTAGAAACCTCATGGATACGAAAATTCACCAAGAAATCTCATTTATGCCTCTTTGCACTCATTTTCCACATTTTATCATTATTTTCAATTTCTTTCTTAATAAAGAAATACTTAATTGATCTTTTCTTTTCGTATTGCCTTTTCTTTGCAACTTTGAGGAATGAAATCCCTCTTTATATTTGCCTTCTAGAGGTTTCCTCATTATACTTTTCTCAAAAAATCCCATTATTCATTTATTAATTTATTAATTGAATTTCCTTTCTTTATTTCCTTGTTATTGGGCCCAATAGCCCATAAAGCCAACAATACCATCATCAAGGATATTGTAAATGAAATCTATTTATTCGAAACAAATTATTTCATTATTTGTTCAATTATCTTTAATATGAGAAATTATATTTCTCACCAAACGAACCCAAAAATTGCGGTTGTAACATACAACCTCACCTTCTACAAACCTTTAGAACATATACAGCCAGAAAGTATCAATGACTGCACATATCAATGGCTGCAAAGTCTATCATGCAGCTTGCTTGGCACATGAAAGAGAGACATGTTCAGTTGTATTGGCCCAAGTGGAAAGAAAATAGTATTAGGGATAGGTCTAAATCTGACTCACAAGCACTATTCGGTAAGTAGTTTGGCTACAACTAAAGTAGGCATACAAATTGTGGTCTACCCTGAACTAATTGCATTGGATGTACTGAAAATGGCATGCCCCACACAGTTTAGTTGTAACATCAAAAAAGTCAAACCTAAAACCAAAAATGCACACTGCAAATTTTAGTACGATTATGTATGAATGCAAAACAATACTGAACTAAATTTGGATCGATCATAGGGATTGGTTAACTGAATTACCATTGACATCTACTTGTTTAGAAAATAGGTTAAGCCAAGGTCAACACACATTAACAACCATAGTAAAGCCTCGTCATGATTTACAGACCAGTTGCGAACTCCTAACACATGTATCAATGACTGCAAAGTATGTCATGCAACTTGATTTACACATGAAAAAGAGCCATGCTCAGCTACAATGGCTCAAATGGAAACCAAACCCTATTAAAGGTAGGTCAAAATCTTACTGTTGGACAAAATTTGGCAAACAACTTAGCTAAAAATGAATTAAGCATACAAAATGTGGTCAGGACGGAATGTATCAGGATTATGAGATGAAACTACAACAACAATAATATGACCCAAATTCAGGAAAATGTGACATGAAACGAAGTGGTGGTTCATATCTCTGGAAAAAACCATATCAATCCAATCCATATAAGAAAAACACAACTAAAGCTAAGCGTGGGAAAAAATCAATAAATCTTATGTTAAAATCTCTATTGAAATCCTGTATAATTTGGCTTAGGAAAATATTTTGTGCCCAACCTAGAATGTGGCATCAAACCCAGTGATGGTTCAAATCCATCTAAAAATCATCACAATGCATTTTAGAACATTAAACATCAAGGTGCAATTGCATGGGAAAAAAGAAATTCACACTATTTGGAAATTCAAACATAAAACTAGACACAAATTGGTATAATATTTTGAAATATTTATTTCATCATTTGAAAAATAGCCTACTGTGTACAAAACACAAAATTAACACATATCAATATAATTTGTTAATAAAAAGCAAGCTACTATTGAGACATCAAAAAGATAGACCTAAATGCGTAGGGAATGGTTGACTGAATTACCATGTTGGTCATTACATATGGTCCAAAAGGCACCAATATTAGTTTAATTAGATAAACAAAAAATATAGGTTTTATTGGGTTTTTTATTTATCTCTGGTATTAATTCATCAAAATTTTACAAAATGGTATGATTATATTTCATCATTCATTTTTTTGAAAGTTAAAATTTCAACACATTAGTGTTCCCCATATTATAATGGTGGACCACATATCCTTAGTTTAGTTGGTGATCATGTATGTAGGTGTCATTTAATTTCATTTTTTGGTTTTGGTTTAGTATATATTTCTCAATATGTTTGTTAACTTTAATCGGTCCAAAAAAACACCAAAACTATTGGTGAAAATTGAGTTGTTTACATGGCTATGGAAATTTCAAATAAGTGTGACATAATTAGTTTTAATGTGTTGTATCTATTTAGTTATCATTATAGATGGTTCAACACATGACTTGACAGTGTCCTATTTCTATGTAGACATGTATATAACCACATCACTCACATGATGTATAACCCTATAGATGTCAGGACATCAGTAGTGACTAGAACATGGGCAAGTAGGATAATCTTTATCCATGAACATGCCCAACCCCTTCATACTAGAAATCAGTGAAGGTCACCATGATCAAGAGGTATAACGAGGGCATTGTCATATCCTAGTAAAGCCCAAGACCTAAGTAGTCACGAAGTAAATTGTAACCATACTACAGCTAAGAGCATCCATTTCACCTACTAGAGGTACATTTTTGGATATGTTGTAGATATTTTTATGAAAATGAAGGGATACACTTATTTTATGAGGCAGATAAAAAGAGATTAATACCACCTTTTGGGAAACCAAGACAACACAAAAACTCTTCTAAAATTTTGACCTATTGTAAACCCTTTTGAAAACACAATTAGAGTCAAAATATTGTCAAACAATTTTTTTTGGGTAAAAACCCTGTTTTGATAATCATTTCCCAAGTTACATTGCACCCATATGAGGCATAGATATTGGTAATTGTTTATAAGAAAACAACAAAGAGAATAAAAATGCTAAGAAACTATTGACTCCTTGATGATTCCATCAATATATTTGAAACTTCAAATCGAAATATGAATTAGCATGATCCCTATGATCATTGAGGAACACATACCTACCTAGAATCCCAACAATATACCAATGTGTCTGATATCAAAATTTCAAACAAAATTTGACTACAGGGCTAGGATACACAATAAGACTTGTTATGAAGAATAAGAGATTATGATTTTCTTAAGAAATTCATGAATAAAAAATTTATAAACAAAAATAACATTCTTGTTGTCATAATCTATGTTGTGGAAGATTCTACAATCTTGATTTTAACCTATAATTACTCTCCTTTGAGGCCCTATGAGAATTAGGAAATAGTTGAATACCTGATCCCTTAGAAGTAAACTTCACCCCCTCTTCATAGGCACACCCATATGAGGGCTCACTTAATGAAGCCATATTTATAGCCACCGATGAGAGGATGAATAAACCTTACTATTCTCTACAAACATAAACAATCAGATGCTAAAGTTCCCTTGAGGAACTGATAAGTAAATTATATGTATAAATCATCAGGAAGCATATCAAGCTACTCACAAAGTAAAACATGACTATTTGATGATACTTTTCATCTTCATAAGAGGAAAAATTATTTTTTATATGTCCCCCCAACAATGTGATAACAAGTCAAGAATGCTAATCACACCACCTTGACATGCACAATGAAAAATGTATTCATACCCTTTCTTGATTATGACATTCTCATATCATTTTCCCTTACCATGCAATGGTTAGTCTTAAATTGCTACATACTACTGTATTTTATTTAAAAACCCTTTTCTATAGAGGTAATTTTTATTTATGCCATCTTGCTTTGGCTTGTAAACTCTAGCCTTACAGACAAAGAGATATAGATACTTTTAACATTGATATTGTGACTAGAAATACACCCTTCAAAAGAAGCCCTTATATGCTCTATTCTGACACACATGCAACATCATATAAAACATATTGTCTAGAGATAATCCTTGGTCATGTTGCATGGTGAGTACGGGCTCAATCATCATTATATTAGGTGCCAAATTTAGAAATATTGATGTCATAATTTCAAACATGGACCTCAATGTGAGTAGTTAATCCAGAAGTATCAAGCTTCATCATTAGTGGCCCTAGTTGTAGTGCCTTCACTAAATGACTCTATTGAACATAAATTAAAAGAGAATGGCCTAATATGTGGAAATAATTCAAATAATGGAGAAGCAAATAGTGTTGTCATTGTGAACCGTCCTTATAACCATTCTCCCTTTAATAAGTTGTAATGAGGGATACCATCCTACCCCCTACAGTAACCCCTTGGTATGCCTATTATAGATTCACCTTGTCTCAGATAGCTTATGCCCTTCCAAAAATGCAACAACTATTTACAACTCCCACTAATTTCTCAACAACCCAACCTACCAGGAAACTTTGAAATTATAGATATCATATGTTCATCTAGTCAAAGGTGCTATTAGTAATGTTGAACCATTCAAAAACAAGAAAGGGAAAGGCCCCAAAATTCCCACAATTAGTGGTATTCCTCCCTTACTAATGACCCCATACCTAATCTCATACCTTCCTTTTCGGTCATACCAACTAGGTTGTCCCCAAGATAGTTTAATAATGAGAACAACACCTAGGCTCCCCATGGCAATATGTTGATGCAAGTTCTCATGTTATACAAGAACAATCAAAAGTCTCTAAGAAAAATAGTTGAAGGAAATGCAGGAATGGAAACAAAGACTCAAGCAATAATGTGACTTATGCTACTTCTTGGAGGTATACCTTCCTAATAAATTTTTAACTTCACCAAGTACTCTAAATAAAAAGGGCAGGAGACCTAACTCTTCACATCCATAAAGATGCATGGACATGGTCAAAGTGCAAGATGATGCAAGATATTGATCAGGCTCTTCCAAATATCACTCAAAATATTGGCTCTAACATGGTAAAACCAATACAATACATAAACAATCAAGTGATGGGACAAGTTATACAATTTCTTCGTCTAGAAGTAAACATGAACATTGAGTATATGCCTACCAAAGACTACCTCAAAGACCTCACACAAAAGATTTGTGAATCTTTTACAAACTTTGTAGGATGGTATAGTAAATTGGAAGCAAAAATAACAAGACAACCTACAACGAAGAAGTATGCATGCTAATCAAATCTACCTTTCCAACATAGTCATCTATGTTCATGTTTATGCCATATTAATCTTCCATTTATCTCATTCATGTTAGTACAAATATAGAAATTGCATTCTACAATGGCATTTATGAGAACATTGGGCTCACGTTCAGTATTGTCACTACGATTAGTAGAAAGGAAGATGTGAAACCTACAACCATGATCACCAATGAAATTGATATTCCTGGTGGCAATGCGGTCCTCGACACCGTACTTGGGGCTCCTCCAACCGCCAGCAATGTGGGAATCCTCCACAAGTAGTTGAAACGCTCTCCAACCACAAGCAAAGTGGCACTCCGTCGCAGCAATGTAGCACTCCACGCGTCGCCACCAGTCTTCCAGTCGAAGCGATCCTCCAAGACACTAGTTAGGGAGATGATCCAGTGGCACTCTGATGCGTTGGTCTTGAGAAAGCGAGGAATCAGGGAGACATTAGCGGGCGTTTGTGATTACAGTGTGGGAGCACGAACAGAAAGCGGGAAGTGAAAAATACCAATTAATTAGCTACTTCCTTATTTCCTTCGGCAATTTAAGATTGCCACTAATAAAATATAAAAATTCATTAAATGTTAAGTCCTTTTTAGAAACACTATAATAGGTGGTTTAGAGGCATTTTAATTAAAAATGCATGTACATTACATAGATAGTGGTTTTTTTTAGAAAAGCCACTAGAATAAATGCCACTAATTAGCATTTTTGATGTTGTGTTCTACATAAACAAGGGCATAAAACATCACCAGAACATAGTGTAACATCTAAGGTATGATCTCATCACATTATTACTTCATGTTTGGTTTTCAACATGTGTCCATTACAAGGACCACATATCTTGGGGTGACAACCCCTCTTCTCATTAGTGAGAAAATCATTATTTCATGCAAGTCGTCAAGCCATCATTAGGTTATAGGACCATTTCCTCCTATTTCTATATTACCACATCTCGTGTGCCTCACAAGGCTTATTCAATCATATCATAATCACTATAACACATACCTGGCTATGTATATCCGCTGGTGTTACCTGCATGGTTAGAAACTTGTAACAAGAAGATCAAAATATCATCAATACAACCACCCCATAAGATCCATGTCATACACATTACATCATTAAAATTAGGGATTCCACTTAATCAATTAGGGTTTACATGGTTGGATCAGCAACCACCCTTAGCTTGTTGCTTCCATTACTATTACAAGGCATATCATTAGATGAAGGTTACATAAACATAACTCTTATTATTTCTCACACAACCACCAATAGGGTATCACGTATGAACATGTAACCCTATCATCATCATCATGTATCATAAACACCATCACAAGATATCAGTTAGGGTTATAACATAGAGTGAGGTTAACCCTAAATGTGTCGGGCAACCTCATCAAGGTTGGGTATCAGTTTAGGATGTATTCGATGAGCAAACATGGTGTCAGGATACCCTATTAGGAGGTGTATCAGTTTACATTTATCACAAGAAGGGTATCAGTCTCCACATGTAAGGGTGTGATGGGTAATTGGGTATTGGGAAACACAGTCTCAAGGTGTGATGGTTTCAACATATCGGGCAATAACGCCCTCTGAAAGGTGACAGGCTCAACAACATCTAAGTCATGATGGGCTAATCCCCATGTCAGGCAACAACGTCCCAAAGACGCGATAGCTACAGACATAATAGCTAACACTTCACAACACATATCGGTTAGCAACACACCTCAGTCACAACGCATCTCAGTTAGGTATCATGTCAGTTTAGGATTCTCATGGATCATGACAGCTAGCCTCTCCATGTAGAGTAGTCATCTACCTCACATCAATTTTTGGGTGTTTCAAGGTTTTGATGGACATCGACCATAACGTGTCAACCTGGGCCTTGCCAAGGTCATGACGACCTATCACTAGGTGTGATAGTCAGTGGCATCACATGTCATAATGATCACTCTCCATAACATATCAACCCGGTCATCTTCAACCTAAGGTCACATGTCTAAAGCAAAGATAGCAGGTAAAATGCATGGGTAGAAACTAAGCAAGTTTCTTTTCTTCAAAACATAACTTAAAACTACCAAGAAAACTACTATCAAGCAAGGGATAATGTTCTAGAGATAAAGATTAAGATAGCATATAAGGTGTGATAACAATAAAGAGGGTTTAGAGTTATATAACCTGCCTCAAAGATCACCACCATGATTCAAGCTCCAAGCTTCACGATCTCAAGGTAGAAGATGATTTTCCAAGCTTCGTCACAACAACACCTCCAAGGAAGAAGATGGAACCAAGATTAGGAGGGTTCTGTGATGAAAGGAAGATAACCAAGATCCATGGCCAAGAAGAAGAAAGAAGGAGAGGAGAGCTAGAAACCATGGATTACCAAGGTAGAAGATGAAGGAAATAGCATAAGATTGGAACCCATCCACCATGCTTCCAAGAGAGACTCCCCTAGCTCCTTAGCTTCTTAAGGTCATCCACCAAGGAAGAGGAAAGCAAAGATGGCCAAA
Organism: Alisma plantago-aquatica; assembly: GCA_963693085.1. Classification (NCBI taxonomy): domain Eukaryota; kingdom Viridiplantae; phylum Streptophyta; class Magnoliopsida; order Alismatales; family Alismataceae; genus Alisma; species Alisma plantago-aquatica. The sequence continues at coordinate 1,080,340,712 of OY856413.1, read as the reverse complement.
AGGATTCTCTTACATGGAGTGAAAGGGGCATGACTACAAGAGGGATGAGAGAGAGATCATGGAAGAGGTATCACCACCTTAGGATCTTAGGTTCTACTTGTCCAAAAGAAAGATCCACATGCACAACACCATGCAAACAAGGTGATAAGATTTATGTCTTGCCCACTAGGTCACCCATCAATCGTCTTTCCTGATACCCCATCTCTACCCTCTCACAAATTGATAGGGGTGAAACCCTAGACACCACAAACAATTGGGGTACAACTTGAGACACCACAAATCGATAGGGTGTGACTCAAGATACCCACAAATCGATACAAAGCCTTTCCAAGGCTCACAAGACTGAGACAACACTTCTACATGCAAGGCACACCTCATGTGCCCAAAACATCACCAAAGATGTCACCACACAACTAAGGTCCAAACAAGGTGTTCATATCTCTCTCTACTCAAGATGATGACAAGAGAGAGAAGGAAGACAATAGATTGCAAATCAACCCTAATCCTAGGTAAATTGCAATTTTTACCAAAACCTCTCCACAAAACACAAGCATCCACCAAACAAGCTCAAACCAAGAACTCAAGCTTCCAACATGCCCTAATTACATCTCATATGATTAGAGCAAGGTGCTAAAAAGCATGCTTAAGAAAAAAATAGGGGTATCCCAAAATGTGGGTTAGGGTCCTTACATATCATCTCATATTTTTTTATCTAATAATTCATAATGTCATTAATATTTATTTGTACATATAATCTCATATTCTTTTGTCTTGTGTCCCAAGGACATATTTTCAATGTTAATAATCTCAAAAGTAACATTATCATTCTATTGATAATTTCTTTAGAAAAAATATTTATCACTTCATGTCTAGCATTTATATAATTCAATTTTACCAAAATTGAGGATATTACACCTATACATGCTAATGTTTGCACCATCAACACTTGTATGTTCGCTAAATCATATTCATGATCATAGTTGTAGCAGAAAGATAATTCTCCTCATGAAACAAATCTACTAAAGTTTAGTTTTATGAAATACCTTTGTTGTGGTTCTATTATAGGTGAAGCTACATTGTCTGTCCCTAACCAACTAACTGGGGTCGCACCACCAGAGATTGAACTAACCTATTATTTTAGTTTCACGACAATAAGGGCCAACTGAGAAACTTTTAATCCCTTGTAGGCACACTATGGAAAAAATCATAGAAACCCCTAGAGTGGCGGTTAGAAAACACATTAGGATACAAAGACAAAATGATAGAAAGTATAAATAAACGTTAATATAATCAAACCAGGGAAACTAACAAATTTTGTTATTTACTCTTGTCTTTACAACTGGGTAGAAGAAACTTCCCAAGATTTTTGATAGAGTTAATTCCTTCATTCAATTCCTTAGAGGGAATGAAATAAACATCCTAATATATTTTATTGGAAATAAGGTGATTATATTTATGAAGGCTCCAGTTGTCAAACCTTCCTTCTAAACTGTTTTCCTTTCCATTTTATCATTTTATTGCATAAGAATAAACCACTCTATGCTCCTAACTCTTTTTCCATCTTTTACAGAGTTTCCCTCGTTTTCCACTCAAAATCAGCAAAAAGGCACGTCCCGGCCCACTTACAATGAATCGACCCATTTACTAGCCGCACAACACACCCACTTACCCGTCGCGGTCGCTACCCGATGTGGCAGCAACCCGACATGGGCATTTCATGTGAGGAGGCATCTGACGAGCGGTACGCTACCTACCTGAAATAGAGCTTCTACCAGCCATGACCAATCAGCCTGAATGGGCATGTCGTGCAATTCAAGCCACTCACCAGAAGCAGCCACCCACCACAGCTGTCTGATACCTTCGCAACCTGGCACACGATAGCCAAGCCATGCTGAGCGATATGTAGGTGTCGACCATCCCCGAAGCCATGTGAACAAAGCCGATTGCGGACGCGTGGCTCCACGAGAACCACAACCTCTTCCAAACTACAACCTATAAATAACAGCTACATGACTCTGATGGGATGGGTCGGAACCTCACGAAAGCTAACTTTGGAAAGCATATGGAGCTAGTGTGCTGACTTCTAAGGTGTGTCAGACGATACTAGGTGAGCACACTCCCAACCTGAGAGGGGTGGGAGTGGTTCACTTAGAACCCGTCCTGGTAGTTGTAGCAGCCCGATATTACCAAGAAGGCCACCCGATGTGTCGGGTTCCTCGATGGGATCCTTCCCGAGACGGCTCACCCCCTACACCCGATATAAGGAACTCGATAACCAAAGTCATCTCTAACTTGACATGATATCTAACCCGATACAGACCACCCGTCTCGGTGTGTTGCCTGAGAGGGTGGTACCCTGACATGACCATATCGGGTAGGGAGCCTTAATTGATACGCTGACCTGTCATGGCATGTCGCCCGATAGGGCCATCTGCCTGACACAGGCATATCGGGTAGAGCTCCCGCTCAGGATCGGGTTAGCAATACCTTAGGGGTCTGCTACTATATATCAACCTCCTATATCAAGGGGTCGATACTTATCTTCCCTTTTTACATCAACTTACTTTCATTTATTACACATTGTAACTAAACCCTTTACATATATATGCTATGGAATCAATGGAGTTTAATATCTATTGTTTTGTGCATGGTTCCTTTTTGTTGGATGATTTCTTTATAACATCTAAATTCTAGCCTGTATGCTTGGGTCATGTTTTGACTAGCTATCAAATCGTGTTTCCCGTTTCAACTCCTTCAAGAGAGGGATGTTGTAACTCTAGAGTTCAGTCCGATCCGGGAGTATGAGAGTGCCCAGGATCGGGGCCATCCCAGTTTTATTTCCACTCCAACTCATGTCCATTACTCTTGAGGGAGGGTATTGGCACGTAGTTGGAGGTACCCTCTTTGAGAGAAGAGAGTACAGGAAGTTTTCCGCTACCGCTTGTTATGCCTAAGTATTCTTCCTTAATGCTTTACCTTAACGATAGTTTTATCTCCTTGGATTCTATTTTACAAAACCTTTATAAAAACCTCTTAACCCAAAACTTAAATCTTTCTTGTAATTCCTTTTGGAGATAGTATTTTTTGTTTGATTCTTTGTGATTCTTTTATGTGACATACAACCTTTCCTTGCACCCCTTTTTTTTGAAGTGCTTAGACAAGCGAAACCCAAGTTCTGAAGCACCATTCTTCCTATCCATGTGTTCGACCCTGAACTACTTTGACCCTGTACTAGTTGCAGGTGTCTTAAACATTCGAGTACTATAAATTATAAAAGTCTGATGACCTAGGCATGTCTCCATCTTTTAGACCCACGTTTAAGGCTCATCAACTTTTTGGCGCTGTTTCCGGGGATAGGCAATGAAAATCATTCTATGAACTTGAGTTTTGTTTGCACTTTGCCAAAGACTTGTACATTTGTATATAAAACTGCAACTATTTACTATACATAGCATACACTACACTTACCTTACACAACATGTCGATACTTCTTTCATCCTTCTTTCTTTTTAGGTGCTTTCCCCTCTCTTCCAGGCCACTCTTGCCTTAGCAAGACATGGCCAATAAACCTCCTACGGATCCCTTTCTCCGATCGTTCCATCAAGTTTAGGCGAATGATGAGAGAAAACCAATTGTGACACAACCTCTGAATGTCGCGAACTTTGAGTTGAAGCCTTCTTTTCTCCAGCTCCTGCAACACAATAGGTTCGGAGGGAACTCCTCTGAGGAGAACCCGTACAACCATCTAACAACGTTCAAGCGAATGTGTAACACCTTTAAGATCAACATAGTCCCATTGATGCACATATACATCCAGTGCTTCCCGTTCTCTTTGAGGGATAAGGCACTAGAATGGTACACCGACCTACAGGTTGGGAGCATTCCCGACTGGGACCATCTTGCCGATGCTTTTATCTCTAAGTTCTTCCCCATCGAGAGAACTATAAAATGCCAAAACAAGATCTCGAGGTACTCTCAGAAGCCTTTAGAAAATCTTCATGAGACTTGGGAGAGATTTTTGAGTTATCAACGTGAGTGCCCGCACCATGGTTTCTCTAGAAACAAAGCTAATCACAATGTTCTACAACAGGATGTGTCCTACTGAAAGGAAGTCTTTGAACACTGCAGCTGGCATCAACTTCTTGGGAATGAGTGCCCTGAGGGCCTGAGAGATCATTGAGAACATGGCCACAAACCAATAAGATGGTGAATATGACCGTGAGTCAATGAGCCATACCACTCCTGGGGTGTCCAAAGCAATGGAAGCTCTCGCAGCAAAGATTGACAAGATTGTGGCTGATGTTCATACCCTTAAAGAGAAAGGCTCCAAGGGAAAGGTTCGACAAGAGGTTGTAAGAAGCTGTGTAACATGTGGAGAACCTAACCACACGTCGGATTTCTATCCTCACACTGCACCCGAAGAGGATCTTGACGAGAACAGTACTGAGAATGTGAGTTTTGTTCAGTATCGAAGGCTCGGTCACCCTGGTTTTTCTTATGGAAACAATAATTCTGTATAAAACTCTCACCATCTGGTGGGTGGGAATCCTTTGAGAGGACCATCAAATCAGCAACGGTAGGCAAGGTTTCAGCAACAAAGAACCTATCAACAGAACCAACAACAAAGGATGTCGGTGATGATAGAGCTTATGTCCTTTGCCAAGAAGCAGAATGACCTCAATGAGAAAATGCACAAGAGTTTTGTGGATAGCACCGCTCTTTTGAAGTTAACGCAATAGTAGATGGGCGGTTTCTCTACCCATATAGGGGAGCTCCAACAACACAATAAATAGATTGATCAGCAGCTGGTGAGTCTCTCCCAAACCATCAACCATCAGGTAGAGCATTTTCCCTCAAGTATCGAAGCCAATCTATGAGGCCACAAGACTGCAAAGATGGCTATTTTGAGGTCGAGGACAGTTGTACCACCAGTTGTTCAAAAGACATCAACATCAATAACAACACCCGTCGAGGAAGTTGGCATCAAGGTCATTGAGAAAGAAGTTCTGCAGAATTTAAGGAAGGAAGCTAAAGATGTCTCGTCTGAAGAGCGCCTGGATAGGTATGCACCCTGCATACCCTTCCCTCATAAGCTGGTGAAAGCCCAGCTAAAGAAGAGGTATGGAAAGTTTATGGAAGTGATTAAGAAATTGCATGTGGACGACCCATTCTTGGATGCCATCGGAGAAATGTCCACCTATGCTAAGTTCCTAAAGGATCTGCTAACTAGGAAGAAAAGAGGAGAAGATATAGAGACTGTGAAGCTTGCCAAGATGTCCAGTTCTTTTGTTATGTCTAGTAAGACATCGAAGAAGAAGGACCCAAGGGCCTTTGTGATCCCTTTCAAAGTTGGGGATAACGTCACCCGGAAAGGTCTAGCTGACCTAGGGGCCAACATAAGTTTGATGCCTTTGTCCCTCGCCAAAAGAGTTGGGCTCACCGATATGGTGAGCACCAACATGAGGATACAACTGGAAGATCATACCTTTACAAGGCCAGTTGGGGTTGTTGAAGACGTACCCATCCACATAGGGTAATTATTTATCCCTTGTGATATCCTCTTGATCGATACAGTTGAAGATCCTAGCTTCCCCATCATTTTTGGACGACCTTTCCTTGCAACCGGTCAGGCTCTGATCGATGTCGAGGCGAGAATGATTATAATCTGTGTTGGAAGAGATCACATCGATTTCAACATCACTGACTGTATGAAGGCCCCCTCGTTCTTTGAATCCTCCTACTTTGTCGAGAGCTATCAACATTTATGTGATGAGGTACAGGATGAGAAAGCCATGGTGGACCCACTCATGCGTGCCTTAACTGGTGCTTCATGAGAGATCGATGATCCTGAGGTCAAGGAATTACTAGCTTGTTTAGATGTTAAAGACACAACTGAGGATGAGGATCCTGTCGAGACAGTCATGTATGCCACTCTCCAAGAAGACCCAGTTGGAGAACAAATGAAGGAAATCCCACCAGAGTTGAGGGTCTTACCGAAAGGTCTTGAGTATCGTTTTCTGGATCAAGAAGGGATGTACCTGGTAATTACCAATTCAAGTTTAACTGATCGCCAAAAGGATCATCTACTGGAAGAATTAAGGCTGAGGAGGAAAGCCTTAGGTTACTCAATTATATATTTGAAGGGGATAAGCCCATCTGTGTGCATGCAAAAAATTCATTTGGAGGAGGACTCAAGACCGTACACCCAGCCTCCGAGAAAGCTGAACGAGAAGCTTCGAGAAGTTGTGAGCAAGGATATAGTTCAGCTCTGGGAAGCCAGAATTATCTATGCTATTAGCGACAGTAGGTGGGTAAGCTTGATCCAAGTTTTCCGGAAGAAGGGAGGAATGACGTTAGTCAGAGGAGATGACAGAGTAGAGGTGGCTACTAAGATGGTCATCGGATGGCAGATGTGTATAGATTATAGGAAGCTTAATGCCGCCACCAGCAAGGACTATTTCCCTCTCCCGTTCATTGATCAGATGTTGGAGCGTCTGGCTCATCATCCTTATTTTTTTGTTGGATGGGTATTCATGTTTCTATCAGATCCCCATCCACCCTGATGACCAGGAGAAAATGACTTTCACATGTATCTATGAAACCATTACTTTTAGAAGAATTCCTTTCGGGCTATGTAACACACCTGCCACCTTCCAAAGATGCATGAATGCTATCTTTGCTGACCTGCTAGAGGATAAGATGGAAGTTTTCATGGATGACTTTAGTGTATACGGTAGCTCGTTGGACGATTACCTGAGAAATTTGTGTCTAGTGATGAGACGTTGTGAGGAGCAGAATCTCACCATGAAATGGGAGAAATGTCATTTTATGGTTCAAGAAGGTATAGTTCTGGGGCACAAGGTGTCCAACAAAGGAATTGAGGTTGACCCCTCCAAGATTGAGGCTATTGCTAAGCTCCCTCCGCCAACTTCAGTTACCGGTATACGAAGTTTTCTGGGACATGCAGGTTACTACCGACGGTTCATACATATCTATATATATGTAGAGATATACATATATATATACATATATATACATATATATACATATATATATATAGATAGATACATACATACATACATACATACATATCTATAGGCACACAACACTGACTGGCCTAAATCGCGCGTCCAAAAGTGGAGGCGGATTTGAGGTAGTCGAGCTTTTACATTTATAAACTTGAATCCTTCTAGGCCCCTGCAAATTTGCTTATGGGGTCTAAGTAGATATGCGGGGTCGAACACAGGGACAAGGGGGGTAGTGTTGAGAACCCAGAATCGACACGCTACACTCCGACAGGTATAAAGAGATAATAAATTCCCCAAAAGGGAAATAGCAAGATGTCACAAACAAAATAAGAAAACTATCTCCAACTAGAGCTACTAGAGAGATTTAAGGTTTTTTTTCTATTAGCAGTTTTTAGGGGTTTTCATGCAATAGAAACAGAAAGATAAAACTAGAGCTAGAGAGAGGTATGAAGGATAAGACTACGGTAAAACAAGAAGTAGCAGAAACATCATGCACCCCTCCTCTCAGAGCGGGTACCTCTAACCAAGCATGAACACCCCTCTCGAGGTTGCTGGACTCAAGTTAGAGTGGAATGTTACTGAAACAACTCTGTTCCAGGCATTCTCGTACTCCAGAATCGGACCAAACACTAGAGCCACAACACAACTCTCGAAGTTGTTGTAACGGGAAAACACGATTCGGTAGCTAAGCGAAACGCGATCCAAACATGCAAGCTAGAGTTCAGATATCAAACATAGCAGTCATCAAACATTTTTCACCAAGCATAGAGCAGCAAGTAATTAATCTTTTCCATTCCCATAAACATTAAAGGTCTTAATTACAGTGCATAAGTAAAGAATTAAATAACAGAAATAAAGATAGATATCTCCTTCTTGATGTAGAAGTACGACAGGCTACAGCGGCTCTCCATCCCGATACCGGTCAAGGGCCTAGCCTGATACAGCAGTGTCGGGCGGCACACCCTCTCAGGCGGTACGCTTGAAGACCGACTGTATCACTCAAGGACCCTGGCTGATACGCTCATGTCGGGCGGCGCACCCTCTCGGGCGGCACGCATGAAGGGTGAAGCGTATCGGCTTCGATATCTTGTCGGGCATGGAGCGACACGTTCTACTGTCAGGCACTTGTGTCGGGCACTTGTGTTGCTTATCAACGTTGGCCTATATCGGCCCACAGTGTCGCCCGAGACAGTCCTAAGTGAACCATCCCCTCCCTCTCGGGATGAGGAAGAGCTCACCTAGAGTTGCCCGACATGAGCATTGCGGCACGATATTCTCGCAGTTCTCCCTCGAAGATAGCTCAAAGTTCCCAACTGTCTGAACCTATCTTTTCGACTTCATGTAGTTGTTATTTATGGGTAGCGGTTGGGGGAAGCTATGTTGCTCGAAGCGCCACGTGTCCTCCTTATTCACGGGTTGGTGGACGGCCGATACGGGTATCGCTCGGTGCAGGGGTGTCGGCTATCGGTCACGTGATGGGCGGCGTGCCTGCCGGTGGGTGGCTTGTGTTGCCCGACAAGCTGGGCTGTCGGGCGAGCTTGGCTCCCTATCGGGTAGAAGGCGTGTCGTCCGTCGGCTTCTTCTTGTGCGGCACCCCTTTGTTGTGCGTCATGGTGTCGCTCCACCCTATCGGGAAGAGGTTGTATCGGGCGTCAAGAAGACCGAAACAGACTTGGACTTATTTGTGGGCCGGGACGGCCTTATTATACCAAAAGAGAGGAAAAACACTGTAAAAGATGGAAATATTGATTTAAGAGCATTGCTTGGCCAATTATTGCGAAAGTACTAATAGAAGAGAGGAAAATAGCAGAAAAGGGTAGTTTTGACAATAGAATAAAGGGCAAAAACATCACAAAATTTGGTGTTATCAACTCCCCCAAACTTAGCATTTTGATTGTCCTCAATCAATATTTAAACTATTATTTAGTGATGCTTCTTCTGCTCGAAATAGCTCTCTGTTCAAAAGGTGAAACAAGAATCGTAATGCCTTAAAGATAATGTTGTCTCATTACGAACAAAAGAATTAGTTTTTTTCTTCTTATTGTTTAAGTAAGATTCTTCTCTACAGCTTCGGCGAGACTTTGTTGTATGATTCTGAAGTTAGCTTACACACCAAACAGCGTTATTTTTGGGGCAGAAAGTTGTATATCGGGTAGGCTAAGGCTTTTTGGGGTTTTTCCTTGTTTCCCATCGGTCCATCCAGGTAAGGGTCCGTTAGTGGGCAAGTGGTCCATGCAGTCCAAGCCAGTTGGATTTAGAGCAGTGATTTCACATCCTACGTACCACTGCCCCGGATCTACCATGCCTAAAGATGGGTACTTTTAGAAAACAAGTGTGTATATATATATTTTTCTTTTCTTTTATTAGGCAAAACTCTCATGATTTTATTCACTCTCATAAGGCTTCTCTCTCTTTTTGGGATTTTCGTTGGGTGAGGGGAAACAAAGAGATTACTGCTATTTCAGTAGCTTTTTCCTTCTCCATACTCGTCTCTTAGCTGTTTTGCGAGATTATTATATTTTTCAAAATGTTTGGCATTGAAAAATGTAATCTTCTCGTTTGTTTGAAGCAGCATTATCAGAAAGATATAACAAAACTTGTATCTCATTAAGCACATAGAAAACAGACTTTGCAAGAAGTCACAATAGGTTTTCACTATTATAGCAACTTTGTACATATGCATAGTAGATAAAAGCAAAAATTTTCAAAAATTTTTATATGATCATGGCATTGTATACGAGCATGGGTACATACACATGATAAAGAGCGGGAACAAAATGGCACAAAGGGTGGGGGTGAAGAATAGCTTTTATACCTCCCTCACTGGTACATGCGTACCCCCCCAAACTTACTCCGCACTCTGTCCCAGAGTAGCGAAGAATATAGGGTGAGGTCATGTTAGCCCACTGAAGGTTATCTAGCGGGCTCGCTTGTGCCTTGGAGAAGCTGCAATATGCTTCTTTGTTGCAGCCCTTTTATTTCCCCAGTTGGAAGCAGCCGGAACAAGTGCAAAGCTCTCAAGAAAGAAGCTTGAAGCTTGTACATAGCAGATATAGAGTTGTTGAAAACACTTGTGGATACTCCCCCCTTTTCAAGAAGATGGAACCAGAATGCCCAGATTCCCTCCGGAGTCCACCGACAAAAGACTCATGTTGTCTCTGTAGATGGTCCTAAACCATCACAGAAGACAGATTATGGTAAGGGAGTGATCCTCCTCCGGAGCTACCAAATCAAGAAAAATCCACCCTCTCTCTATCTTCGGTTGTAGATGGCTAGCTGCCTCGGGATTTTGATGTTTCTGTCCGACAGTTGTTGCTTCAGCTCGGCTGGGGGTTTCCCTTGTCTAAGCCATCCCTGGTATCAAGTCCAATCGTCGTCTAAATTTAGGTCGGGAAAAACTGGAATCACAATAAGACTTAACTTATTTCAAAATTTGGGTATTGTCCATAAAAAGAAAACTCGAGTCGATACATGATTAGGCGATACAAGGATAGTTGTACGGCACAACATACCGCCCGAGACAGATATATCGGGCGATAAGGTCGTCAAAGAGTAGGTTCTCAACAAGTCGTCAGAAAAGAAAAATGTGTCGCTCGATATGGCATATAGGGAAAACACCGTCGGTCGTTATGTCGTGCTTAACTGCATCGAGCGATAAAAAATCGAGTAGGCTCGTAAACCCGATAGGCAACGCGTGATAAGAAAAACTCGTGTTAGGCAATAAGACTGTCGGGCTATACTTTTGCTCATTGGAGCCATCGCCCGATAAAAGGGTGAAGGCAACATGGTCGACACGCGAGCAAAACGGGCGAATTACTGCATGTGTTACAGGTGGCTGAAAAAGAGTAAGTGTAGCAGCCCGACATGTTGAAACCACCTTACTATATATAGCAAACTCAGCTGGGGGTAAATCGGGCAGTTCTGGGGTGCGCATCAGCTGTTTGAGACATGTCGTTCCTGAGACGACAGTCCCGTCAGTCTAATTAAGGGCGTTTATCCCCATCCACGATAAGGTTGTCGCTCGGGAATACCATCCGTCACGGCTCTTGCGGTGCCCTAGAAACTGCAGCCTGATTCAAGCATGACCGTGCTCCAGCTGAGAAGCTATCCGATACAGTTGAGGCAGGCGGCCAAAAACTAAAACTAGAAAAAGCAATTAAAGGGTAAATCATCATCGACCAAGGGTAGAGTCCCTGACCTCAGGCGAAATTACAGCGGTGGCCCATAAAATAGAGGAGCTGGTATGCTCGGCGCGTGCACTGACTCGGGCCTTATTACAATTCATAAAGTTTGTTTTTACAAGTAATAAGAAAAATGCATTCTACTCTACGAAAGAAAGAAAAACTCGGGTTGCCTCCCGAGGAGCGTTGAAGTTGGCATCGTCAGCTCGACCGGTGTAGGATCATCTTGTTCATCCCTTGACTGTACCCATATCTTGTAGGTCGATCTCCGCTCTCCTGACAAAGGCTTCATCCTCATAAAACCTTTTTACCCTGTGCCCATTTACTTGAAAGGCTTTGGTCGGATCGTCTTTGTCATAGAGCTCCATCATTCCTGATGGGTATATTTTTGACACGATGAACGGTCTGGACCACCTTGTTTGTAACTTCCCAGGGAAAAGACAAATAGAGGACTTGAATAACAAGACCTTATCCCCTTCGCTTACATCTTTTCTCCTGATGTGGGCATCATGCCACAATTTTGTCCTCTATTTGTAGATTTTTGCATTTTCATAGGCATTCATTCCCAGCTCTTCCAGTTCTTGAAGCTACAAAAACCTCTTTTCTCCAGCTTTATCGAGGTCCATATTTAGGAAATGGATTGCCCAAAGGGCCTTGTGTTCCAATTCTAGAGGCAGGTGGCAGGAATTTCCGTAGATGAGACAGTAGGGGGTGGTTCCAATGGGCATTTTGTAAGCAGTACGATAGGCCCAAAGTGCATCGTCAAGCTTCATAGACCAGTCCTTCCTCGTTCGGCTGACAGTTTTCTCCAAGATCTGCTTGATTTGTTTGTTGGAAACTTCCACCTGCCCTGACGTCTGTGGGTGGTAGGGTGTAGCGATCTTGTGCCTCACTCCGTACTTGCGCAAAAGTGCCTCAAACTGCCTTTCTCCAAAGTGCGACCCTCTGTCGCTTATAACCGTGAGCGGTACACCAAAACGAGGGAAGATGGTCTTCTCGTAGAGCTTTATAACCGACTTGGCGTCGCAGCTTTGGGTGGCTACCACTTTCACCCACTTCGATACATAATCCACTGCCACGAGTATGTATTGATACCCCCGGGATGGGGGAAACAGTCCCATGTAGTCGATCCCCCACACGTCAAACATTTCTACTTCGATCCAGCTTGCCATCGGCATTTCATTTCTCCGCCCTATGTTCCCTGTAAACTGGCACTCTTTACAAACTTTTACAAATTGTGCAACATCTTTAAATAAGGAGGGCCAGTAGAAACCTGACTGCAGCACTTTTCCCATTGTTCTCTCGCTACCCAGGTGACCACCATAAGGGGAGGCATGGCATTCCTTCAGGATGTCCGCGGTTTCTTCTTCGGGGATGCACCTCCTGTATAAGTTGTCGGCGCATTTTCAGAATAGGAGAGGATCATCCCAGTAGTAGTTTTTAGCATCCGTGAATAGCTTCTTTTTCTGATTGTATGTGATGTCAGGAGGCAGTTCTCCGCAGGCAAGATAATTGCAGATGTCTGCAAACCAAGGTAAGCTTTCTTCTTGAGCTTCGGCCGACATAACAGCCTCGTCGGTGTAGTCGTCGTTGATTGGGAGCCCTCTGACTCTCTCGACCACGATCCTTGATAGGTGGTCTGCGACCACATTTTCTGCGCCCTTCTTGTCGATAATTTCGTGGTCAAACTCTTGGAGCAACAAGGCCCACCTCAATAGTCTGGGCTTTCCGTCTTTCTTTTGCATTAAATATTTTATAGCCCCATGATCTGTGTATACCTTGACCTTAGCTCCGACGAGATACGACCTGAACTTATCGAACGCGAAGGCGATCGCGACATCTCCTTCTCTGTTATTGTGTAGTTTACTTGAGCCTCGTCCAACATGCGACTAGCGTAGCAAATCACATGGTGCTTTTTGTCTTTCTTTTGCCCCAGGACTGCCCCAACCACGTAGTCGCTAGCATCACACATCAGCTCAAAAAGTAAACCCCATTCTGGTGCTTGAAGGATTGGTGGTGATATTAAAGCATTTTTCAAGGCCTGAAAAGCACTGAGATAATCGTTAGAGAAAACAAATTTAGCATCTTTTACCAGGAGATTGGACACCGGTTTGGAGATCGTCAAAAATTCCTTGATGAATCTTTGGTAATATCCGGCATGGCCGAGGAAGCTGCGCACCCCCGTCACGGATCTAGGTGGAGGAAGCTTGGATATTGCTTCAACTTTGCTTACGTCCACCTCAATCCCACACCTCGAGATCTTATGCCCTAGAACGATGCCCTCCCGCACCATGAAATGGCACTTTTCCCAGTTCAGAACTAGGTTGTTCTCCTCGCACCTTTGAAGGACCAATGACAGATTCTTCAGACAGCTTTCGAAGTCCTTCCCATAGACCGAAAAGTCATCCATGAAAACTTCCACGATGTCTTCTAGAAAATCTGAGAACATCGATACCATGCATCTTTGAAAGGTGGCGGGGGCGTTGCAGAGTCCGAAGGGCATCCTTCGGAAGGCATAAGTGTCGTAAGGGCAGGTGAATGTTGTCTTCTCTTGATCTTCAGGCAAGATGGGTACCTGGTAAAAACCTGAAAAGCCATCAAGAAAACAAAAGAAATCGTGATTCGCTAACCTTTCAAGAACTTGGTCAATAAAAGGTAGCGGAAAATTATCCTTCTTTGTAGCCTGATTTAGCTTTCAGTAATCAATGCACATCCGCCATCTGGTGACGGTCCTAACTGCCACCTCATCTCCCTTCTCACCCTTAACCACCGTTATCCCACCCTTTTTGGGCACTACGTGGATCGAACTCACCCAATTGCTATCGCTGATTGGGTAAATGATCCCCGCATCCCTGAGCTTTATTACCTATTTCTTGACGACCTCCTTGAGCATCTGGTTCAGCTTCCTCTGGGGTTGGGCCAGAGGTTTAGTAGATTCTTCTAAGTTGATGTGATGCATGTATAGGGCGGGGCTAAGACCTTTGATATCATCCACTGAATATCCAATAGCCCCCCCTGTGGAGCCTTAACTCCTTAAGGAGTCGGTCTAGTTGATTGCTTGAAAGATTGGCATTTACGATGACAAGGTTTCTGTGCTCTTCATCCAAGAACTCATACTTTAGGCCTTCAGGCAACGCTTTAAACTCTGGCTTTGGTCTGAGTTCCTGCTCTTGAGGCTCCCCCTCGAGAGAGGCATACATCGCAGACCCCACCACCTTATCCTCTTGTTGCAAGTCTTCGTCAGAAAGGCTAAAAAGGTGGAGATGCCTTGTGACCTCAGGATCCTCGAGGTTGGGATCTTGACAATTTATAGCCCTCAAGAGGGGGTTTACTGTCCGGATGTCTTCCTCTATTTCCTCGTAGAATTTATTGTAGCCATCTGTGAAACATGCTGATTCAGACAAGGACGAGCTTCTCATGATCTCCTTCAGCTAGAAGTCCATATGGTCGTTTCTGACCCTCAAAGTGATCATCCCCTCGGAGACATCAATCAACGCTCTCCCTGTTGCCAAGAAAGGGTGCCCAAATATGATCGGGCAATGGGGGTCTTCAGCTGTGTCGATGACGACTATATCGCAAGGGATGAAGAAATTGCCGACCCTGATTGGCACATCTTCGATAATGCCGACGGGTCTCTTAAAGGTGTGATCTGCCAGTTCAATCCGCATGTTGGTTCGAACCATGTCGGTTAAACCCACCCTTTGTGCGAAACTTAGGGGCATGAGGCTGATGCTTGCCCCCAAGTCTGCTAGACCCTTACGCTCGACATTGTCCCCGATGGCGAACGGGATTGTGAATGTCACGGAGTCCCTTCTCTTATTTGGCATGTCGGACTTCACGAAGGCAGAGGAGGTAGAAGCTAGGTGCACTGTCTCAATCCTTCCTCCCCTTCTCTTCTTTGTGATAAGGTCCTTGAGGAACTTGGCATATGTAGGCATCTCCTCCAAAGCGTCGAGGAAGGGCACTTCAAGATGCAGTTTCCTGATCGATTCCATGAACTTCTCATGACGCTTCTTCAGATTTGCCTTTATCAACTTGTAGGGGAACGAAATCCTAGGAGCGTAAGCATTCCTTCCGCCAGGTAGCTCTTCAGGGAACCTTTGCACAGACTCTCGAACGTCTTCCCGTCTTTCTTCCTCCTCTGCTGGGGTTGCTTCCTCAGGCCTTAGCTCGGGTTCAGGCCTGGCTTCATCAGGACGCTCTAGCATTCTTCCAGACTTCAGAACTGCCATTCTGGCAGTTTCTGGGTATGGGGGTGTCTTTATTGCAGGATTCTTCATCAGAGCTGTCATTTGTGTTAGCCGTTGATCAACCTCACGCTGGAGCATTCGCAGGATGGCCATTTGGAGTTGCATTGAATTCAGAGCTCCACGGCTAGAAAGCATGCCCTGCACTAGTTGGCTGATGATGGTATCATGTCTCTTTATGTAGGCGGAAAGTTGACCAACCAAGTTAGGCTGGCTCGACCTCTCTCCTTGGCCCAGACGTTCACCCTCGGAAAGAGACTGCTCACAACGAGACATGGTATCAAAGCTCGGTGGAACAGGTCACAATTCTTTAGAGTTACTGAAATGGTACGAAAAATCGAGTTTAGGAAATTGATTTTTTTTAAAAGAATAACAATAAGAAGAAAAACAAAAAAAGAAAAAGAGTGTTGTCAAACTCATTTCTAAGCTTGAGGCATGGGAGTGTAGTTAGTGGATTCATATTCGTCTACAATATTGTTTTTGCCTTGTCCCCGGCAACGGCGCCAAAAAGTTGACCGGCCTAAATCGCGCGTCCAAAAGTGGATGCGGATTTGAGGTAGTCGAGCTTTTACATTTATAAACCCGAATCCTTGTAGGGCCCCGTAACTTTGCTTACGGGGTCGAAGTAGATATACGGGGTCGAACACAGGGACAAGGGGGGTAGTGTTGAGAACCCAGAATCGACATGCTACACTCCGGCAGGTATAAAGAGATAATAAATTCCCCAAAAGGGAAATATCAAGATGTCACAAAAAAACAAGAAAACTATCTCCAACTGGAGCTACTAGAGAGATTTAAGGTTTTTAGTCAATTAGCAGTTTTTAGGGGTTTTCATGCAATAGAAACAGAATGATAAAACTAGAGCTAGAGCGAGGTACGAAGGATAAGACTACAGTAAAACAAGTAGTAGCAGAAACATCCTACACCCCTCCTCTCAGAGCGGGTACCTCTAACCAAGCATCAACACCCCTCTCGAGGTTGCTGGACTCAAGTTAGAGTGGAATGTTACTGAAATAACTCCGTTCCAGGCACTCTCGTACTCCAGAATCAGACCAAACACTAGAGCCACAACATAACTCTCGAAGTTGTTGCGACGGGAAAACACGATTCGGTAGCTAAGAGAAACATGATCCAAAAATGCAAGCTAGAGTTCAGATATCAAACATAGCAGTCATCCAACATTTTGCACCAAGCATAGAGTAGCAAGTAATTAAGCTTTTCCATTCCCATAAACGTTGAAGGTCTTAATTACAGTGCATAAGTAAAGAATTAAATAACATAAATAAAGATAGATGTCGCCTTCTTGATGTAGAAGGACGATAGGATACAGTGGCTCTCCAGCCCGATACCGGTCAGAGGCCTAGACCGATACAGCAGTGTCGGGCGGCACACCCTCTCGGGCGGTATGCTTGACGACTGACTGTATCGCTCAAGGACCCTAGCCGATACGCTCGTCGGGCGGCGCACCCTCTCGAGCGGCACGCATGACGGGCGAACCGTATCAGGTTCGATATCTTGTCGGGCATGGAGCGACACGTTCTACTGTCGGACACTTGTGTCGGGCGCTTGTGTCGCTTATCAACGTTGGCCTATATCGGCCCGCAGTGTCGCCCGAGACGATCCTAAGTGAACCATCCCCTCCCTCTCGGGATGAGGAAGAGCTCACCTAGAGTCGCCCGACACGAGCACTGGGGCACGATATTCTAGCAGTTCTCCCTCGAAGATAGCTCAAAGTTCCCAACTATCTAAACATGTCTTTTCGACTTCCTGTAGCTGCTATTTATAGGCAGCGGTTGGGGGAAGCTATGGTGTTCGAAGCGCCACATGTCCTCCTTATTCGCGGGTCGGTGGACGGCCGATACGGGTATCGCTCGGTGTAGGGGTGTCGGCTATCGGTCACGTGACAGGCGACGTGCTTGCCGGTGGGTGGCTTGTGTCGCCCGACAAGCTGGGCTGTCAGGCGAGCTTGGCACCCTATCGGGTAGAAGGCGTGTCATCCATCGGCTTCTTCTTGTGTGGCACCCCTTTGTCGTGCGTCATGGTGTCGCTCCACCCTGTCGGACAGAGGTTGTATCGGGCGTCAAGAAGACCGAAACAGACTTGGACTTATTTGTGGGCCGGGACGGCGTTATTATACCAAAAGAGAGGAAAAATTCTGCAAAAGATGGAAATATTGGATTAAGAGCATTGCTTGGCCAATTATTGCGAAAGTACTAATAAAAGGGAGTAAAATATTAGAAAAGGGCAGTTTTGACAACAAAATAAAGGGCAAAAACATCACAAAATTTGGTGTTATCAAACACACACTATATAAATATAAATATTTTGATATATATATATATATATTTACTAATATGTATATTAATTCAATCTAGATACACTGGAGTGCACATACCACACTATATAATCAAGTGATGTTTACATATTCACACTATTATTTTAGGAAAATCCAAGCCATTTATATTCATTATTATACCATTTAAATATAAGACACATGTAAAATTTGAGCTTTGCTAGATTTAAATTGTATTTCCATGACCACTAGAATCGACACACAAAACTAATTTGAATTACTTCATTTTTCTTGTCTTTAGATTCTTGAGCAATAAGTGTCAAAATAAACATATATTTTATATGTGGTATCTTTATAAGATATTTGACAACATTAATGGCTTATATTTTCAAAATAAATATTACACAATGGAAAATTATTTGAGTATATTTTACCTCTACAAACTGGATAATACATATATGGAGAGAGAGAGTCGGGATGAAATACACTCAATGTACAGATCGTACGCTACACTCAAGTGGTGATTACATATTTAGACTTTTTTTCTCATATCCTAACCACTACTATTCATTGTTATAATGAATGTATGCTACATACAAAATTTGAGCTCGTTTGGATTCTTCTAAGTTACTCTTTTATGGTTAAAAAAATTGACGTACAAAACTAATTTGAATTGTATATTTTTTTTCACCTTTAGGTGCATGACCTATGAGTATCCAAATGAGCTCAAATTTTGTATGTAGTATGTACATTAGATACTTAAGAAGATCAATAGTTTAGATTTTAAAAGTAAATGTTGCATGATGGAAAATGAATTGAGTGTGTGTACCAACTAGTACATGTAAGTAATATGCACAAGATTTTAAAATAGTATATATAGAATGCATTAACTAAATTCATCCATGTGTATTGAAACAATATTGATTGCGTTAGATGTGTTTATAATATCACAATCATATCTCATATATTTGATGAGATACACCAATAGTTTATTGAACAATTTCTATAATTTTTGCGACTTATCGTTGATTAGAAAATATACATTTTCTCTCATTGGATGATCTAGAAATGTCATATTGAGGTGATTTTTATACACATGTTATATAAAGTGTATCTATCACATACATAAGGTCAGATTATTTTTTAGAGTTATGCAACCATTATAAGTGAAGATGGTTACATCTAAATTACAGATACTTAGGTATAATCATAATTTACATGGTTGAATAATAGAAGAAAGGGATAATTCAATTTCACAAATTATCTAAGGGTAGACAATTATTATTTTACTAGTATTATGTGGAGTAGATGGTGTGGAAGTGAAGGAATGATTCTTGTAAAATTTTTCAGACTTATGTTCCTTAGTTTCTCCCTCAAGCTTGATCCCTTTGATGTTCACCTCTTACTCCTTTATAGACTTGGAAAGAAGGTGGTCTTCTTTTGTCTTCTTCTTTGGCGAATTCTCTATAACTTTTGGATTTAAGTGAGTCACATCCATCATTATTTTACAATGACTCTTGTTTATATATGATGTCCTTCATTTTTAGAATGATCTTTTGACACCTAGAAAAGAAATTTGTACGTTAAATGATATAGAAAACTAAGTTTCTGATCTCAATTTTATATAGTAAGTTTTCTCCTTCCGCATGTTCTATTGTTATTCACTGTCAAAATTATTGTCCAAAAAATAAGGAAAACCTAAAAGCCACATTTCCCACTGCCAAATGGTATCAGAACCAAGTTTAAGGAGGTTGGGGTATGCTTCATCGTTCTTACTTTCTTGGAGGGTAGATATGTACCTACCCTATGTAAGAATTCCCTATGTTTGAAATCTCCTTATTGTACTGGTAGCCCAACTGCACCCATGTTAGCCATGGTAGGTGTTTGAGTGTTTTGTAGGGCAAGTATTAGTTTCTAATAAGCCACTTACTAACCTCTTGATTTATAATTCACATCTCTTATCCATAAACATTTTGAGTTTATCATATTAATTCTCCTTTTGGGAATACCTATGTCTAAGGACTTCTTATCGTAGTGGATTAAGTATTGATAGGAAATTGGGATTTATCCTATTGAGAGAAGAATATGATTTTCTATAAATGTACTTTTATGTAATAAGATAGTTTGTAACCTTTTGTAAAATCAAATCTCTCTTTATCAAACCAATCTTAGATCCTTTTCTCTGATAGTCTAACCTTTAATGAAATTTAGAGTTATCTTGATAGAATGGGGAAAGGGTGTTGGGTAAGATAGCTAATACATTCAAAGGTGTCAATGAAAATAATGATACCCTTAGAACTATAATAAAACCAACTTCTTAATTGACAAAGAAAATCTAAGAGAATATTTTCTATCCAATTAAAATAAATGCAACACAAAATATTTCTAGAAAAAATTGGATAAAAATGAAGAGCATTCACAAGATAAAAATTGTATTCACAAATGCAATATCACATACATATATATTTATCTAAATGGTATGAGAATTATTACACAAAAGATCTTAAAGAAAATCTTTGCTGAATTATTCTACGATGGTATAAGCCTAATAAGATTAATAGTGAAACAAGAGAATTCTTTGTTGAATATCCTCCTAAGAATTTGGCAGTTTATAATAAGAGTAACATAATATTAAAGGATAAAATCAGCCACTCTTATAGTAATAAATACATGCTAGAAACTGAAACTAAAGAAAGCACTAGACATCCTTTAATATTGTTTAAATCACAACCATGTTATAATATATAACAATAATCTCATCAACATAAGATATAAAAGAAACAAATTGCTAAATGCGAAACACAACTATACCTATAAACATAAATAGAAGTTTTATGATCATATATATTCTTTTTATAATAAAAAATATATTTTCTAAAGATATTATACCCCCATTTTATAGATGTTAACAAAACATGAAACTATTAAAAAAATAACTTAAATATTTCCATAGGAACTTTCTTTCCCTTTTTGGTGGGAGTAATGTTATACTTAGCCCATTATTTTATATATATTTCTCTTCCAAGATAAGGTAGAAAACCATTTTCAACCTTTTCCCATTTGTGTTGTATGATCCACTTAATTCCATAAATGAAACAACATTTTATAATATTAATATTTTGTTTGTCTAAATTTTCAAATAAAGGAATAGAACCACTAAGAATTCTGGGAAATATTTGCCTTCAGGCTCCTAATTTTCTCTGAAATTTATAGATAAATTGAACTGGTAAGTTTGGTTCACAAGACCATTTAATAAAACATGAATGGCTCATTTGTTTATTTCAAATGCATAAAACATTTTCCCATGGATCTTGATAATCTAAAAATTATAATGTTGAGGTTTTAAGATTCTTTTTTTTATTCCAGTTTGAATCCATGATCATATTTTGAATTTTTAGCAATGAGAGTCATATATTTTTATTCGTGTCTTTATTTCAAAGATTATGTAATATATTTGCACTATAGTTTCAATGATAACTTTTTCATAGTAATAGTGGTATTTTTCTATTATAGCTAGGATATAATTATATTTCTTGGGTAGAAAATAGGAGCTATATCTTTAGATTCTTGTGAAGGTCTTCTTTTTCCAAAATTTTTATTTTTATGGATAATGTATGGAAGAAATTTGAGACTATTTGCATAGGAGAATCAATATCCATTTTGTCAATACCTGATTTTAAAGGTCCACTTGATTGTGAACATACCTTTAGAATGATACCTTTGGATATGGATGTTGACATTTATTTTGATACTTACGCTACAAATTACGCATGCATTAGTAAGAAATGAAATAATTTTTGTCCTACATATTATATAATTATAATAAATTAGTCTATAATCTAAAGCAATCTTAAATTTTTCTAAAAAAAATTGTCTGGATTTTTTATAACCTTGAATGTTTCTAGCTTATTTTAACTAGAGTATGGACTCCCTTTTTCTAACAAGTAGGGGAATAAGATTGTAAATAAAAGGTGTTCCAATAATAATATCTTCACTAATTTGGCAAGAATATATCAGGTTTTGCATGATTCATTAGAAACACATACATATGCTTCAGAAATTGTATGATTCATATTAAGCTTATCTATTATTTAGAGTTAACATGGTGGTTGGTTTGTACTAAGTATTTTATTAGTAAAATACTTTATTGTATTCAATTAACATTTTCTCTGGAATCAAATAAAGCTACAACTCTGAAAGTAAAGTTATGGGTTCTTATATTGACTTCTTCTTTCCATTTTTGTTTTACATATTCACAAATATTATTTATGAGAATCTGTGTATTTTATTCTTCGCATTTATTATTATGATTTTTATTGGAGCATTCATCCGTCAATTCATTGAATGTATGTTTATCATCATTGTCCTTTTTATAAATTTGTTTTTGAGGAGTTTCAACATTTTCTTTGAGTTCATTTTTTTTCATTATATTCTTTATATAAGTTATATACATTTAATAACAATGCAATTGACATCATTCTTTCATATTATAAGAGAAAAATTATATACTCAATTGATATTGAGTATTTTGGGGTCATGCTATGTACCCCATAAACATTCTCCTCCTAAAATAAGGAAAACCTAAAATACACATAGCCTAGTACCAATTGTATCAAATCCGAGTTTGGAGGGTTGCAATATGCTTGATCATTCTCATTTTCTTCAATGGTATATAGGATCATGTCCTAGAATATTATGAGTCTTCTTGGTTTATCTTATAATGGTTGTCCTCAGTGGAATTAAATGATAATAAGAATCCCAATATCTCAAAAAGGATTAATGGTAGTCAAAATATATAACATTATTATTTTTGGGATTATTAATATGTATGGGAAAAAGTGTTATGCATTCCAAACAATCATATAATCCATTCATGTTTATTAAATAGTCTTGTAAAAAAAACTTGCAAAACTAGTTTAACTCTAAATTTCTAAGAAAATGTGGAGCCCCAAGAGAAATACTTCCACCAAAAAAACATAGTGATTATATTTCTTTACTTGAAGATCTAGATAAAGAATATCTTAATATTCTAAAATGTTGTTGTTCTTCTGGAATTCCATGGATCATAAGATGGAAATGGGAAAAGATAATACATGATTTTCTAATATATTTGGAAGAAATATATATTTAATGAGATAAATAAAATAATACTCCCATCCTAAATGCTAAGAAAATTCATATATGATAAGAAAATTCCTATGAAAATATCTCATCAGTTCCATGATCAAGAAAATAACAACCCATTTTGCTTGGACAATTAAAATTACAACTTTGAGAAAAATTTCTTCTCACAAATCCTAATATTCATGAAGATCAACTCCATTTGGCAGTGTTTCAAAAAATATTAAAAATAATGGATCACATTAATAATGTGATTTATGAATGCTCTAAAGAATTTAATGAAAGTGAAGATAATTGTTTATAAATGTTTACTAAAGGTAATAGTAAAAGAGGTAGATGCATAGAAAATCTATTGTCAGTAAAAATTTAAAGTGGATGTAGAATAAAAACATTCACTCATATAGATATCACTCTCTGTTTAAAAATTATCAAGTGGAATGACTAATAGATTTATCTCTGGAAAAAAAATGATACATGTCTTCCTAAGAGATAAAGATACTTTATAAAAGAATAAAGGACACTCTAAAGACAAAGGCCTTTCTAAAAGAGTGGATGACTCATTGAAATTCCAAAGTGTCTTTGGATGACATTCCATAAATACAAAAGAATTTCCTAAAAATGATAGATTGGACTCATTATAATACAAAATCTCTTTCTAAACGAAGGGATGATATCTAAATAAGAGATACATGAAGAAACAACATCAAATAGTGGTAGATAATTCACCAATGAAGAAGACAACAAAGAAGAAGTCCAACCTCATTCTAAGTCTATAAAAGATGAAGAGTTGAAGATTAAAGGGAGAAATCTTGAAGGAACAACCCAGGACCTTCAGTCTAAAGGATTCTAGAAGAATCATTCCATGTACTCTCCCACCACTTCCACATAATGCTAGTGAGAGAGTAATTTTCTATCCTTAGAGAATTTGTGAAGAAGCAATCTTCCCTCCTTCTATTTTAGAATCATGTACATTATGAGTGATTCATAGATTCCATTTATGTAATCTTTCCATTATAAATAAATTTTATGTACATTAAGAAGGAATATTTAAATAGAAAATATAACCAACTTAACTATTGATAAAGATAAAGCTAAGACAGTATTTTCTATTTGACATAAATAAATCCAAGGAAAACTTAGTTCCAAAAAAACTTAGATAGAAATGAAAGATCTTACATAAGAATAAAGTGTCACTTATAAATTGAATATCATAGAAAATATATATATTTCATTGAATGGTATGAGAACATATTATTATAGAACTTATATTTATGTTTATTGGTATAGTTGTATTTGTAAATTTAGAAGTTTGTTTCTCGTATATCATTAGTTGATGAGGTTCTTCTAACATATAGTAACATGGTTGTCATTTAAACAACATTAGAGGATGTCTAGGGCTTTATATGGATTCAAGCATTCCTTTGTTATTCTAAGAGTGATTGATTTTATCCTTTAAGAAACATGCTTCTTCAACATATTAAAGATTGATGATGAAGAAAGATTTATCATGTGATAGGGATTATCAACCAAGGGATCTCTCAGTGACATCTAACAGCTAATCCTAACCTTGTAAATCATCAAGTGCCTATCAATGGTAACAAAAGTGCAAGTTAGGCTACTTCCCTGACAAGGAGGCCTACGACCTTAGCAAATCACCATAAAGGACATGATCCAATCTACCATCAAATAAAATGGGAATGATCAAGCATACCCCAACCACTCCAAATATGGCTCTAATGCCATTTTGTAGTGCACTATGTGTCTTTTAGGTATTCCTTATTTTGGGAGGAGAATTTTGATGATGAAGAATAATTTAAAATGTGAGAGTAGAAGACTTACTGTATAAAACAAAGATTGGAGACTTTGTTATGGCATTCGAGGTACTAATTTCTTTGCTATCATTTTAATGTTGGATTTTCACACAAACAACTTCAAATAATTGTAATGTAGTGGAATATGATTTATTGATAACATCTTGTTTACACAAGTGTAATGTAGTAAATGCTCATAATGTACATGATTGTAAAATAAAAGGAGGGAATATTATGACTTCGTAGATTATATAAGGATGGAGAATTTTTCTCTCACTAGTATTATGTGGAGTAGATTGTGGGAGAGTATAAGGGATGGTTTTTGTGGAATCCCATCAAAGTGAAGCTCCTTGTTTGATCTTTTAATCTTTCTCCCTTCTCTCTTCATCTTTCTCTTTTATTGACATGAAATGAGGGTGGCCTTCTTCTTTTTTATTCTTACTTTATGAATTGTTCATCTTTCTTTGATGTTGCATCTTCATGTATGGCTTCTTTAGATATCTACCATTCTTTTAGAAAGAGTGCTTGGATTAAAGTGAGTCATATCTATCATTCTTAAAAAAAATCTTTATGTAATTTCATTCATTTTATAGAAAGACACCAATATTTCAATGAGTCATTCCTTATTCTAGAAAGGTCTTTTGGCTCTTAGTGAGTCCTTTATTCTTTTATAAAACATATTAGTGATGTAGTGAGACACATGTCCACTTCTCTTATTCTTATTAAGAAAGAGAATCTATTATCTCAATGCAACTTGGTAATTTTAATGAGAGAGTGATGTTCACATTAGTGGATGCTTATATTTTGCATTTAGTTATAACCTTTAAACTTATGGTACATTTTATTTAGATTTACTTCTTTTACTACTACGTTTAGATAAATATTACAAAACAATCACCTTAATTTTCATTAAATACTTGAGAGCGTTTAGAAACCTCAGTACTAATTGGATACATTATTTTTCATATTTCCGTAAGCACCATTAATTGGAGCTCATCTTTCAGAATATTAGCATTTATGCGAGGGACTTCTCCTCTAAGTTCTAGTTTTAATTATCTAAATAAAATTGGTTCTTCAATTTCTTGATGATTGGATTGATTACATATTTTCATAGTAATTTTCTTACATTTAGGATAGGAGTAATATTACATTTATCCCACCCTTTTATATACATTTGTCTTCCATAATAGATTATAATTTTTTTGTTACTTTTCCTATTTCTATTGAATCATCCTTAAAATTCCATAAAAAAGTAAGATTTTAAATATTAAGATCTTATTTATATATATCTTCAAATAAACAGTATAATCAATAAGCTTTTTGGGAAATATTTCTCGTGAGGCTCCAGATTTTCTCCAAAATTTAGAGAAAAACTAGTTTGGTAACTTCATTTGAAAAGATCATTTAATAAACCATGAATGGCCCATTCGGTTATAATGGACAGATGAAACCTTTTCCCATGCATCTTGATCATCAAAAAATTATATTTTGTGAATTATAAATATCTTTAAACCTTTTTGAGATATTGGTATTCTTATTATTATTCCCTTTCTAAATTATTATGATTTTTTAAATATTTAGATGTGAGAAACATATATTTTATTGATATTTTTTCATTGTTTGTTTCAATTGATATTTTTTCATAGTAATAGTGATCTTTTTCCTATAACAATTCAGATATAACTATATTGTTGGAGTTGGAAATGTTTAACTTTATAATTTGGTTTCTACTCGAGGTCTTCTTTTTCCAAGATTATTACTTGTATGGATCCATTATACAAGGAGTTTAAGATTGTTTGTATACGAGAATCAATTTCCATTATGTAAATACATGATTCTATTAGCCCAATTTATTGTGAATCAACCTCTGGAATTATACCTCTGATGTCGATGTTGACCTTCCTTTGGATAATTATACTACTAATTAAACATGCATTAGTAAGAAATGAAATAATTTTAATACTATAGATTATGAAGTTAATTATTATTATAATCTAAAGCATTCATAATTTTTTGCAAAAAATGTATTTATGGATTCATGAACGTGTTTGTCTCCATCTTATTATTAACTTGAGCATGGACTCCCTTTTTATTGACAAGTATGGGAACCAGATTATATATATATATATATATATATATACATACATACATATATATATACACATACACACACACACACATATATATATACATACATATATATATGCATACATATATATACATATATATATGCACACACACATATATATCCCACTAAAAATCCAACCTTTTGGATGTGAATTATACCCTATAGATAAGATGTGTGCAAAAAATCACTAAAATAATTGTGTACCCGAGTGCATGCAGCTTACATATACCCATCATCATTTATAATGATTTTAATATCCCACTAAAAATCCAACCTTATGGATGTGAATTATACCCTATAGATAAGATGTGTACAAAAAATCACCAGAATTTGATATTCATATATCATCTAACGAAAGAAAATGTGTATTTTCTAATCAATGATAAGTTGTAGAAATTATACTATATATTGCTATATTTCATGATCTATATGAGATATAGTTATGATTTTTTAAACACATCCAATCTATATAGTGTTAATCAATCCATGTGGTTAAATTTTATCAGTATACTCCACATATGCTATTTTAATGGCCAATACACGTAAGTTAATGTACTTGGTGCACACTTCCTAACCTCTCTCTCTCTCTCTCTCTCTCTCTCTATATATATATATATATATATATATATATATATATATATATATGGTATTCAGGGAGAAAGATTTCTCCCCCTCTCCCATAACCCGTGACGGAGGCTGGACGCCGGGGAGGGTGATAAATAAAAAGATGCTTCTCCGTGTGGTTTCGAACCCTGGTCCCTTCATTGGGGACCAGCAGAATTCACCAACGGGGCTATTCCCTTGCCTGCACTATATATATATATATATATATATATATATATATATATATATATATATATATATATATATATATATATATATATATATCCGATTAAGAGAGAAATATTTATTCCCCCTCTCCCATACTTGTGGCGGAGGTTTAATGCCCAGGAAAGTGGTAAATCAAAGCGGAAATTGGGATTCAAACCCGGGTCCCTTTGTTAGGGAACACCGACCTGTGCGACTAACTAAGGTTAGTTACCCCTACATCTATTTTGTAATAGGAAGGAACATATTTGTAATGAGATAGACAACATTGTAATGAGATGACCAAAGTTGTCATACAAAGACTCATTTTTTAATATTACATAAACTTCTATCATAAATATCATTTTTACAGTATCTAGAGGGAGAATAAAAATTTGATATTGTATTTACAAAACATGTCTTTGTAATACAATTTTAATTGTCTCATTACAATTAGGTGTCTTCTTGTTGTAAAATAGATCTATGGGTAATGAAAGTTAGTTACATGTACTGGCAGTAAATATATATCCGTTGATCTTCTTAAACATCATGTGAGTAGCTCATACGCAAAATTTTAACACATTTGGAGATGTATATGTCATGTTATAAAGACCGCAACAATTATGCATTTCAAATTAGTTTCACATGTTGATTTTGCTACCCTTGGATGGGTGACTTACACTCATCCAAATGGGCTCAAAATTTGTATATAGCCTAGTTATAATATGACGTTGAAGATCAATGGTTTGAAATTTGCAATAAATAGTCATGATATGCAAACACACTTGATTGTATTCATATGATCTGTATACTCGAGTGTATTCTAGCCTGACTCTCTCTCTCTATATATATGTATTATATATATACATATATATACATATATATAATATACATATATAA